>OX335651.1:0-17500 GCA_946894095.1 Incurvaria masculella | reverse complement strand
AGGTTAGGTTAGGTTAGGTTAGGTTAGGTTAGGTTAGGTTAGGTTAGGTTAGGTTAGGTTAGGTTAGGTTAGGTTAGGTTAGGTTAGGTTAGGTTAGGTTAGGTTAGGTTAGGTTAGGTTAGGTTAGGTTAGGTTAGGTTAGGTTAGGTTAGGTTAGGTTAGGTTAGGTTAGGTTAGGTTAGGTTAGGTTAGGTTAGGTTAGGTTAGGTTAGGTTAGGTTAGGTTAGGTTAGGTTAGGTTAGGTTAGGTTAGGTTAGGTTAGGTTAGGTTAGGTTAGGTTAGGTTAGGTTAGGTTAGGTTAGGTTAGGTTAGGTTAGGTTAGGTTAGGTTAGGTTAGGTTAGGTTAGGTTAGGTTAGGTTAGGTTAGGTTAGGTTAGGTTAGGTTAGGTTAGGTTAGGTTAGGTTAGGTTAGGTTAGGTTAGGTTAGGTTAGGTTAGGTTAGGTTAGGTTAGGTTAGGTTAGGTTAGGTTAGGTTAGGTTAGGTTAGGTTAGGTTAGGTTAGGTTAGTTAGGTTAGGTTAGGTTAGGTTAGGTTAGGTTAGGTTAGGTTAGGTTAGGTTAGGTTAGGTTAGGTTAGGTTAGGTTAGGTTAGGTTAGGTTAGGTTAGGTTAGGTTAGGTTAGGTTAGGTTAGGTTAGGTTAGGTTAGGTTAGGTTAGGTTAGGTTAGGTTAGGTTAGGTTAGGTTAGGTTAGGTTAGGTTAGGTTAGGTTAGGTTAGGTTAGGTTAGGTTAGGTTAGGTTAGGTTAGGTTAGGTTAGGTTAGGTTAGGTTAGGTTAGGTTAGGTTAGGTTAGGTTAGGTTAGGTTAGGTTAGGTTAGGTTAGGTTAGGTTAGGTTAGGTTAGGTTAGGTTAGGTTAGGTTAGGTTAGGTTAGGTTAGGTTAGGTTAGGTTAGGTTAGGTTAGGTTAGGTTAGGTTAGGTTAGGTTAGGTTAGGTTAGGTTAGGTTAGGTTAGGTTAGGTTAGGTTAGGTTAGGTTAGGTTAGGTTAGGTTAGGTTAGGTTAGGTTAGGTTAGGTTAGGTTAGGTTAGGTTAGGTTAGGTTAGGTTAGGTTAGGTTAGGTTAGGTTAGGTTAGGTTAGGTTAGGTTAGGTTAGGTTAGGTTAGGTTAGGTTAGGTTAGGTTAGGTTAGGTTAGGTTAGGTTAGGTTAGGTTAGGTTAGGTTAGGTTAGGTTAGGTTAGGTTAGGTTAGGTTAGGTTAGGTTAGGTTAGGTTAGGTTAGGTTAGGTTAGGTTAGGTTAGGTTAGGTTAGGTTAGGTTAGGTTAGGTTAGGTTAGGTTAGGTTAGGTTAGGTTAGGTTAGGTTAGGTTAGGTTAGGTTAGGTTAGGTTAGGTTAGGTTAGGTTAGGTTAGGTTAGGTTAGGTTAGGTTAGGTTAGGTTAGGTTAGGTTAGGTTAGGTTAGGTTAGGTTAGGTTAGGTTAGGTTAGGTTAGGTTAGGTTAGGTTAGGTTAGGTTAGGTTAGGTTAGGTTAGGTTAGGTTAGGTTAGGTTAGGTTAGGTTAGGTTAGGTTAGGTTAGGTTAGGTTAGGTTAGGTTAGGTTAGGTTAGGTTAGGTTAGGTTAGGTTAGGTTAGGTTAGGTTAGGTTAGGTTAGGTTAGGTTAGGTTAGGTTAGGTTAGGTTAGGTTAGGTTAGGTTAGGTTAGGTTAGGTTAGGTTAGGTTAGGTTAGGTTAGGTTAGGTTAGGTTAGGTTAGGTTAGGTTAGGTTAGGTTAGGTTAGGTTAGGTTAGGTTAGGTTAGGTTAGGTTAGGTTAGGTTAGGTTAGGTTAGGTTAGGTTAGGTTAGGTTAGGTTAGGTTAGGTTAGGTTAGGTTAGGTTAGGTTAGGTTAGGTTAGGTTAGGTTAGGTTAGGTTAGGTTAGGTTAGGTTAGGTTAGGTTAGGTTAGGTTAGGTTAGGTTAGGTTAGGTTAGGTTAGGTTAGGTTAGGTTAGGTTAGGTTAGGTTAGGTTAGGTTAGGTTAGGTTAGGTTAGGTTAGGTTAGGTTAGGTTAGGTTAGGTTAGGTTAGGTTAGGTTAGGTTAGGTTAGGTTAGGTTAGGTTAGGTTAGGTTAGGTTAGGTTAGGTTAGGTTAGGTTAGGTTAGGTTAGGTTAGGTTAGGTTAGGTTAGGTTAGGTTAGGTTAGGTTAGGTTAGGTTAGGTTAGGTTAGGTTAGGTTAGGTTAGGTTAGGTTAGGTTAGGTTAGGTTAGGTTAGGTTAGGTTAGGTTAGGTTAGGTTAGGTTAGGTTAGGTTAGGTTAGGTTAGGTTAGGTTAGGTTAGGTTAGGTTAGGTTAGGTTAGGTTAGGTTAGGTTAGGTTAGGTTAGGTTAGGTTAGGTTAGGTTAGGTTAGGTTAGGTTAGGTTAGGTTAGGTTAGGTTAGGTTAGGTTAGGTTAGGTTAGGTTAGGTTAGGTTAGGTTAGGTTAGGTTAGGTTAGGTTAGGTTAGGTTAGGTTAGGTTAGGTTAGGTTAGGTTAGGTTAGGTTAGGTTAGGTTAGGTTAGGTTAGGTTAGGTTAGGTTAGGTTAGGTTAGGTTAGGTTAGGTTAGGTTAGGTTAGGTTAGGTTAGGTTAGGTTAGGTTAGGTTAGGTTAGGTTAGGTTAGGTTAGGTTAGGTTAGGTTAGGTTAGGTTAGGTTAGGTTAGGTTAGGTTAGGTTAGGTTAGGTTAGGTTAGGTTAGGTTAGGTTAGGTTAGGTTAGGTTAGGTTAGGTTAGGTTAGGTTAGGTTAGGTTAGGTTAGGTTAGGTTAGGTTAGGTTAGGTTAGGTTAGGTTAGGTTAGGTTAGGTTAGGTTAGGTTAGGTTAGGTTAGGTTAGGTTAGGTTAGGTTAGGTTAGGTTAGGTTAGGTTAGGTTAGGTTAGGTTAGGTTAGGTTAGGTTAGGTTAGGTTAGGTTAGGTTAGGTTAGGTTAGGTTAGGTTAGGTTAGGTTAGGTTAGGTTAGGTTAGGTTAGGTTAGGTTAGGTTAGGTTAGGTTAGGTTAGGTTAGGTTAGGTTAGGTTAGGTTAGGTTAGGTTAGGTTAGGTTAGGTTAGGTTAGGTTAGGTTAGGTTAGGTTAGGTTAGGTTAGGTTAGGTTAGGTTAGGTTAGGTTAGGTTAGGTTAGGTTAGGTTAGGTTAGGTTAGGTTAGGTTAGGTTAGGTTAGGTTAGGTTAGGTTAGGTTAGGTTAGGTTAGGTTAGGTTAGGTTAGGTTAGGTTAGGTTAGGTTAGGTTAGGTTAGGTTAGGTTAGGTTAGGTTAGGTTAGGTTAGGTTAGGTTAGGTTAGGTTAGGTTAGGTTAGGTTAGGTTAGGTTAGGTTAGGTTAGGTTAGGTTAGGTTAGGTTAGGTTAGGTTAGGTTAGGTTAGGTTAGGTTAGGTTAGGTTAGGTTAGGTTAGGTTAGGTTAGGTTAGGTTAGGTTAGGTTAGGTTAGGTTAGGTTAGGTTAGGTTAGGTTAGGTTAGGTTAGGTTAGGTTAGGTTAGGTTAGGTTAGGTTAGGTTAGGTTAGGTTAGGTTAGGTTAGGTTAGGTTAGGTTAGGTTAGGTTAGGTTAGGTTAGGTTAGGTTAGGTTAGGTTAGGTTAGGTTAGGTTAGGTTAGGTTAGGTTAGGTTAGGTTAGGTTAGGTTAGGTTAGGTTAGGTTAGGTTAGGTTAGGTTAGGTTAGGTTAGGTTAGGTTAGGTTAGGTTAGGTTAGGTTAGGTTAGGTTAGGTTAGGTTAGGTTAGGTTAGGTTAGGTTAGGTTAGGTTAGGTTAGGTTAGGTTAGGTTAGGTTAGGTTAGGTTAGGTTAGGTTAGGTTAGGTTAGGTTAGGTTAGGTTAGGTTAGGTTAGGTTAGGTTAGGTTAGGTTAGGTTAGGTTAGGTTAGGTTAGGTTAGGTTAGGTTAGGTTAGGTTAGGTTAGGTTAGGTTAGGTTAGGTTAGGTTAGGTTAGGTTAGGTTAGGTTAGGTTAGGTTAGGTTAGGTTAGGTTAGGTTAGGTTAGGTTAGGTTAGGTTAGGTTAGGTTAGGTTAGGTTAGGTTAGGTTAGGTTAGGTTAGGTTAGGTTAGGTTAGGTTAGGTTAGGTTAGGTTAGGTTAGGTTAGGTTAGGTTAGGTTAGGTTAGGTTAGGTTAGGTTAGGTTAGGTTAGGTTAGGTTAGGTTAGGTTAGGTTAGGTTAGGTTAGGTTCTTTGGTCATTTTGGTCTTTTTGGTCATTTTGGTCTTTTTGGTCTTTTTGGTCTTTTTGGTCATTTTGGTCTTTTTTAGTCTTTTTTGGTCTTTTTGGTGTTTTTTGGTGTTTAGGTTAGGTTAGGTTCGGTTCTTTGGTCATTTTGGTTGTTTTTGGTCTTTTTGGTGGTTTTTGGTCTTTTTGGTCATTTTGGTCTTTTTGGTGGTTTTTGGTCATTTTGGTCTTTTTTGGTTATTTTTGGTGTTTAGGTTAGGTTAGGTTCGGTTTTTTTGGTCATTTTGGTTGTTTTTGGTCATTTTGGTTGTTTTTGGTCTTTTTAGTGGTTTTTGGTCTTTTTGGTGGTTTTTGGTCTTTTTGGTCATTTTGGTGTTTAGGTTAGGTTAGGTTTGGTTTTTGGTCATTTTGGTCTTTTTGGTCTTTTTGGTCATTTTGGTCTTTTTTTGGTCATTTTGGTCTTTTTGGTGTTTAGGTTAGGTTAGGTTAGGTTCGGTTTTTTGGTCTTTTTGGTCTTTTTTTGATTTTTTGGTCATTTTGGTCATTTTGGTCTTTTTGGTGTTTAGGTTAGGTTAGGTTCGGTATTTTGGTCTTTTTGGTCTTTTTTTGGTTTTTTGGTCATTTTGGTAATTTTGGTCTTTTTTGGTTATTTTTGGTGTTTAGGTTAGGTAAGGTTCGGTTTTTTGGTCATTTTGGTTGTTTTTGGTCTTTTTGGTGGTTTTTGGTCATTTTGGTCTTTTTGGTCATTTTGGTCATTTTGGTCTTTTTGGTGGTTTTGGTCATTTTGGTCTTTTTTGGTTATTTTTGGTGTTTAGGTTAGGTTAGGTTCGGTTGTTCGGTTTTTTGGTCTTTTTGGTCTTTTTGGTCTTTTTTTGATTTTTTGGTCATTTTGGTCATTTTGGTCTTTTTGGTGTTTAGGTTAGGTTAGGTTAGGTTCGGTTTTTTGGTCTTTTTGGTCTTTTTTTGGTTTTTTGGTCATTTTGGTCTTTTTGGTGGTTTTTGGTGTTTATTGGTCTTTTTTGGTGTTTAGGTTAGGTTAGTTTCGGTTTTTGGTCATTTTGGTCTTTTTGGTCATTTTGGTCTTTTTGGTCATTTTGGTCTTTTTGGTGTTTTTTGGTGTTTTTTGTTGTTTTTGGTAATTTTTTGTATTTTGGTCTTTTTTTATATTTCGGTTAGGTTAGGTTAGGTTAGGTTAGGTTAGGTTAGATTAAGTAAGGGCAGGTCAGGTCACTTTATATAAAGTCGGTGAGCATGGCTACGCCAAAAAATCGTGCCTGGTCGGCCCCTTCGCTTAGCGAGCGCACTCGACCTTCGCCGCGGCGGGGTGGTCGCCCGCTCGCTTCGCTCGCGACCTCCCACCGCCACGCGGCTACGGTCTCGTACTGCTCGCTGCACTCGGGACCTCCCGCACGACTTTCTGGCTCCGCACTTCTAAAAAACACTCTAGGGATGACACACAGTAACAGGTAATGATCGGGGGGAATGTGTCGGGGAGGAATAAGTTAGATTAAGTTTGATTATATAAGTAAGATTAGAAAGTTAGAAAGTTAGAAAGTTAGAAAGTTAGAAAAGTTAGATAAGATAAGTTACATTATGTTAGATTAGGTTAGATTAGAAAGTTAGAAAGTTAGAAAGTTAGAAAGTTGGAAAGTTAGAAAGTTAGAAAGTAAGAAAGTTAGATTAGATAAATTAGATTATGTTAGATAAGGTTAGATTAGAAAGTTAGAAAGTTAGAAAGTTAGAAAGTTGGAAAGTTAGAAAGTTAGAAAGTAAGAAAGTTAGATTAGATAAATTAGATTATGTTAGATTAGGTTAGATTAGAAAGTTAGAAAGTTAGAAAAGTTAGATTAGATGAGTTAGATTATGTTAGATTAGGTTAGATTAGAAAGTTAGAAAGTTAGAAAGTTAGAAAGTTGGAAAGTTGGAAAGTAAGAAAGTTAGATTAGATAAATTAGATTATGTTAGATTAGGTTAGATTAGAAAGTTAGAAAGTTAGAAAGTTAGAAAAGTTAGATAAGGTTAGATTAGAAAGTAAGAAAGTTAGAAAGTAAGAAAGTTAGATTAGATAAATTAGATTATGTTAGATTAGGTTAGATTAGAAAGTTAGAAAGTTAGAAAGTTAGAAAAGTTAGATAAGGTTAGATTAGAAAGTAAGAAAGTTAGAAAGTTAGAAAGTTAGAAAATTAGAAAGTTAGAAAGTTATAAAATTTAGAAAGTTAGAAAGTTAGAAAAGTTAGAAAGTTAGAAAGTTAGAAACTCGGAAAAGTCAGATTATCGAAGTTAGAAAAGTTGGAAAAGTCAGATTATAGAAGTTGGAAAAGTCAGATCCTAGAAGTTGGAAAAGTTGAAAAAGTCAGATCCTAGAAGTTGGAAAAGTTGAAAAAGTTAGATTCTAGAAATTGGAAAAGTTTGAAAAGTCAGATAATAGAAGTTGGAAAAGTTGGAAAAGTCAAATTATAGAAGTTGGAAAAGTTGGAAAAGTCAGATCCTAGAAGTTGGAAAAGTTGGAAAAGTCAGATCCTAGAAGTTGGAAAAGTTGGAAAAGTTGTAAATGTAGGATTCTAGAAGTTGGAAAAGTTGGAAAAGTCAGATTCTAGAAATTGGAAAAGTTGGAAAAGTTGTAAATGTAGGATTCTAGAAGTTGGAAAAGTTGGAAAAGTCAGATTCTAGAAATTGGAAAAGTTGGAAAAGTTGGAAATGTAGGATTCTAGAAGTTGGAAAAGTTGGAAAAGTCAGATTCTAGAAATTGGAAAAGTTGGAAATGTAGGATTCTAGAAGTTGGAAAAGTTGGAAAAGTTGGAAAAGTTGGAAAAGTCAGATTATAGAAGTTGGAAAAGTTGGAAAAGTCAGATTATAGAGTTTGGAAAAGTTGGAAATGTAGGATTCTAGTAGTTGGAAAAGTTAGAAAAGTTGGAAAAGTCAGATTCTAGAAGTTGGAAAAGTTGGAAAAGTACGATTATAGAAGTTGGAAAAGTTGGAAAAGTTGGAAAAGTTGGAAAAGTCAGATTCTAGAAATTGGAAAAGTTGGAAATGTAGAATTCTAGAAGTTGGAAAAGTTGGAAAAGTCAGATTATAGAAGTTGGAAAAGTTGGAAAAATTGGAAAAGTCAGATTATAAAAGTTGGAAAAGTTGGAAAAGTTGGAAATGTCAGATTATAGAAGTTGGAAAAGTTAGAAAAGTTGGAAAAGTCAGATTCTAGAAGTTGGAAAAGTTGGAAAAGTAAGATTCTAGAAGTTGGAAGATTCTAGAAGTTGGAAAAGTTGAAAAATTGGAATTGTCAGATTATAGAAGTTGGAAAAGTTGGAAAAGTTGGAAAAGTCAGATTATAGAAGTTGGAAAAGTTGGAAAAATTGGAAAAGTCAGATTATAAAAGTTGGAAAAGTTGGAAATGTCAGATTATAGAAGTTGGAAAAGTTAGAAAAGTTGGAAAAGTCAGATTCTAGAATTTGGAAAAGTTGGAAAAGTAAGATTCTAGAAGTTGGAAAAGTTGGAAAAGTAAGATTCTAGAAGTTGGAAGATTCTAGAAGTTGGAAAAGTTGAAAAATTGGAATTGTCAGATTATAGAAGTTGGAAAAGTTGGAAAAGTTGGAAAAGTCAGATTCTAGAAGTTGGAAAAGTTGGAAAAGTAAGATTCTAGAAGTTGGAAGATTCTAGAAGTTGGAAAAGTTGAAAAATTGGAATTGTCAGATTATAGAAGTTGGAAAAGTTGGAAAAGTTGGAAAAGTCAGATTCTAGAAGTTGGAAAAGTTGGAAAAGTAAGATTATAGAAGTTGGAAAAGTTGCAAAAGTCAGATTCTAGAAGTTCGGAAATTTTGAAAAGTTAAATTAGATAAGTTGGGAAACTTGGAAAAGTCAGATTATAGAAGTTTATAGAAGGGTTTTAAGTGGGTTTTTAGGTGTTTAAGTGGGTTTTTGGTGTTTAAGTGGGTTTTTTGGTGTTTAAGTGGGTTTTTTGGTGTTTAAGTGGGTTTTTTGGTGTTTTAGTGGGTTTTTTGGTGTTTAAGTGGGTTTTTAGGTGTTTAAGTGGGTTTTTAGGTGTTTAAGTGGGTTTTTAGGTATTTAAGTGGGTTTTTGGTGTTTAAGTGGGTTTTTAGGTGTTTAAGTGGGTTTTTTGGTGTTTAAGTGGGTTTTTAGGTGTTTAAGTGGGGTTTTAGGTGTTTAAGTGGGTTTTTGGTGTTTAAGTGGGTTTTTGGTGTTTAAGTGGGTTTTTACGTGTTTAAGTGGGTTTTTAGGTGTTTAAGTGGGTTTTGAGGTGTTTAAGTAGGTTTTTAGGTGTTAAAGTGGGTTTTTAGTGGGTTTTTAGGTGTTTAAGTGGGTTTTTAGGTATTTAAGTGGGTTTTTGGTGTTTAAGTGGGTTTTTAGGTGTTTAAGTGGGTTTTTAGTGGGTTTTTAGGTGTTTAAGTGGGTTTTTAGGTATTTAAGTGGGTTTTTGGTGTTTAAGTGGGTTTTTAGGTGTTTAAGTGGGTTTTGAGGTGTTTAAGTGGGTTTTTAGGTGTTTAAGTGGGTTTTTAGGTGTTTAAGTGGGTTTTTGGTGATTAAGTGGGTTTTTAGGTGTTTAAGTGGGTTTTGAGGTGTTTAAGTGGGTTTTTAGGTGTTTAAGTGGGTTTTTGGTGATTAAGTGGGTTTTTTGGTGTTTAAGTGGGTTTTTAGGTGTTTAAGTGGGTTTTAAGTGGGTTTTTAGGTGTTTAAGTGGGTTTTTAGGTGTTTAAGTGGGTTTTTGGTGATTAAGTGGGTTTTTTGGTGTTTAAGTGGGTTTTTCAGGTGTTTAAGTGGGTTTTTAGGTTTTTAAGTGGGTTTTTGGTGTTTAAGTGGGTTTTTGGTGTTTAAGTGGGTTTTTTGGTGTTTAAGTGGGGTTTTAGGTGTTTAAGTAGGTTTTTAGGTGTTTAAGTGGGTTTTGAGGTGTTTAAGTGGGTTTTAAGTGGGTTTTTAGGTGTTTAAGTGGGTTTTTTGGTGTTTAAGTGGGTTTTTTGGTGTTTAAGTGGGTTTTTGGTGTTTAAGTAGGTTTTTAGGTGTTTAAGTGGGTTTTGAGGTGTTTAAGTGGGTTTTAAGTGGGTTTTTAGGTGTTTAAGTGGGTTTTTGGTGATTAACTGGGTTTTTTGGTGTTTAAGTGGGTTTTTAGGTGTTTAAGTGGGTTTTAAGTGGGTTTTTAGGTGTTTAAGTGGGTTTTTAGGTGTTTAAGTGGGTTTTTTTGGTGTTTAAGTGGGGTTTTGGTGTTTAAGTGGGTTTTTAGGTGTTTAAGTGGGTTTTTTGGTGTTTAAGTGGGTTTTTAGGTGTTTAAGTGGGTTTTTAGGTGTTTAAGTGGGTTTTTGGTGTTTAAGTGGGTTTTTGGTGTTTAAGTGGGTTTTTAGGTATTTAAGTGGGTTTTTGGTGTCTAAGTGGGTTTTTAGGTGTTTAAGTGGGTTTTGAGGTGTTTAAGTGGGTTTTTTGGTGTTTAAGTGGGTTTTTAGGTGTTTAAGTGGGTTTTGAGGTGTTTAAGTGGGTTTTTTGGTGTTTAAGTGGGTTTTTTGGTGTTTAAGTGGGTTTTTGGTGTTTAAGTAGGTTTTTAGTTGTTTAAGTGGGTTTTGAGGTGTTTAAGTGGGTTTTAAGTGGGTTTTTAGGTGTTTAAGTGGGTTTTTGGTGATTAAGTGGGTTTTTTGGTGTTTAAGTGGGTTTTTAGGTGTTTAAGTGGGTTTTTGGTGTTAAAGTAGGTTTTTAGGTGTTTAAGTGGGTTTTAAGTGGGTTTTCTGGTGTTTAAGTGGGTTTTTTGGTGTTTAAGTGGGTTTTTAGGTGTTTAAGTGGGTTTTAAGTGGGTTTTTAGGTGTTTAAGTGGGTTTTTGGTGTTTAAGTAGGTTTTTAGGTGTTTAAGTGGGTTTTTAGTGGGTTTTTAGGTGTTTAAGTGGGTTTTTGGTGTTTAAGTGGGTTTTTAGGTGTTTAAGTGGGTTTTTTCGTGTTTAAGTGGGTTTTTTGGTGTTTAAGTGGGTTTTTTGGTGTTTAAGTGGGTTTTTGGTGTTTAAGTAGGTTTTTAGGTGTTTTAGTGGGTTTTTTGGTGTTTAAGTGGGTTTTTAGGTGTTTAAGTGGGTTTTTAGGTGTTTAAGTGGGAATTTTGGTGTTTAAGTGGGTTTTTTGGTGTTTAAGTGGGGTTTTAGGTGTTTAAGTAGGTTTTTAGGTGTTTAAGTGGGTTTTTTGGTGTTTAAGTGGGTTTTTAGGTGTTTAAGTGGGTTTTTAGGTGTTTAAGTGGGGTTTTTGGTGTTTAAGTAGGTTTTTAGGTGTTTAAGTGGGTTTTTTGGTGTTTAAGTGTGTTTTTGTAGATTAGGTTAGACCTAAGGTTAGATTTAAGGTTGCTCTTAGGATTGGTGCCATGACCAGGATTTTAGGTTGCTCTTAGGATTGGTGCTGTGACCAGGATGTTAGGTTGTCTCAGAATTGGTGCCGTGACCAGGATGTTAGGTTAGGTTAGGTTAGGTTAGGTTAGGTTAGGTTAGGTTAGGTTAGGTTAGGTTAGGTTAGGTTAGGTTAGGTTAGGTTAGGTTAGGTTAGGTTAGGTTAGGTTAGGTTAGGTTAGGTTAGGTTAGGTTAGGTTAGGTTAGGTTAGGTTAGGTTAGGTTAGGTTAGGTTAGGTTAGGTTAGGTTAGGTTAGGTTAGGTTAGGTTAGGTTAGGTTAGGTTAGGTTAGGTTAGGTTAGGTTAGGTTAGGTTAGGTTAGGTTAGGTTAGGTTAGGTTAGGTTAGGTTAGGTTAGGTTAGGTTAGGTTAGGTTAGGTTAGGTTAGGTTAGGTTAGGTTAGGTTAGGTTAGGTTAGGTTAGGTTAGGTTAGGTTAGGTTAGGTTAGGTTAGGTTAGGTTAGGTTAGGTTAGGTTAGGTTAGGTTAGGTTAGGTTAGGTTAGGTTAGGTTAGGTTAGGTTAGGTTAGGTTAGGTTAGGTTAGGTTAGGTTAGGTTAGGTTAGGTTAGGTTAGGTTAGGTTAGGTTAGGTTAGGTTAGGTTAGGTTAGGTTAGGTTAGGTTAGGTTAGGTTAGGTTAGGTTAGGTTAGGTTAGGTTAGGTTAGGTTAGGTTAGGTTAGGTTAGGTTAGGTTAGGTTAGGTTAGGTTAGGTTAGGTTAGGTTAGGTTAGGTTAGGTTAGGTTAGGTTAGGTTAGGTTAGGTTAGGTTAGGTTAGGTTAGGTTAGGTTAGGTTAGGTTAGGTTAGGTTAGGTTAGGTTAGGTTAGGTTAGGTTAGGTTAGGTTAGGTTAGGTTAGGTTAGGTTAGGTTAGGTTAGGTTAGGTTAGGTTAGGTTAGGTTAGGTTAGGTTAGGTTAGGTTAGGTTAGGTTAGGTTAGGTTAGGTTAGGTTAGGTTAGGTTAGGTTAGGTTAGGTTAGGTTAGGTTAGGTTAGGTTAGGTTAGGTTAGGTTAGGTTAGGTTAGGTTAGGTTAGGTTAGGTTAGGTTAGGTTAGGTTAGGTTAGGTTAGGTTAGGTTAGGTTAGGTTAGGTTAGGTTAGGTTAGGTTAGGTTAGGTTAGGTTAGGTTAGGTTAGGTTAGGTTAGGTTAGGTTAGGTTAGGTTAGGTTAGGTTAGGTTAGGTTAGGTTAGGTTAGGTTAGGTTAGGTTAGGTTAGGTTAGGTTAGGTTAGGTTAGGTTAGGTTAGGTTAGGTTAGGTTAGGTTAGGTTAGGTTAGGTTAGGTTAGGTTAGGTTAGGTTAGGTTAGGTTAGGTTAGGTTAGGTTAGGTTAGGTTAGGTTAGGTTAGGTTAGGTTAGGTTAGGTTAGGTTAGGTTAGGTTAGGTTAGGTTAGGTTAGGTTAGGTTAGGTTAGGTTAGGTTAGGTTAGGTTAGGTTAGGTTAGGTTAGGTTAGGTTAGGTTAGGTTAGGTTAGGTTAGGTTAGGTTAGGTTAGGTTAGGTTAGGTTAGGTTAGGTTAGGTTAGGTTAGGTTAGGTTAGGTTAGGTTAGGTTAGGTTAGGTTAGGTTAGGTTAGGTTAGGTTAGGTTAGGTTAGGTTAGGTTAGGTTAGGTTAGGTTAGGTTAGGTTAGGTTAGGTTAGGTTAGGTTAGGTTAGGTTAGGTTAGGTTAGGTTAGGTTAGGTTAGGTTAGGTTAGGTTAGGTTAGGTTAGGTTAGGTTAGGTTAGGTTAGGTTAGGTTAGGTTAGGTTAGGTTAGGTTAGGTTAGGTTAGGTTAGGTTAGGTTAGGTTAGGTTAGGTTAGGTTAGGTTAGGTTAGGTTAGGTTAGGTTAGGTTAGGTTAGGTTAGGTTAGGTTAGGTTAGGTTAGGTTAGGTTAGGTTAGGTTAGGTTAGGTTAGGTTAGGTTAGGTTAGGTTAGGTTAGGTTAGGTTAGGTTAGGTTAGGTTAGGTTAGGTTAGGTTAGGTTAGGTTAGGTTAGGTTAGGTTAGGTTAGGTTAGGTTAGGTTAGGTTAGGTTAGGTTAGGTTAGGTTAGGTTAGGTTAGGTTAGGTTAGGTTAGGTTAGGTTAGGTTAGGTTAGGTTAGGTTAGGTTAGGTTAGGTTAGGTTAGGTTAGGTTAGGTTAGGTTAGGTTAGGTTAGGTTAGGTTAGGTTAGGTTAGGTTAGGTTAGGTTAGGTTAGGTTAGGTTAGGTTAGGTTAGGTTAGGTTAGGTTAGGTTAGGTTAGGTTAGGTTAGGTTAGGTTAGGTTAGGTTAGGTTAGGTTAGGTTAGGTTAGGTTAGGTTAGGTTAGGTTAGGTTAGGTTAGGTTAGGTTAGGTTAGGTTAGGTTAGGTTAGGTTAGGTTAGGTTAGGTTAGGTTAGGTTAGGTTAGGTTAGGTTAGGTTAGGTTAGGTTAGGTTAGGTTAGGTTAGGTTAGGTTAGGTTAGGTTAGGTTAGGTTAGGTTAGGTTAGGTTAGGTTAGGTTAGGTTAGGTTAGGTTAGGTTAGGTTAGGTTAGGTTAGGTTAGGTTAGGTTAGGTTAGGTTAGGTTAGGTTAGGTTAGGTTAGGTTAGGTTAGGTTAGGTTAGGTTAGGTTAGGTTAGGTTAGGTTAGGTTAGGTTAGGTTAGGTTAGGTTAGGTTAGGTTAGGTTAGGTTAGGTTAGGTTAGGTTAGGTTAGGTTAGGTTAGGTTAGGTTAGGTTAGGTTAGGTTAGGTTAGGTTAGGTTAGGTTAGGTTAGGTTAGGTTAGGTTAGGTTAGGTTAGGTTAGGTTAGGTTAGGTTAGGTTAGGTTAGGTTAGGTTAGGTTAGGTTAGGTTAGGTTAGGTTAGGTTAGGTTAGGTTAGGTTAGGTTAGGTTAGGTTAGGTTAGGTTAGGTTAGGTTAGGTTAGGTTAGGTTAGGTTAGGTTAGGTTAGGTTAGGTTAGGTTAGGTTAGGTTAGGTTAGGTTAGGTTAGGTTAGGTTAGGTTAGGTTAGGTTAGGTTAGGTTAGGTTAGGTTAGGTTAGGTTAGGTTAGGTTAGGTTAGGTTAGGTTAGGTTAGGTTAGGTTAGGTTAGGTTAGGTTAGGTTAGGTTAGGTTAGGTTAGGTTAGGTTAGGTTAGGTTAGGTTAGGTTAGGTTAGGTTAGGTTAGGTTAGGTTAGGTTAGGTTAGGTTAGGTTAGGTTAGGTTAGGTTAGGTTAGGTTAGGTTAGGTTAGGTTAGGTTAGGTTAGGTTAGGTTAGGTTAGGTTAGGTTAGGTTAGGTTAGGTTAGGTTAGGTTAGGTTAGGTTAGGTTAGGTTAGGTTAGGTTAGGTTAGGTTAGGTTAGGTTAGGTTAGGTTAGGTTAGGTTAGGTTAGGTTAGGTTAGGTTAGGTTAGGTTAGGTTAGGTTAGGTTAGGTTAGGTTAGGTTAGGTTAGGTTAGGTTAGGTTAGGTTAGGTTAGGTTAGGTTAGGTTAGGTTAGGTTAGGTTAGGTTAGGTTAGGTTAGGTTAGGTTAGGTTAGGTTAGGTTAGGTTAGGTTAGGTTAGGTTAGGTTAGGTTAGGTTAGGTTAGGTTAGGTTAGGTTAGGTTAGGTTAGGTTAGGTTAGGTTAGGTTAGGTTAGGTTAGGTTAGGTTAGGTTAGGTTAGGTTAGGTTAGGTTAGGTTAGGTTAGGTTAGGTTAGGTTAGGTTAGGTTAGGTTAGGTTAGGTTAGGTTAGGTTAGGTTAGGTTAGGTTAGGTTAGGTTAGGTTAGGTTAGGTTAGGTTAGGTTAGGTTAGGTTAGGTTAGGTTAGGTTAGGTTAGGTTAGGTTAGGTTAGGTTAGGTTAGGTTAGGTTAGGTTAGGTTAGGTTAGGTTAGGTTAGGTTAGGTTAGGTTAGGTTAGGTTAGGTTAGGTTAGGTTAGGTTAGGTTAGGTTAGGTTAGGTTAGGTTAGGTTAGGTTAGGTTAGGTTAGGTTAGGTTAGGTTAGGTTAGGTTAGGTTAGGTTAGGTTAGGTTAGGTTAGGTTAGGTTAGGTTAGGTTAGGTTAGGTTAGGTTAGGTTAGGTTAGGTTAGGTTAGGTTAGGTTAGGTTAGGTTAGGTTAGGTTAGGTTAGGTTAGGTTAGGTTAGGTTAGGTTAGGTTAGGTTAGGTTAGGTTAGGTTAGGTTAGGTTAGGTTAGGTTAGGTTAGGTTAGGTTAGGTTAGGTTAGGTTAGGTTAGGTTAGGTTAGGTTAGGTTAGGTTAGGTTAGGTTAGGTTAGGTTAGGTTAGGTTAGGTTAGGTTAGGTTAGGTTAGGTTAGGTTAGGTTAGGTTAGGTTAGGTTAGGTTAGGTTAGGTTAGGTTAGGTTAGGTTAGGTTAGGTTAGGTTAGGTTAGGTTAGGTTAGGTTAGGTTAGGTTAGGTTAGGTTAGGTTAGGTTAGGTTAGGTTAGGTTAGGTTAGGTTAGGTTAGGTTAGGTTAGGTTAGGTTAGGTTAGGTTAGGTTAGGTTAGGTTAGGTTAGGTTAGGTTAGGTTAGGTTAGGTTAGGTTAGGTTAGGTTAGGTTAGGTTAGGTTAGGTTAGGTTAGGTTAGGTTAGGTTAGGTTAGGTTAGGTTAGGTTAGGTTAGGTTAGGTTAGGTTAGGTTAGGTTAGGTTAGGTTAGGTTAGGTTAGGTTAGGTTAGGTTAGGTTAGGTTAGGTTAGGTTAGGTTAGGTTAGGTTAGGTTAGGTTAGGTTAGGTTAGGTTAGGTTAGGTTAGGTTAGGTTAGGTTAGGTTAGGTTAGGTTAGGTTAGGTTAGGTTAGGTTAGGTTAGGTTAGGTTAGGTTAGGTTAGGTTAGGTTAGGTTAGGTTAGGTTAGGTTAGGTTAGGTTAGGTTAGGTTAGGTTAGGTTAGGTTAGGTTAGGTTAGGTTAGGTTAGGTTAGGTTAGGTTAGGTTAGGTTAGGTTAGGTTAGGTTAGGTTAGGTTAGGTTAGGTTAGGTTAGGTTAGGTTAGGTTAGGTTAGGTTAGGTTAGGTTAGGTTAGGTTAGGTTAGGTTAGGTTAGGTTAGGTTAGGTTAGGTTAGGTTAGGTTAGGTTAGGTTAGGTTAGGTTAGGTTAGGTTAGGTTAGGTTAGGTTAGGTTAGGTTAGGTTAGGTTAGGTTAGGTTAGGTTAGGTTAGGTTAGGTTAGGTTAGGTTAGGTTAGGTTAGGTTAGGTTAGGTTAGGTTAGGTTAGGTTAGGTTAGGTTAGGTTAGGTTAGGTTAGGTTAGGTTAGGTTAGGTTAGGTTAGGTTAGGTTAGGTTAGGTTAGGTTAGGTTAGGTTAGGTTAGGTTAGGTTAGGTTAGGTTAGGTTAGGTTAGGTTAGGTTAGGTTAGGTTAGGTTAGGTTAGGTTAGGTTAGGTTAGGTTAGGTTAGGTTAGGTTAGGTTAGGTTAGGTTAGGTTAGGTTAGGTTAGGTTAGGTTAGGTTAGGTTAGGTTAGGTTAGGTTAGGTTAGGTTAGGTTAGGTTAGGTTAGGTTAGGTTAGGTTAGGTTAGGTTAGGTTAGGTTAGGTTAGGTTAGGTTAGGTTAGGTTAGGTTAGGTTAGGTTAGGTTAGGTTAGGTTAGGTTAGGTTAGGTTAGGTTAGGTTAGGTTAGGTTAGGTTAGGTTAGGTTAGGTTAGGTTAGGTTAGGTTAGGTTAGGTTAGGTTAGGTTAGGTTAGGTTAGGTTAGGTTAGGTTAGGTTAGGTTAGGTTAGGTTAGGTTAGGTTAGGTTAGGTTAGGTTAGGTTAGGTTAGGTTAGGTTAGGTTAGGTTAGGTTAGGTTAGGTTAGGTTAGGTTAGGTTAGGTTAGGTTAGGTTAGGTTAGGTTAGGTTAGGTTAGGTTAGGTTAGGTTAGGTTAGGTTAGGTTAGGTTAGGTTAGGTTAGGTTAGGTTAGGTTAGGTTAGGTTAGGTTAGGTTAGGTTAGGTTAGGTTAGGTTAGGTTAGGTTAGGTTAGGTTAGGTTAGGTTAGGTTAGGTTAGGTTAGGTTAGGTTAGGTTAGGTTAGGTTAGGTTAGGTTAGGTTAGGTTAGGTTAGGTTAGGTTAGGTTAGGTTAGGTTAGGTTAGGTTAGGTTAGGTTAGGTTAGGTTAGGTTAGGTTAGGTTAGGTTAGGTTAGGTTAGGTTAGGTTAGGTTAGGTTAGGTTAGGTTAGGTTAGGTTAGGTTAGGTTAGGTTAGGTTAGGTTAGGTTAGGTTAGGTTAGGTTAGGTTAGGTTAGGTTAGGTTAGGTTAGGTTAGGTTAGGTTAGGTTAGGTTAGGTTAGGTTAGGTTAGGTTAGGTTAGGTTAGGTTAGGTTAGGTTAGGTTAGGTTAGGTTAGGTTAGGTTAGGTTAGGTTAGGTTAGGTTAGGTTAGGTTAGGTTAGGTTAGGTTAGGTTAGGTTAGGTTAGGTTAGGTTAGGTTAGGTTAGGTTAGGTTAGGTTAGGTTAGGTTAGGTTAGGTTAGGTTAGGTTAGGTTAGGTTAGGTTAGGTTAGGTTAGGTTAGGTTAGGTTAGGTTAGGTTAGGTTAGGTTAGGTTAGGTTAGGTTAGGTTAGGTTAGGTTAGGTTAGGTTAGGTTAGGTTAGGTTAGGTTAGGTTAGGTTAGGTTAGGTTAGGTTAGGTTAGGTTAGGTTAGGTTAGGTTAGGTTAGGTTAGGTTAGGTTAGGTTAGGTTAGGTTAGGTTAGGTTAGGTTAGGTTAGGTTAGGTTAGGTTAGGTTAGGTTAGGTTAGGTTAGGTTAGGTTAGGTTAGGTTAGGTTAGGTTAGGTTAGGTTAGGTTAGGTTAGGTTAGGTTAGGTTAGGTTAGGTTAGGTTAGGTTAGGTTAGGTTAGGTTAGGTTAGGTTAGGTTAGGTTAGGTTAGGTTAGGTTAGGTTAGGTTAGGTTAGGTTAGGTTAGGTTAGGTTAGGTTAGGTTAGGTTAGGTTAGGTTAGGTTAGGTTAGGTTAGGTTAGGTTAGGTTAGGTTAGGTTAGGTTAGGTTAGGTTAGGTTAGGTTAGGTTAGGTTAGGTTAGGTTAGGTTAGGTTAGGTTAGGTTAGGTTAGGTTAGGTTAGGTTAGGTTAGGTTAGGTTAGGTTAGGTTAGGTTAGGTTAGGTTAGGTTAGGTTAGGTTAGGTTAGGTTAGGTTAGGTTAGGTTAGGTTAGGTTAGGTTAGGTTAGGTTAGGTTAGGTTAGGTTAGGTTAGGTTAGGTTAGGTTAGGTTAGGTTAGGTTA
>OX335650.1:21319085-21889303 GCA_946894095.1 Incurvaria masculella | reverse complement strand
CCTAACCTAACCTAACCTAACCTAACCTAACCTAACCTAACCTAACCTAACCTAACCTAACCTAACCTAACCTAACCTAACCTAACCTAACCTAACCTAACCTAACCTAACCTAACCTAACCTAACCTAACCTAACCTAACCTAACCTAACCTAACCTAACCTAACCTAACCTAACCTAACCTAACCTAACCTAACCTAACCTAACCTAACCTAACCTAACCTAACCTAACCTAACCTAACCTAACCTAACCTAACCTAACCTAACCTAACCTAACCTAACCTAACCTAACCTAACCTAACCTAACCTAACCTAACCTAACCTAACCTAACCTAACCTAACCTAACCTAACCTAACCTAACCTAACCTAACCTAACCTAACCTAACCTAACCTAACCTAACCTAACCTAACCTAACCTAACCTAACCTAACCTAACCTAACCTAACCTAACCTAACCTAACCTAACCTAACCTAACCTAACCTAACCTAACCTAACCTAACCTAACCTAACCTAACCTAACCTAACCTAACCTAACCTAACCTAACCTAACCTAACCTAACCTAACCTAACCTAACCTAACCTAACCTAACCTAACCTAACCTAACCTAACCTAACCTAACCTAACCTAACCTAACCTAACCTAACCTAACCTAACCTAACCTAACCTAACCTAACCTAACCTAACCTAACCTAACCTAACCTAACCTAACCTAACCTAACCTAACCTAACCTAACCTAACCTAACCTAACCTAACCTAACCTAACCTAACCTAACCTAACCTAACCTAACCTAACCTAACCTAACCTAACCTAACCTAACCTAACCTAACCTAACCTAACCTAACCTAACCTAACCTAACCTAACCTAACCTAACCTAACCTAACCTAACCTAACCTAACCTAACCTAACCTAACCTAACCTAACCTAACCTAACCTAACCTAACCTAACCTAACCTAACCTAACCTAACCTAACCTAACCTAACCTAACCTAACCTAACCTAACCTAACCTAACCTAACCTAACCTAACCTAACCTAACCTAACCTAACCTAACCTAACCTAACCTAACCTAACCTAACCTAACCTAACCTAACCTAACCTAACCTAACCTAACCTAACCTAACCTAACCTAACCTAACCTAACCTAACCTAACCTAACCTAACCTAACCTAACCTAACCTAACCTAACCTAACCTAACCTAACCTAACCTAACCTAACCTAACCTAACCTAACCTAACCTAACCTAACCTAACCTAACCTAACCTAACCTAACCTAACCTAACCTAACCTAACCTAACCTAACCTAACCTAACCTAACCTAACCTAACCTAACCTAACCTAACCTAACCTAACCTAACCTAACCTAACCTAACCTAACCTAACCTAACCTAACCTAACCTAACCTAACCTAACCTAACCTAACCTAACCTAACCTAACCTAACCTAACCTAACCTAACCTAACCTAACCTAACCTAACCTAACCTAACCTAACCTAACCTAACCTAACCTAACCTAACCTAACCTAACCTAACCTAACCTAACCTAACCTAACCTAACCTAACCTAACCTAACCTAACCTAACCTAACCTAACCTAACCTAACCTAACCTAACCTAACCTAACCTAACCTAACCTAACCTAACCTAACCTAACCTAACCTATACCTAACCTAACCTAACCTAACCTAACCTAACCTAACCTAACCTAACCTAACCTAACCTAACCTAACCTAACCTAACCTAACCTAACCTAACCTAACCTAACCTAACCTAACCTAACCTAACCTAACCTAACCTAACCTAACCTAACCTAACCTAACCTAACCTAACCTAACCTAACCTAACCTAACCTAACCTAACCTAACCTAACCTAACCTAACCTAACCTAACCTAACCTAACCTAACCTAACCTAACCTAACCTAACCTAACCTAACCTAACCTAACCTAACCTAACCTAACCTAACCTAACCTAACCTAACCTAACCTAACCTAACCTAACCTAACCTAACCTAACCTAACCTAACCTAACCTAACCTAACCTAACCTAACCTAACCTAACCTAACCTAACCTAACCTAACCTAACCTAACCTAACCTAACCTAACCTAACCTAACCTAACCTAACCTAACCTAACCTAACCTAACCTAACCTAACCTAACCTAACCTAACCTAACCTAACCTAACCTAACCTAACCTAACCTAACCTAACCTAACCTAACCTAACCTAACCTAACCTAACCTAACCTAACCTAACCTAACCTAACCTAACCTAACCTAACCTAACCTAACCTAACCTAACCTAACCTAACCTAACCTAACCTAACCTAACCTAACCTAACCTAACCTAACCTAACCTAACCTAACCTAACCTAACCTAACCTAACCTAACCTAACCTAACCTAACCTAACCTAACCTAACCTAACCTAACCTAACCTAACCTAACCTAACCTAACCTAACCTAACCTAACCTAACCTAACCTAACCTAACCTAACCTAACCTAACCTAACCTAACCTAACCTAACCTAACCTAACCTAACCTAACCTAACCTAACCTAACCTAACCTAACCTAACCTAACCTAACCTAACCTAACCTAACCTAACCTAACCTAACCTAACCTAACCTAACCTAACCTAACCTAACCTAACCTAACCTAACCTAACCTAACCTAACCTAACCTAACCTAACCTAACCTAACCTAACCTAACCTAACCTAACCTAACCTAACCTAACCTAACCTAACCTAACCTAACCTAACCTAACCTAACCTAACCTAACCTAACCTAACCTAACCTAACCTAACCTAACCTAACCTAACCTAACCTAACCTAACCTAACCTAACCTAACCTAACCTAACCTAACCTAACCTAACCTAACCTAACCTAACCTAACCTAACCTAACCTAACCTAACCTAACCTAACCTAACCTAACCTAACCTAACCTAACCTAACCTAACCTAACCTAACCTAACCTAACCTAACCTAACCTAACCTAACCTAACCTAACCTAACCTAACCTAACCTAACCTAACCTAACCTAACCTAACCTAACCTAACCTAACCTAACCTAACCTAACCTAACCTAACCTAACCTAACCTAACCTAACCTAACCTAACCTAACCTAACCTAACCTAACCTAACCTAACCTAACCTAACCTAACCTAACCTAACCTAACCTAACCTAACCTAACCTAACCTAACCTAACCTAACCTAACCTAACCTAACCTAACCTAACCTAACCTAACCTAACCTAACCTAACCTAACCTAACCTAACCTAACCTAACCTAACCTAACCTAACCTAACCTAACCTAACCTAACCTAACCTAACCTAACCTAACCTAACCTAACCTAACCTAACCTAACCTAACCTAACCTAACCTAACCTAACCTAACCTAACCTAACCTAACCTAACCTAACCTAACCTAACCTAACCTAACCTAACCTAACCTAACCTAACCTAACCTAACCTAACCTAACCTAACCTAACCTAACCTAACCTAACCTAACCTAACCTAACCTAACCTAACCTAACCTAACCTAACCTAACCTAACCTAACCTAACCTAACCTAACCTAACCTAACCTAACCTAACCTAACCTAACCTAACCTAACCTAACCTAACCTAACCTAACCTAACCTAACCTAACCTAACCTAACCTAACCTAACCTAACCTAACCTAACCTAACCTAACCTAACCTAACCTAACCTAACCTAACCTAACCTAACCTAACCTAACCTAACCTAACCTAACCTAACCTAACCTAACCTAACCTAACCTAACCTAACCTAACCTAACCTAACCTAACCTAACCTAACCTAACCTAACCTAACCTAACCTAACCTAACCTAACCTAACCTAACCTAACCTAACCTAACCTAACCTAACCTAACCTAACCTAACCTAACCTAACCTAACCTAACCTAACCTAACCTAACCTAACCTAACCTAACCTAACCTAACCTAACCTAACCTAACCTAACCTAACCTAACCTAACCTAACCTAACCTAACCTAACCTAACCTAACCTAACCTAACCTAACCTAACCTAACCTAACCTAACCTAACCTAACCTAACCTAACCTAACCTAACCTAACCTAACCTAACCTAACCTAACCTAACCTAACCTAACCTAACCTAACCTAACCTAACCTAACCTAACCTAACCTAACCTAACCTAACCTAACCTAACCTAACCTAACCTAACCTAACCTAACCTAACCTAACCTAACCTAACCTAACCTAACCTAACCTAACCTAACCTAACCTAACCTAACCTAACCTAACCTAACCTAACCTAACCTAACCTAACCTAACCTAACCTAACCTAACCTAACCTAACCTAACCTAACCTAACCTAACCTAACCTAACCTAACCTAACCTAACCTAACCTAACCTAACCTAACCTAACCTAACCTAACCTAACCTAACCTAACCTAACCTAACCTAACCTAACCTAACCTAACCTAACCTAACCTAACCTAACCTAACCTAACCTAACCTAACCTAACCTAACCTAACCTAACCTAACCTAACCTAACCTAACCTAACCTAACCTAACCTAACCTAACCTAACCTAACCTAACCTAACCTAACCTAACCTAACCTAACCTAACCTAACCTAACCTAACCTAACCTAACCTAACCTAACCTAACCTAACCTAACCTAACCTAACCTAACCTAACCTAACCTAACCTAACCTAACCTAACCTAACCTAACCTAACCTAACCTAACCTAACCTAACCTAACCTAACCTAACCTAACCTAACCTAACCTAACCTAACCTAACCTAACCTAACCTAACCTAACCTAACCTAACCTAACCTAACCTAACCTAACCTAACCTAACCTAACCTAACCTAACCTAACCTAACCTAACCTAACCTAACCTAACCTAACCTAACCTAACCTAACCTAACCTAACCTAACCTAACCTAACCTAACCTAACCTAACCTAACCTAACCTAACCTAACCTAACCTAACCTAACCTAACCTAACCTAACCTAACCTAACCTAACCTAACCTAACCTAACCTAACCTAACCTAACCTAACCTAACCTAACCTAACCTAACCTAACCTAACCTAACCTAACCTAACCTAACCTAACCTAACCTAACCTAACCTAACCTAACCTAACCTAACCTAACCTAACCTAACCTAACCTAACCTAACCTAACCTAACCTAACCTAACCTAACCTAACCTAACCTAACCTAACCTAACCTAACCTAACCTAACCTAACCTAACCTAACCTAACCTAACCTAACCTAACCTAACCTAACCTAACCTAACCTAACCTAACCTAACCTAACCTAACCTAACCTAACCTAACCTAACCTAACCTAACCTAACCTAACCTAACCTAACCTAACCTAACCTAACCTAACCTAACCTAACCTAACCTAACCTAACCTAACCTAACCTAACCTAACCTAACCTAACCTAACCTAACCTAACCTAACCTAACCTAACCTAACCTAACCTAACCTAACCTAACCTAACCTAACCTAACCTAACCTAACCTAACCTAACCTAACCTAACCTAACCTAACCTAACCTAACCTAACCTAACCTAACCTAACCTAACCTAACCTAACCTAACCTAACCTAACCTAACCTAACCTAACCTAACCTAACCTAACCTAACCTAACCTAACCTAACCTAACCTAACCTAACCTAACCTAACCTAACCTAACCTAACCTAACCTAACCTAACCTAACCTAACCTAACCTAACCTAACCTAACCTAACCTAACCTAACCTAACCTAACCTAACCTAACCTAACCTAACCTAACCTAACCTAACCTAACCTAACCTAACCTAACCTAACCTAACCTAACCTAACCTAACCTAACCTAACCTAACCTAACCTAACCTAACCTAACCTAACCTAACCTAACCTAACCTAACCTAACCTAACCTAACCTAACCTAACCTAACCTAACCTAACCTAACCTAACCTAACCTAACCTAACCTAACCTAACCTAACCTAACCTAACCTAACCTAACCTAACCTAACCTAACCTAACCTAACCTAACCTAACCTAACCTAACCTAACCTAACCTAACCTAACCTAACCTAACCTAACCTAACCTAACCTAACCTAACCTAACCTAACCTAACCTAACCTAACCTAACCTAACCTAACCTAACCTAACCTAACCTAACCTAACCTAACCTAACCTAACCTAACCTAACCTAACCTAACCTAACCTAACCTAACCTAACCTAACCTAACCTAACCTAACCTAACCTAACCTAACCTAACCTAACCTAACCTAACCTAACCTAACCTAACCTAACCTAACCTAACCTAACCTAACCTAACCTAACCTAACCTAACCTAACCTAACCTAACCTAACCTAACCTAACCTAACCTAACCTAACCTAACCTAACCTAACCTAACCTAACCTAACCTAACCTAACCTAACCTAACCTAACCTAACCTAACCTAACCTAACCTAACCTAACCTAACCTAACCTAACCTAACCTAACCTAACCTAACCTAACCTAACCTAACCTAACCTAACCTAACCTAACCTAACCTAACCTAACCTAACCTAACCTAACCTAACCTAACCTAACCTAACCTAACCTAACCTAACCTAACCTAACCTAACCTAACCTAACCTAACCTAACCTAACCTAACCTAACCTAACCTAACCTAACCTAACCTAACCTAACCTAACCTAACCTAACCTAACCTAACCTAACCTAACCTAACCTAACCTAACCTAACCTAACCTAACCTAACCTAACCTAACCTAACCTAACCTAACCTAACCTAACCTAACCTAACCTAACCTAACCTAACCTAACCTAACCTAACCTAACCTAACCTAACCTAACCTAACCTAACCTAACCTAACCTAACCTAACCTAACCTAACCTAACCTAACCTAACCTAACCTAACCTAACCTAACCTAACCTAACCTAACCTAACCTAACCTAACCTAACCTAACCTAACCTAACCTAACCTAACCTAACCTAACCTAACCTAACCTAACCTAACCTAACCTAACCTAACCTAACCTAACCTAACCTAACCTAACCTAACCTAACCTAACCTAACCTAACCTAACCTAACCTAACCTAACCTAACCTAACCTAACCTAACCTAACCTAACCTAACCTAACCTAACCTAACCTAACCTAACCTAACCTAACCTAACCTAACCTAACCTAACCTAACCTAACCTAACCTAACCTAACCTAACCTAACCTAACCTAACCTAACCTAACCTAACCTAACCTAACCTAACCTAACCTAACCTAACCTAACCTAACCTAACCTAACCTAACCTAACCTAACCTAACCTAACCTAACCTAACCTAACCTAACCTAACCTAACCTAACCTAACCTAACCTAACCTAACCTAACCTAACCTAACCTAACCTAACCTAACCTAACCTAACCTAACCTAACCTAACCTAACCTAACCTAACCTAACCTAACCTAACCTAACCTAACCTAACCTAACCTAACCTAACCTAACCTAACCTAACCTAACCTAACCTAACCTAACCTAACCTAACCTAACCTAACCTAACCTAACCTAACCTAACCTAACCTAACCTAACCTAACCTAACCTAACCTAACCTAACCTAACCTAACCTAACCTAACCTAACCTAACCTAACCTAACCTAACCTAACCTAACCTAACCTAACCTAACCTAACCTAACCTAACCTAACCTAACCTAACCTAACCTAACCTAACCTAACCTAACCTAACCTAACCTAACCTAACCTAACCTAACCTAACCTAACCTAACCTAACCTAACCTAACCTAACCTAACCTAACCTAACCTAACCTAACCTAACCTAACCTAACCTAACCTAACCTAACCTAACCTAACCTAACCTAACCTAACCTAACCTAACCTAACCTAACCTAACCTAACCTAACCTAACCTAACCTAACCTAACCTAACCTAACCTAACCTAACCTAACCTAACCTAACCTAACCTAACCTAACCTAACCTAACCTAACCTAACCTAACCTAACCTAACCTAACCTAACCTAACCTAACCTAACCTAACCTAACCTAACCTAACCTAACCTAACCTAACCTAACCTAACCTAACCTAACCTAACCTAACCTAACCTAACCTAACCTAACCTAACCTAACCTAACCTAACCTAACCTAACCTAACCTAACCTAACCTAACCTAACCTAACCTAACCTAACCTAACCTAACCTAACCTAACCTAACCTAACCTAACCTAACCTAACCTAACCTAACCTAACCTAACCTAACCTAACCTAACCTAACCTAACCTAACCTAACCTAACCTAACCTAACCTAACCTAACCTAACCTAACCTAACCTAACCTAACCTAACCTAACCTAACCTAACCTAACCTAACCTAACCTAACCTAACCTAACCTAACCTAACCTAACCTAACCTAACCTAACCTAACCTAACCTAACCTAACCTAACCTAACCTAACCTAACCTAACCTAACCTAACCTAACCTAACCTAACCTAACCTAACCTAACCTAACCTAACCTAACCTAACCTAACCTAACCTAACCTAACCTAACCTAACCTAACCTAACCTAACCTAACCTAACCTAACCTAACCTAACCTAACCTAACCTAACCTAACCTAACCTAACCTAACCTAACCTAACCTAACCTAACCTAACCTAACCTAACCTAACCTAACCTAACCTAACCTAACCTAACCTAACCTAACCTAACCTAACCTAACCTAACCTAACCTAACCTAACCTAACCTAACCTAACCTAACCTAACCTAACCTAACCTAACCTAACCTAACCTAACCTAACCTAACCTAACCTAACCTAACCTAACCTAACCTAACCTAACCTAACCTAACCTAACCTAACCTAACCTAACCTAACCTAACCTAACCTAACCTAACCTAACCTAACCTAACCTAACCTAACCTAACCTAACCTAACCTAACCTAACCTAACCTAACCTAACCTAACCTAACCTAACCTAACCTAACCTAACCTAACCTAACCTAACCTAACCTAACCTAACCTAACCTAACCTAACCTAACCTAACCTAACCTAACCTAACCTAACCTAACCTAACCTAACCTAACCTAACCTAACCTAACCTAACCTAACCTAACCTAACCTAACCTAACCTAACCTAACCTAACCTAACCTAACCTAACCTAACCTAACCTAACCTAACCTAACCTAACCTAACCTAACCTAACCTAACCTAACCTAACCTAACCTAACCTAACCTAACCTAACCTAACCTAACCTAACCTAACCTAACCTAACCTAACCTAACCTAACCTAACCTAACCTAACCTAACCTAACCTAACCTAACCTAACCTAACCTAACCTAACCTAACCTAACCTAACCTAACCTAACCTAACCTAACCTAACCTAACCTAACCTAACCTAACCTAACCTAACCTAACCTAACCTAACCTAACCTAACCTAACCTAACCTAACCTAACCTAACCTAACCTAACCTAACCTAACCTAACCTAACCTAACCTAACCTAACCTAACCTAACCTAACCTAACCTAACCTAACCTAACCTAACCTAACCTAACCTAACCTAACCTAACCTAACCTAACCTAACCTAACCTAACCTAACCTAACCTAACCTAACCTAACCTAACCTAACCTAACCTAACCTAACCTAACCTAACCTAACCTAACCTAACCTAACCTAACCTAACCTAACCTAACCTAACCTAACCTAACCTAACCTAACCTAACCTAACCTAACCTAACCTAACCTAACCTAACCTAACCTAACCTAACCTAACCTAACCTAACCTAACCTAACCTAACCTAACCTAACCTAACCTAACCTAACCTAACCTAACCTAACCTAACCTAACCTAACCTAACCTAACCTAACCTAACCTAACCTAACCTAACCTAACCTAACCTAACCTAACCTAACCTAACCTAACCTAACCTAACCTAACCTAACCTAACCTAACCTAACCTAACCTAACCTAACCTAACCTAACCTAACCTAACCTAACCTAACCTAACCTAACCTAACCTAACCTAACCTAACCTAACCTAACCTAACCTAACCTAACCTAACCTAACCTAACCTAACCTAACCTAACCTAACCTAACCTAACCTAACCTAACCTAACCTAACCTAACCTAACCTAACCTAACCTAACCTAACCTAACCTAACCTAACCTAACCTAACCTAACCTAACCTAACCTAACCTAACCTAACCTAACCTAACCTAACCTAACCTAACCTAACCTAACCTAACCTAACCTAACCTAACCTAACCTAACCTAACCTAACCTAACCTAACCTAACCTAACCTAACCTAACCTAACCTAACCTAACCTAACCTAACCTAACCTAACCTAACCTAACCTAACCTAACCTAACCTAACCTAACCTAACCTAACCTAACCTAACCTAACCTAACCTAACCTAACCTAACCTAACCTAACCTAACCTAACCTAACCTAACCTAACCTAACCTAACCTAACCTAACCTAACCTAACCTAACCTAACCTAACCTAACCTAACCTAACCTAACCTAACCTAACCTAACCTAACCTAACCTAACCTAACCTAACCTAACCTAACCTAACCTAACCTAACCTAACCTAACCTAACCTAACCTAACCTAACCTAACCTAACCTAACCTAACCTAACCTAACCTAACCTAACCTAACCTAACCTAACCTAACCTAACCTAACCTAACCTAACCTAACCTAACCTAACCTAACCTAACCTAACCTAACCTAACCTAACCTAACCTAACCTAACCTAACCTAACCTAACCTAACCTAACCTAACCTAACCTAACCTAACCTAACCTAACCTAACCTAACCTAACCTAACCTAACCTAACCTAACCTAACCTAACCTAACCTAACCTAACCTAACCTAACCTAACCTAACCTAACCTAACCTAACCTAACCTAACCTAACCTAACCTAACCTAACCTAACCTAACCTAACCTAACCTAACCTAACCTAACCTAACCTAACCTAACCTAACCTAACCTAACCTAACCTAACCTAACCTAACCTAACCTAACCTAACCTAACCTAACCTAACCTAACCTAACCTAACCTAACCTAACCTAACCTAACCTAACCTAACCTAACCTAACCTAACCTAACCTAACCTAACCTAACCTAACCTAACCTAACCTAACCTAACCTAACCTAACCTAACCTAACCTAACCTAACCTAACCTAACCTAACCTAACCTAACCTAACCTAACCTAACCTAACCTAACCTAACCTAACCTAACCTAACCTAACCTAACCTAACCTAACCTAACCTAACCTAACCTAACCTAACCTAACCTAACCTAACCTAACCTAACCTAACCTAACCTAACCTAACCTAACCTAACCTAACCTAACCTAACCTAACCTAACCTAACCTAACCTAACCTAACCTAACCTAACCTAACCTAACCTAACCTAACCTAACCTAACCTAACCTAACCTA
The DNA here is from genome assembly GCA_946894095.1 of Incurvaria masculella. Lineage (NCBI taxonomy): Eukaryota > Metazoa > Arthropoda > Insecta > Lepidoptera > Incurvariidae > Incurvaria > Incurvaria masculella. The sequence goes on along the minus strand of OX335650.1, from coordinate 21,877,803 downwards.
ACCTAACCTAACCTAACCTAACCTAACCTAACCTAACCTAACCTAACCTAACCTAACCTAACCTAACCTAACCTAACCTAACCTAACCTAACCTAACCTAACCTAACCTAACCTAACCTAACCTAACCTAACCTAACCTAACCTAACCTAACCTAACCTAACCTAACCTAACCTAACCTAACCTAACCTAACCTAACCTAACCTAACCTAACCTAACCTAACCTAACCTAACCTAACCTAACCTAACCTAACCTAACCTAACCTAACCTAACCTAACCTAACCTAACCTAACCTAACCTAACCTAACCTAACCTAACCTAACCTAACCTAACCTAACCTAACCTAACCTAACCTAACCTAACCTAACCTAACCTAACCTAACCTAACCTAACCTAACCTAACCTAACCTAACCTAACCTAACCTAACCTAACCTAACCTAACCTAACCTAACCTAACCTAACCTAACCTAACCTAACCTAACCTAACCTAACCTAACCTAACCTAACCTAACCTAACCTAACCTAACCTAACCTAACCTAACCTAACCTAACCTAACCTAACCTAACCTAACCTAACCTAACCTAACCTAACCTAACCTAACCTAACCTAACCTAACCTAACCTAACCTAACCTAACCTAACCTAACCTAACCTAACCTAACCTAACCTAACCTAACCTAACCTAACCTAACCTAACCTAACCTAACCTAACCTAACCTAACCTAACCTAACCTAACCTAACCTAACCTAACCTAACCTAACCTAACCTAACCTAACCTAACCTAACCTAACCTAACCTAACCTAACCTAACCTAACCTAACCTAACCTAACCTAACCTAACCTAACCTAACCTAACCTAACCTAACCTAACCTAACCTAACCTAACCTAACCTAACCTAACCTAACCTAACCTAACCTAACCTAACCTAACCTAACCTAACCTAACCTAACCTAACCTAACCTAACCTAACCTAACCTAACCTAACCTAACCTAACCTAACCTAACCTAACCTAACCTAACCTAACCTAACCTAACCTAACCTAACCTAACCTAACCTAACCTAACCTAACCTAACCTAACCTAACCTAACCTAACCTAACCTAACCTAACCTAACCTAACCTAACCTAACCTAACCTAACCTAACCTAACCTAACCTAACCTAACCTAACCTAACCTAACCTAACCTAACCTAACCTAACCTAACCTAACCTAACCTAACCTAACCTAACCTAACCTAACCTAACCTAACCTAACCTAACCTAACCTAACCTAACCTAACCTAACCTAACCTAACCTAACCTAACCTAACCTAACCTAACCTAACCTAACCTAACCTAACCTAACCTAACCTAACCTAACCTAACCTAACCTAACCTAACCTAACCTAACCTAACCTAACCTAACCTAACCTAACCTAACCTAACCTAACCTAACCTAACCTAACCTAACCTAACCTAACCTAACCTAACCTAACCTAACCTAACCTAACCTAACCTAACCTAACCTAACCTAACCTAACCTAACCTAACCTAACCTAACCTAACCTAACCTAACCTAACCTAACCTAACCTAACCTAACCTAACCTAACCTAACCTAACCTAACCTAACCTAACCTAACCTAACCTAACCTAACCTAACCTAACCTAACCTAACCTAACCTAACCTAACCTAACCTAACCTAACCTAACCTAACCTAACCTAACCTAACCTAACCTAACCTAACCTAACCTAACCTAACCTAACCTAACCTAACCTAACCTAACCTAACCTAACCTAACCTAACCTAACCTAACCTAACCTAACCTAACCTAACCTAACCTAACCTAACCTAACCTAACCTAACCTAACCTAACCTAACCTAACCTAACCTAACCTAACCTAACCTAACCTAACCTAACCTAACCTAACCTAACCTAACCTAACCTAACCTAACCTAACCTAACCTAACCTAACCTAACCTAACCTAACCTAACCTAACCTAACCTAACCTAACCTAACCTAACCTAACCTAACCTAACCTAACCTAACCTAACCTAACCTAACCTAACCTAACCTAACCTAACCTAACCTAACCTAACCTAACCTAACCTAACCTAACCTAACCTAACCTAACCTAACCTAACCTAACCTAACCTAACCTAACCTAACCTAACCTAACCTAACCTAACCTAACCTAACCTAACCTAACCTAACCTAACCTAACCTAACCTAACCTAACCTAACCTAACCTAACCTAACCTAACCTAACCTAACCTAACCTAACCTAACCTAACCTAACCTAACCTAACCTAACCTAACCTAACCTAACCTAACCTAACCTAACCTAACCTAACCTAACCTAACCTAACCTAACCTAACCTAACCTAACCTAACCTAACCTAACCTAACCTAACCTAACCTAACCTAACCTAACCTAACCTAACCTAACCTAACCTAACCTAACCTAACCTAACCTAACCTAACCTAACCTAACCTAACCTAACCTAACCTAACCTAACCTAACCTAACCTAACCTAACCTAACCTAACCTAACCTAACCTAACCTAACCTAACCTAACCTAACCTAACCTAACCTAACCTAACCTAACCTAACCTAACCTAACCTAACCTAACCTAACCTAACCTAACCTAACCTAACCTAACCTAACCTAACCTAACCTAACCTAACCTAACCTAACCTAACCTAACCTAACCTAACCTAACCTAACCTAACCTAACCTAACCTAACCTAACCTAACCTAACCTAACCTAACCTAACCTAACCTAACCTAACCTAACCTAACCTAACCTAACCTAACCTAACCTAACCTAACCTAACCTAACCTAACCTAACCTAACCTAACCTAACCTAACCTAACCTAACCTAACCTAACCTAACCTAACCTAACCTAACCTAACCTAACCTAACCTAACCTAACCTAACCTAACCTAACCTAACCTAACCTAACCTAACCTAACCTAACCTAACCTAACCTAACCTAACCTAACCTAACCTAACCTAACCTAACCTAACCTAACCTAACCTAACCTAACCTAACCTAACCTAACCTAACCTAACCTAACCTAACCTAACCTAACCTAACCTAACCTAACCTAACCTAACCTAACCTAACCTAACCTAACCTAACCTAACCTAACCTAACCTAACCTAACCTAACCTAACCTAACCTAACCTAACCTAACCTAACCTAACCTAACCTAACCTAACCTAACCTAACCTAACCTAACCTAACCTAACCTAACCTAACCTAACCTAACCTAACCTAACCTAACCTAACCTAACCTAACCTAACCTAACCTAACCTAACCTAACCTAACCTAACCTAACCTAACCTAACCTAACCTAACCTAACCTAACCTAACCTAACCTAACCTAACCTAACCTAACCTAACCTAACCTAACCTAACCTAACCTAACCTAACCTAACCTAACCTAACCTAACCTAACCTAACCTAACCTAACCTAACCTAACCTAACCTAACCTAACCTAACCTAACCTAACCTAACCTAACCTAACCTAACCTAACCTAACCTAACCTAACCTAACCTAACCTAACCTAACCTAACCTAACCTAACCTAACCTAACCTAACCTAACCTAACCTAACCTAACCTAACCTAACCTAACCTAACCTAACCTAACCTAACCTAACCTAACCTAACCTAACCTAACCTAACCTAACCTAACCTAACCTAACCTAACCTAACCTAACCTAACCTAACCTAACCTAACCTAACCTAACCTAACCTAACCTAACCTAACCTAACCTAACCTAACCTAACCTAACCTAACCTAACCTAACCTAACCTAACCTAACCTAACCTAACCTAACCTAACCTAACCTAACCTAACCTAACCTAACCTAACCTAACCTAACCTAACCTAACCTAACCTAACCTAACCTAACCTAACCTAACCTAACCTAACCTAACCTAACCTAACCTAACCTAACCTAACCTAACCTAACCTAACCTAACCTAACCTAACCTAACCTAACCTAACCTAACCTAACCTAACCTAACCTAACCTAACCTAACCTAACCTAACCTAACCTAACCTAACCTAACCTAACCTAACCTAACCTAACCTAACCTAACCTAACCTAACCTAACCTAACCTAACCTAACCTAACCTAACCTAACCTAACCTAACCTAACCTAACCTAACCTAACCTAACCTAACCTAACCTAACCTAACCTAACCTAACCTAACCTAACCTAACCTAACCTAACCTAACCTAACCTAACCTAACCTAACCTAACCTAACCTAACCTAACCTAACCTAACCTAACCTAACCTAACCTAACCTAACCTAACCTAACCTAACCTAACCTAACCTAACCTAACCTAACCTAACCTAACCTAACCTAACCTAACCTAACCTAACCTAACCTAACCTAACCTAACCTAACCTAACCTAACCTAACCTAACCTAACCTAACCTAACCTAACCTAACCTAACCTAACCTAACCTAACCTAACCTAACCTAACCTAACCTAACCTAACCTAACCTAACCTAACCTAACCTAACCTAACCTAACCTAACCTAACCTAACCTAACCTAACCTAACCTAACCTAACCTAACCTAACCTAACCTAACCTAACCTAACCTAACCTAACCTAACCTAACCTAACCTAACCTAACCTAACCTAACCTAACCTAACCTAACCTAACCTAACCTAACCTAACCTAACCTAACCTAACCTAACCTAACCTAACCTAACCTAACCTAACCTAACCTAACCTAACCTAACCTAACCTAACCTAACCTAACCTAACCTAACCTAACCTAACCTAACCTAACCTAACCTAACCTAACCTAACCTAACCTAACCTAACCTAACCTAACCTAACCTAACCTAACCTAACCTAACCTAACCTAACCTAACCTAACCTAACCTAACCTAACCTAACCTAACCTAACCTAACCTAACCTAACCTAACCTAACCTAACCTAACCTAACCTAACCTAACCTAACCTAACCTAACCTAACCTAACCTAACCTAACCTAACCTAACCTAACCTAACCTAACCTAACCTAACCTAACCTAACCTAACTAACCTAACCTAACCTAACCTAACCTAACCTAACCTAACCTAACCTAACCTAACCTAACCTAACCTAACCTAACCTAACCTAACCTAACCTAACCTAACCTAACCTAACCTAACCTAACCTAACCTAACCTAACCTAACCTAACCTAACCTAACCTAACCTAACCTAACCTAACCTAACCTAACCTAACCTAACCTAACCTAACCTAACCTAACCTAACCTAACCTAACCTAACCTAACCTAACCTAACCTAACCTAACCTAACCTAACCTAACCTAACCTAACCTAACCTAACCTAACCTAACCTAACCTAACCTAACCTAACCTAACCTAACCTAACCTAACCTAACCTAACCTAACCTAACCTAACCTAACCTAACCTAACCTAACCTAACCTAACCTAACCTAACCTAACCTAACCTAACCTAACCTAACCTAACCTAACCTAACCTAACCTAACCTAACCTAACCTAACCTAACCTAACCTAACCTAACCTAACCTAACCTAACCTAACCTAACCTAACCTAACCTAACCTAACCTAACCTAACCTAACCTAACCTAACCTAACCTAACCTAACCTAACCTAACCTAACCTAACCTAACCTAACCTAACCTAACCTAACCTAACCTAACCTAACCTAACCTAACCTAACCTAACCTAACCTAACCTAACCTAACCTAACCTAACCTAACCTAACCTAACCTAACCTAACCTAACCTAACCTAACCTAACCTAACCTAACCTAACCTAACCTAACCTAACCTAACCTAACCTAACCTAACCTAACCTAACCTAACCTAACCTAACCTAACCTAACCTAACCTAACCTAACCTAACCTAACCTAACCTAACCTAACCTAACCTAACCTAACCTAACCTAACCTAACCTAACCTAACCTAACCTAACCTAACCTAACCTAACCTAACCTAACCTAACCTAACCTAACCTAACCTAACCTAACCTAACCTAACCTAACCTAACCTAACCTAACCTAACCTAACCTAACCTAACCTAACCTAACCTAACCTAACCTAACCTAACCTAACCTAACCTAACCTAACCTAACCTAACCTAACCTAACCTAACCTAACCTAACCTAACCTAACCTAACCTAACCTAACCTAACCTAACCTAACCTAACCTAACCTAACCTTACTTAACCTACAAACTTGGATCCTGGTCACGGCACCAATCCTGAGAGCAACCTAAGATCCTGGTCATGGCACCAATTCTAAGAGCAACCTAATATCCTGGTCACGGCACCAATACTGAGAGCAACCTAAGATCCTGGTCATGGCACCAATTCTAAGAGCAACCTAACATCCTGGTCACGGCACTAATCCTGAGACAACCTAACTTCCTGGTCACGGCACCAATCCTAAGAGCAACCTAAAATCCTGGTCACGGCACCACTTGAAAGAAGGTCTAACACCCAAAAACACCCCAATACACCAAAAAACACACCAAAACTCAAAAAACACACCAAAACACCAAAAAACACACCGTAACACCAAAAAACACACCAAAACATACAAAATCTGACCTAATCTAAACTAATCTAACCTAATCTAACCTAATTTAAGCTAATCTTAGCTAATCTAACCTAATCTACGCTAATCTAAGCTAATCTTACCTAATCTAAGCTATTCTAATCTAAACTCATCTAAGATAATCTAACCTAATCTAAGATAATCTATGATAATCTAACTTAATCTAAGCTAATCTAAACTAATCTTACCTATACTACAAATCTAATCTGACTTTTCCAATTTTTCAAACTTTACCAATTAACCCAACTTCTATTATCTGACTTTTCTAACTCATCCAACTTCTATAATCTTACTGTTCCAAGTTTTCCAACTTCAATAATCTGACTTTTCCAACTTTTCCAATTTCTATAATCTTACTTTTCCAACTTTTCCAACTTCTAGAATCTGACTTTTCCAACTTTTCCAAGTTTTCCAACTTCTATAATCTGACTTTTCCAAGTTTTCCAACTTCTATAATCTGACTTTTCTAACTTTTCCATCTTTTAAAATCTGACTTTTACAACTTTATCAACTTCTATAATCTTACTTTTCCAAGTTTTACAACTTTTCTAATCTGACTTTTCCAAGTTTTTAATTTTTTCTTAAACTGACTTTTCCAAGTTTTCCAAATTATCTAATCTGACTTTTCCAAGTTTTCCAGCTTATTTAATCTAACTTTTCCAAATTTTCCAACTCCACTAATCTTACTTTCCAAGTTTTCCAACTTTTCCTTTCTTATTTCTCCAAGTTTTCTAACTTATCTAATCGCACTTTTCTAAGTTTTCCAACATATCTAATATAAGTTTTCCAAGTTTTCTAACTTATCTCATTTTTCTAATCTAAGTTTTCCAACCTATCTTTCTTATCAAATTTTCACCCAGAATTTCTTACTTATCTAATTTATCTAATCTAACTTATCTAAAATACATAAATTATCAAATCTAAATTATCTAACCTAACTTAATCTAACTTATCTAACTTATCTTAATTTTATTAATTATCTTATCTAAATTATCTACCTTATTTAACCTAACCTAATCTAACTTATCCAAATTATCTACTCTAAATTGTCTAACCAAAAATTACCAAAAAACATCAAAAACACAAAAAACAACAAAAAACACAAAAAACAACACAACAAACAACAAAAATGCAAAACACAACCAAAAAAACACAAATACCAAGAAACAACACAAAAAACAACAAAAAAAAACCTATCTAACATAGATACTAACTAACAAAGATACTACCTATGTTACTATACTAACTAACAAAGATACCAACTAACATGCCTAACTAACTAACTATGTTACTATACTAACTAACCAAGATACTAACCAAACTACCTAACTAACTATGTTATTATACTAACTATCAAAGATACTAACTAACTATCACTAACTCTGTTACTATACTAACTAACAAAGATACTAACTAACCTACCTTACTAACTATGCTACTATACTAACTAACAAAGATACTAACTGACTTACCTACCAAACTAACTAACTATGTTACTATAGTAACCAACAAAGATACTAACTAAACTACCTAACTTATTTACCTAACTAACTTACTATGTTACTATACTAACTAACAAAGATACTAACTAACCTTTTCAAACGTGAACATACGCAAATACATGCAGATCATGCGCGAATACCATAAACCTATCTTTGCTGTCGCGAATTTGGGTAACAAAGGGTAGGTAAGTAAAGCAATGATTTACTTCCTAAGTCTACTTCTCAGTGAAAAAGAGAGATTCCAGAATTCCACTTTTACGAATACCTTACGTAGATATCTTAAATTATTCTCCCAAGTCCAAAAATAATCTATCTACTTAACTTTTCCATTTGTTTCAGAAATTCTTTGAAGTATGGGAGAAGGCGGTGCCGAAAAAGTGTAATTTTATTAATTACGAGTCAAGAATTCGTAGAAAGTTTGAAGACGGAGAGATCCTTTTTGTTATCGAGTTAGGAACATTCGTCGCGCAAGCCATTATCTCGCGGAGGTTTGCTAATGCCCAAGTCTCCTAGGGGTGCGAGAGGGGAGTGGGAAGGCTGCAAAGACAACAAAGGGTGGCCTCGACCTGGGCTTCGGAGTCCGGGGTGCTCCGGGGTTCGGGCGGTCGGGTCCAGCCGCGGGCCGTTTTCTCTATAAATGTTACCGGTTAAGCAAAGGTTGGCGAAGCCGGGAAGAGGCGGGGGGGAGGGGCAGCGGTGTGCGGCAAAAAAGATTTTTATTTCGTTGTCTTAAAATTTTATGAAACAACTGACTTCAATATTTTTATTGATCTTAAATGGATGCTAGCTTAGGAACACAGCTTCGTTTAAATTGATTTGAACCGACACATAACGGGTGGTTAAATTTCAAGGGCCGATGTTGATTTTGAATAAAACACAAACTATTTAGGAAATTATTGTAATTTTATTTTATTATGATATATTGGTATTACTCAATTATGTATGGAACAAAATATCGGCCAAATGGGCGCCGCGACCACGGCGGCACACCTCCATCCGATGGTCCAAATTTTCGATGACCCTGAGGCATAATGGAGGTTCTATGCCGTTAATGTGCCGAATTATCTCATCCTTTAGCTCTTGAATTGTTGCTGGCTTATCGACGTACACCTTTTCTTTCAAATAACCCCAAAGAAAAAAGTCCAACGGTGTCAAATCACATGATCTTGGCGGCCAATTGACATCGCCATTACGTGAGATAACACGGCCATTGAATTTGTTGCGCAAAAGAGCGATTGTTTCGTTAGCTGTGTGGCAAGTGGCACCGCCCTGCTGAAACCACATATCGTCCACATCCATATCTTCCAATTCGGGCCATAAAAAGTTCGTTATCATCTCACGATAGCGAACACCATTCACAGTAACTGCCTGACCGGCCTCATTTTGGAAAAAGCCACACTATCGCGAACAGCAGCAATATTTTCTGCAGTACGAGCTGTACGAGCATGCACTGGTGTTCTCACATCTTCTACAGACCCGGTTTGCTCGAATTTTTCCACGATTTTTGCGATTGTACGCACATTTGGACGATCAAATTGACCAAAAAAATCACGAAGTGCACGATATGCATTTTGATTTGAACGCCCATTTTCATAATAAGTCTGGATAACTTTAACACGTTGTTGGATTGTGTATCTCTCCATGGTTCAAATTGAGTAAGTCTGAAATAGAGAAATGTCAAATAAAATTCGGAAAAAAACTTGGCGTTTAGGTGTGGTTCATATTCAACATCGGCCCTTACAATTTAACCACCCTTTACAAATTTATGGCTAACTATTATATCTAGTTCCACTCACTTATTCTGAAATTGTCTTCACGGGTGTGTGCATAAATACTTATCAAAGTTTTGTCGCATTCGATGACGTATAGGAGCGCTAACAGGACAAACTGTCGATGTGACAAACAAATAAATATTTCATTTGACTTTTTTTTTTATGCGACCTGACATGGATGGCTAATACCACACAACTACCGTTATGATATTAGCCTAATACACCTCATTCCCGAAGGAATTCTAATCTATCTTTTCTATATATTTAGATTTAGATAAAGAAAAAAATCTAAATCTGTTACGTGCCTAAAACAATTCACCTTTTCTCTTATATATGAATTAAATAAAATAAACCAATGCCGCTTTCCAGAAGTTTCGTGATATATTTTTAATACTTTATGATTTTTGTTTCCAAAAACTAAACAAAAAGTGCACTTTATTGGAAGTATAAACACCAACATTCTCACGAAAAAAAGGAAATATAGAAAACATATTCTAAAATTCTTAAACACGACATTCAACGCTGACACTATGGATTACTTAAAGATGCATCAAATGAGTTATCAATGTTTCTTAATTTGTGTTATTCGTCTAAGATGAAAAAAATAGATTATCTATTAAAAACCTAATGCCGTAGGCTTTGATGGCATTTCCACAAATATTCAAAAAAAAATAGTTCATCTAATCGAAGAACCTCTGGCATTTATTACAAATGGTTACAAAATTTTCCTTTTTAAATTTTCCGGATTTTTTTTTTCACTTTTCTTTTATCTTTTGATACAGTAAATTTAAATCTACCAGCCGTTTCTATCTATCAGCTTTTATTTTCCGTACATAGCTTTTTGGTATTTTATGTGAGGGTAGGCGCACATTTACGGATTTAATACAGTGTTTATATCAATTAAGATAAAATTATAGCGATGTCTACATCGAGGAGACGTTGTTTAAACGATCCAAAGTGTTTTTGCTGTATTTCTGGTGAATATGTTTTTAAAAATTATAGAAAATCGGTGACAGATTTCGTAAAAACCGCGTACACGGGCTATTGAACTACCAAGACTTGGCCCAACATATATATCTAAAAGATCTTGATTGCAACATGAGCGTAAAACTTCATTATTTACTCTCTCATCTGGATCACTTTCCTAAAAATCTTGGCCACTTTAGTGGTGAACAAGGAGAAAGATTCCATAAAGAAATTCGCACCATGGAGCAACGATATAAGGGCAGATGGGATGTGCATTTGATGGCAGATTATTGCTGGAGTTTGAAACGAGACCTATTCATGAGACGATCATTAAAAAGATCATTTTTGGCTGCTTTCGAAAATCTGTCTTTAACTGAAGGTAAATTCCCAGATGAAATGTAGAAATCTATCGTTAAACAACTATTCATAAAAGGAAAAAAAGGAGAAATTAATAATTACATACCTATGACATTCACACCAATTTTTGCTAAACTTTATATGAAAGCATTTGCTTGCATTAAGTGACATGTCAATTAGGGGTGTACCCTATATTCGCAAATTTTACTGAGATCTTCCTACACGAGTCAAACGTCATCATGTGAACATATGTTTCTGTAGATCTTAAGATCACCTGCAAAAAGAAATCAATTTAAATATTTTACAACTTCCACAATATTGTTCATTAATATTATAAACAGGATAGGACCCAGATGTGAACCTTACGGTACCCCCGAGGTGGCAACATATGTAGTGCATTGAGTCATGCCCATTTATAACGACTTTTTATAACGAGTTTTTTTCAAAAGAATTTTGTGATTTACCTTATCGAATGCACTGATAAAGTCAGTATACACAGTGTCTACTTCAATGCGCCTGTCGATGTATTTGATGATGTTGGCTAAGAAATTAACGAGATTTGTTGCAGTGGATTTGTAATTTTGAAAGCCACGCTGTGCAGGGTTAATTAAGTGTTTATCATCTGGTAGATAGATGATTTTTGGACAGATGAGGGCTTCAAATAATTTTGAAAAAGTTGAGAGTATTGATATAAGCCGATAATTATTTACTTCTTCAGTATTGCCTTTCTCGAAAATAGGCAAAATTCGTGCCTGTTTCCATCTTTAAGTAAAACATCCTGACTCGAGAGGTTTATTAATTAATAATGTCAAGGGGTAGGGAAAATATTTGGCGCACCTTTTTACAAACAAGGGCGAGATATCGTCGGGACCAGAACTTTTGTACACATCTAGGTTTTGTAATACTTTCAAGACTTTGCGCTCGTGAATCGTGAATCGAGATTTGATTGAGGGATATGGAGTTTGGTATATTTGGGAATGGCTCGGATATTCAAGAGGTATTATAACCAAACGTAGAAAAGAAATGTTCTGCACATAATTTTGCGACACTTTCACCAGTAGATGATTTAGTTTCTTTGAAAACCATCTCGGCTGGGAAGGAGTTGGATTCCTTTTGAGGTAATCCCAAAAAGGTTTGGGGTTGTTCCCGATATCCTATTCATGAGGAACAAAGCTGACCATTACGATTTCTTAAAAGGATATATTGTAGTTTGTCACGGTGATTTTGGAATATTTAAACGTTTCTTGGTCTTTTCCTTCTCTTCTAAGATAGAGAAGGAGAGATATAGTTTTTAAGACTACGAAGAGAACTCCACCACCATTTATATTATTGTTAATACTACAATTCGAGCGATCTTTACGATAGACGTTGTACCTGGAGCCAAATAACTCATAACTAGCTACTTCGGTTCTCAACCACGTCACTGTCAATACAATAATATCGTAACAATGTTTCATGACTTCATGCTTAATGTTCACAGTTGTAATCCTTGAACCTCTAACATTTTGATTGTAACTATTGAATTGTGTGCCCTAAGATCAATCAGCACGCACATGAATCCGTAATATTTTTTTTATAAGAAAAAGTTTAAAAGAAAGGTTCAGAAACTGTACTCTCAGAATCTGAATGGCTTGAGAAGATTCGTTCTATCGCATGAGTATTCTACCAATGTGGACCCACACATACTTGAATCCCTTTTCTCTGCCCTTGAGTCGAGCAGCGGCGTGCAGGGACTTATTAACAGGAGATAGGTGCTCTGACAGAAATACTGGTACCCTGTCGCCGCCGATGCCGAGGTGGCTTGTGTTGAGCTTGTTGTCGGAGCTTGAGACAGCAGCCAGAGGCTCGTCGCGGCAGCGGGGACTGTGCATTTTACGACGATTGTGCGCACCCAATTGCTCTCGGTATTCACTTTAGCCACCCGTGTAAACATTAGGATATCTTCATCGCCTACTGGATGATTAATGTTCTGCCTAGCTGAAGAATTGTATTTGGTAAGTTTTCGGCCTTGTGTTCTGGGAGCCCGTGGATCTCGATATTTCAGTCGCGCGAGTGCTGCTCCATCAGGCTCATGCGAAAAGAAAGGTCGTTGACAGTTGAGAAATGTGTGTGAAGTATTTTTTTTTATCGATTAATTTGTCGAATATAAGTCAGTGGAGTAAACGCGTACTTTGGGGACGTGTACAAGTTGGAGGAAAGAAAAATCACTTGTTCCCAGGTCGACGAACTCATAGATGTTTATAGGATATCGATTTCCTGTAATGTATACCTACCAACATTTAGGTGGCAAAACGAGCGAGGGTGAGGGTTGCGGGAAGCGCGTGTGCAGTGTGTCGGCGCGTCGCGTGTTTGGGTTCCCAGGACAAGAAGCGGGCAGCGGCGGGGCGGCGGGCGAGGCGGGGCAGGCGGACAGGCGGACAGGCGGACGGACGCACCGCAGATTGGTGCGGCGCGTCTGCGGTGAGCGCCAACTGACAGCACTCCCCCCCCCTCCTCCGTCCCCCGCGCCTCCCCGCCCGCCACGCTCAAAGCGCGTCTGGCAGTTTGGACGACGACGAGGAAAAATTGTGAAACCCTGCGCCGCTCCGCCGCCGCTCCGCGCCGCCTCCACCGCATGAAACCCTCCACAATGTTCGCTTGGTGGATTGTGGATTTGGTACATAAATATAGTCTTATTTACATTTAATGTTGCATTTAATGTTCCATTCATATTTAACTAGTGGCTCTCTGAGATGTAGACTTTGCGAGTCGTATTCACTACGTATTACTTTTGTGCAAAACATCAAAACCATGCATGTCGTATATAATCCACAATGTATAATTTTACTAGTTGAGGTACCCGGCTCCGCCCGGCTCAATGTCGTTTTGGACCGATGTCGAACTCAATTATTTCCTCGCTTAAAAGTAGCCTAAAGGGCAAAATCGTTTGAGCCACGATATTGCAAGATTGAATAAGAAACATCCAAATATTGCGATTCATAATACCAGTAGAAGGAATTAGAAAATATTTTCTTCAAGACATTTTGAAAGCATTGAAATGGATGGAAAACACAGACGATTTTCATCGCCGCTTGGACCATATTTCCTTCATTACGATGGTATGTACAAACCCAAGCAGGATTAAACCTGCCATCTAGTACGTCAGAAGAGGAATTAACTACAGCCAGCCTTAACATCGAAAACGGTCACCCATCCGGAACCCGACCGCACCCAGAGTGGTCAGTCCGAGTTCTCACCTAAATTGGCGTTTACGGCAAACCGATCGACTGGCGTTTTCTCCAAACTCCATACAAGTTTTTACTAGATATTCTGTGGTTTTACTTCTTCAAGCTGTCAAAGTCAAACGCGGACTTCCGATTTGTATGAAAACGCGGAGTGGACGTAAACGGCAACGTCGACGTATTTACGGCAACGTTGAGTAAGCTGTCAAATCAAGCTCGGACTCGCAAATGTTAGTTCGCTTAACGCCCGCTGCGCGCGCTCTTCAATTTCTCCATACATTTGAAAACGCCAGTCGATCGGTTTGCCGTAACGCCAATTTAGGTGACAACTTAGACTACCGGCTCTGAACTCTATATGTATATACGTACAATCCACATGTACACTGGGTGAGTAGTTTGCGAGTTAAAATCATTGAACCCATACTGCTCATCTATCTAATAATTTAGCTTGATGGTATGTAGCTAATAATTAATACGTTGAGTAAGGCTAGACGGATATATAAGTCGCGTAATGGTTTTCAAAGACGTTCACCATTAATAACGTAATGCTGGGTAAAGTTGCGGGAAATATCAAGCCAAACGTAGGTGCCATTAGAATCGAAATCGAACAAGTTTCCTAGTCTTGCCAAAAGATTAAATAAAAGTTTTCAAATCCTTAACTAGAGGACTACCAAAAAAACCGCCTTGAAGATTTTTTGAGACAAAACGTAGCCTATGCTACTATCCAGGATAAAATATATCTCCTTGTGTTCAATAAGATCCGTTCAGTCACATTGTCATGAAAAGGTAACAAACAAACAAACAGAGCAAATTTTTCATTAATAATATTAATATGAATTAGATGTGTTACCAAAAAGTACGTTAATAACTTTCCGCGTGTAAACAAAAAAATCAAGTTTGTTAAGTAAAGAAATTTTAATTATTTATGGTTTTCTAATGTAGCTTTTAGTTAAGTTTACTCGTGTTGCCTTAACTCTTTCTTACAAAGTTAAGTGAATATTGTATTTTTTTTTCTTTATTAGACTGTATTAGATTCTCCCCTGTGAGTCACCAGCATACATCTTCTCTTGATATTTCTTGTCAGAGGTCCAAAATTATACTTAAAAATACCTTAATTTTATCGAACTAGATGTCTGATATCCATTGACATTGCAAAATACTGTTTGGTTCCTAAGTTATAAGGTCCGAAATTTAGAATTTTTCGCGCGTTTTATACATAACTTTGGAGGTGGATTACTCAACGAGAAAATAAAATCATCTTAAAAAGATTAGTCATCAGACCTTCTTTCATAAAGATTTGTAATCAATTTGGTTTTTGTTTGATTTTTGACTACAGCGGTCGTGATTTACTTTTAGCTATATGTCGTTTCGTAATTAAAATTTTCGTAAATCTCACCAAATCAATCACTATGCGCCTTTACTGCTTTGTGGACATGCTACATCCTGCTCATTACGGAGCCTGTCTTTTTCTAGAGCTACTTTGGAGTTACAGATAGGCGAAAGAAAGAAAGTTTTTATCGTAGTAGAGAACAGTGGCGGCCTTTGGGGGTGGCGAGCAGGGCAACCGCCCGGGGCCTCGCTCTTGCAGGGGCCTCGCGCACTCGCGCAACAACCCTATTAGAAAAATATTAGGCACTAATATGTTTATTTGAATTTCTCGCCGTACGTCACGCAATATACTTCAACGTCACACTACTCGCGCTCTCTTATTGGTAGTTATAGCGGAAACTATTACATAATTTCGGGGTTGAAATATAAAAGAAAATCATATTAACCGAAGTGTACCCTACTATCGAAGTGGTCCTGAAAATTATAGCCATATGTAAAAGTTGCGTCGAAGTTATAAATATTAAAACATTTCTGCCAAACCTCACATAATATCGGCTTTCAGCTCTTGCCTAAAATTTCAACGGAAAATGATGTAGCTCTCTCCTTAAATTATTATGATTTAATTAATGCCTTTAGTCTTAGAGAAAGCCGCAAAATCGAACCTTAGTTTATCTTGATTATTAATAATGTGTTATATATGCGTTTATTATTATTTGTTTATTTACAAAAAACAATTTACTACTCTATATTTATTTATTTATAATGTTGCATTAAAACTCATTCTGAAACGACAAGGGCCTCGCAAATATCTACTCGCCAGGGGCCTCGCAATGGCTAAAGCCGCCCCTGGTAGAGAACCTTGCTGCCAGGATAATCCTAGGTGTCGATTTCATGTTGACAACAGACACGGTCATAGACTACGAGAAAGGACAGATAAAACTAGGACGATTTGGATGAACTAGAGACTTTGACGATTGTAGGAAAAGTAGGAAAAGCAACAACCTGAAAATAAACCAACAAACTTGGAAGAAGTTTGAAAAAGATGACTATTAGATAGGCCATATTTTCAACATTTCACAACATTTCGACAGTCCGCCTGAGCGGATATCTATCACCCTGATTGAATATTATTTTTATTTATAATGTGTTGTGTCATTACCAGATGCTGCAAATTTCACTACTACTGGTCGTTTTGGTGTGTCTTTGTTCACATGAGCTGTTTTTCCTGTTGTGGCTGGTAATATCTTGGCAACAGAGCCGGTAAAGAGCGTACAGAGCGCTCTTATCTCCTCGTCTACGTATCGGTATTCCGATTAGTGAGCGGGAACGCGGTAACGTTCCATGACCTAGGGTAACTTTCGAGATGGTCTCGCCTTTTTGTAACTTACCCCATCACCCTGCGGAAAAACTTGCGGTTTCCTTATGAAGCTACAGACCAATGGGCGGTGTAATGAGTTGGGTCCATCAAAGGAGCTATCTGCGGTTAGCTCAGGGGTAGGCTATCTAGGAAATAAAACTGCATAGCGAGACAACCTAAGCCCCTAGGGATCTTAAGTTGAAATAAATGCCATTTTTAAGTACCTTGTATGTTCTGTTTTAGGTTTCAGTTGTTGTTGTTTACATTTGTCTATTTGTGTGTACATGTGTTGTTAATAACATAACTAAGCTATATAGGGGGTTCCGGAGCGGAGCCTGGTACCTCAGCTAGTATTGTATATTTTCAAGATTTTAGTTTAAAAATAAGGTAATTTCCCTGGATATAAAATTCTCATTAGATATTTCAATAGTAATGCAGCTCGTGCAGCATCGCCGGCAAGGTGCGAGGTGCGAGGTGCGAGGTGGGAGGTGGGAGGTGGGGTAAGGGAGGAGGAGCGGGCGGGAAGCTCGCCACTAGTTAACATACAAATGGATGTTGCTTTACATAATCCATCCGGCACAATAGCCGTAATTTGTTCCGAAGCTGTCTGGGTAAGCAAATTAAGCCGGGGATCGGCGTGAAAATACGCAACCGATAGTGGGATGGCGACTGTGATGGCGGCAGGCAGGGAACGGGCAGGTGGCGGGGGACGCGGTGGCGGTCGATTGATTGAGCCGTAAGCCTGCTTTGGAAGGTATAATTTGATGAATAATTTGCGGTGTTATTCTGACACAGCTGGACAGTGGACATACCGCCCATCGTGTTAAGCGATTATTCATATACTCCCCCATACTTTTGCAAGAAAACTAAATTTTTATGATTTTATCGGTTTTTATTATAAGATGGATAGTAGGCAAGGTGTCAGTAAAAGTGGAGTTTTTATGATAATATTATTTTTAGAAATCTAGTAGATATCTATAAGTATTACCTACCTAGCCCAACTATTCAATGCCATAATATGCTATGGTCTGGCACAGTCCCAGCACAGTGGAAGGTAGTCCAAATAATTACGATCCAAAAGGCTGACAAAACCCTAACGAAACTAAGGCTGAGATAAATAGACGAAACAGAAACTAGGACTCACGGAAAGTAGTACATTGTGACGTCACTTTGACACATTTTGTATGGACGCAATCTCAAAGTAATGTAAATTGACGTAACAAAGTTACTACTTTTCGGTAGTCTTAGTTTCTGTTACGACTATTTATCTCAGCCTACGTCATATCGCCCAATAAGCCTGCTTCCGATTTTATCAAAAGTCCTAAAATCACTGCTCCTCACGAGAATTCTACTAATACTCGACGTTAGGAAGATAGTCCCTAACCACCAATTTAGTTTTAGACGCAAAAATGGAACAATAGAGCAGGTCCATAGGATTGTCGACAAAATGCATGAGTCCTTTGAGGCAAACAAATAATGTACTGCCACCTTCTTGGACGTAGCTCATAACTCTCCTATTTGATGTGGTTCGAGGGCGCCTTGATAGCATGGATCTACTGGGTGAAGGGGCTCTCAATGTACCTACCACGCCGCCGCCGTCGCACACGTCACACTGCGCTCTTTCACGTGTCCACGCACCACACCAACTATGCCAAAGATTCTGTCCTTACTCGAATTGTGTGCTCGTATAATGATATATTCAATACTGTCTACATATTTCATCTATCGAGAATAGACTTTCGAAATAAAATCATCAAAACAATTACCTAGAGTGAATGACTTACCATCCCCCCCCCCCCCTTCATTATCCCCAATTTCACATCACATGCACCCTTAAATATCCTCCCCCTCTTTACACACACCCTCCCCCCCCGCACACAAACCTTACGCGACAAAATTCACACTACAAGCTCTTGAAATTGATTTACATAATGTACATAACCCTAAAAAAATCCTTAACGTCCGAACTCAACATTCCAAATTGATCAATGGATTATTTTATTGCCCATAATGCTTAGATTAGGTTCTATTGTATAACTAACCTTAGATAACGCTGTTGAATTCCTTAATACGAAATAAATAAATAAATTAATATACAGCTACCTACCCACATCATCAGATGTTGCAATATGCACATTCGCTGACGACACAGAAATACTTGTTAGCCATGAAGAACCCAACACTGCCTCAACAATGCTCCAGGCTAGCTTTAATTAAATCGGCCAGTAGCTAAAGAGATGGCGTATTGTAATCAATGCGACCAAGTCTATGCAAGTAAAATTTTCCATGCAAACAGATAGTTGCCCACCCGTTAAAATAATATTTAGGTATTCACGCACGAGGTAGCACGTGCCTACCTCCGTCGCGACAGGCACGTTCTCCTGAAGATGGAGCCCATGTGAGGCTCCGAAACGTCGAGCAGCACGTCCTGCTCCTCACACGCGCGGTAAGCCGTCAAACTAAATATTGTACATTTTCCATATATTTAAAATGTATAGTAGGCATTTTGACCTATTCAAAAACAAAAACCAAAATGTGTTACATCGATGCTACCGGCAGAATTTGTCTAGCCCGCCCATTTAAATATATGCATGCGCCCGCCCCGCGCCGCTCTCCACCGCGCTGCTGGCCCCACCGTCACTGCGCTGAGACTGCGGATGACGTCGGCACGCTTTGTAGATGAATATTGCTGATTATACTGTGCAAAGTTAAAACCCTCCCCGCGCCCGCCTCGCCGTAACCGCGAAACGCTGCTGAGGTACTTTCTAGCTATACCTATTCTTACCGAAGTATTTTACTCGTAAATGTCTTCATTCGTTCAGTTACTTTCGAATTCAACATCACGTCTCCATACAAAAAGTAACGCTCGGGCTGCTAGACGAGATACAGAAATGACGAGAGAAATGCGATACAGATAATACCGTCGCAGCCATGGAGGTCATTTCTTCACCTCCACGGTCACAGCTTGGCAATAACTATTTTTGTTCGCACTTCACAACTGAAGAAACAAAAAAAAATATTAACGAATTGCTCGCCCAAGTCTCGTATATTATTGACGCACGCCCGGTTTCACCACCTCCAGCTACAAACATCCCAAAATAACCTTTCGGTTATAGCATATAATCATTCAATGTAACTGAAAGTTATCTATCGGATTTAAGGTAGCTGGATGTGGTGAAAACGGGGCGCAGTCTAGTTTACAATTGTCAATACAGTAGTTACTCGAACTTTGTTATTCTACGATTCTTCGTAAATGTTATGGATTTACATTTTTAAAGGGACAGAGAAGTCTTATTTAGATCACAATAAGATTTGAATCGATCTAGGTCCTCTTGCAATAGCAAGCAGTTATTTACATTTCGTACTACAGAAAACAGTATTATGTCGTCAGCATACATTAAAAAACGGCAATTTATATAACAATTGGAAACATAATTTATGAAAAGTGAAATAAGAAGGGCCCAAAAATTGAGCCTTGTGGCACTCCCGATGACATATTTTCCCATGTCGATATAAATCCTTTGATTGTGACTGCTTGTAGCAAATTGCCTCTGATACCGTTAAATGCAATTTTTTTAAGGAGTATGAGGTGGTCTACTTTATCTTACTATTTCATTTGTATTAATGACTAGCTGAGGTACCCGGCACCGCTCGGGTAAATGTCGTTTTAGACTGATGTCGGTCTGTACCCAAAGGGCTAGTCGAACTACTTAATTAACAGATTAGACAATGTATCTGCCTAAAAAATCTGGATAAAAATCCGTTGAGCCGATGGGGCATGATTGAATAAAAAAACATCCAAATACTGCCATTCACAAATTCAGTGGAAGGAATGTACATACATGAATATATTGCAAAACATTGCGACAAATTACTTTATAAAAGCATTTGGCGTCGCCGGGACGATCATGCACTTGCACTATTACACATTGCCATGGATGGAAAATACTGAAATTTTTTATTTCCACTTCGACCATCTATCATTCAGCGCGATGGTACGTAACAACTCAGGCGGGATTAACCCTACCACGTAGTTATTAAGAACGGTGACCTCATTTTTTACGTGGAATCCGTACCACAACCAGTCTTACCATCAAAAACGGCCACCCATCAAAACCCCGACCGCGGCCATAGTTCCTATACGTAGATGCAATCCGCATATTCATCGAGTCAGTAGTTCGTAAGTTATGAGCCTTTAATCCCACCAGTCACTCCTCTCGTGATTTAGAGTGGTTTACTCTGCCAATTTTCACACGCAGGAGCAATCCACTTATTGTAATGTTATAAATATGTAAGCCCCTCTTCTCACACCTCTGGTAAGTCAGAGTGATGTAAAGTAGCCTATAAGGCTAGACAGATAAAAACCGCATCTAAATCGGGTAATTGGTTCTCATGTTATAAGCATTTTATACTACTGGTCACCTCTCTGGTAATTTAGCGTGATGCTTAGTAGCCCTAACATTGCGGAAATTAATCGAGCCATACGTTGGTACCATTATGTAGCATCAATTGGATGATCCATACAAATTGTAACCTCTATATCACCCCCTTCACAGCGACATATAAATGGCATCGTTGTAATCAGATTTTTTCATCATGGTGTAAAGACATGGCTGGGAAGAGAGTGCTCGTCGCTGTCCCTCCGTCCCCTTTCTACCAAAACTCAACGCAGAATGGGCAGGGAATGCACCCATTCCCTGCCTACACTTAAAAATAAAAACCAACCGATCCTGTTAATCCTTTATTTATAGGGTCGGTAAACTATGGAATCGACTCCATACCGATATATGTAAAGAAAACCACTTAGCTTTTCTTAGGTTTATACTGGCTGCATTATTCAAAAAACCTCTGAGACGTCAACTCTGACAGTCATGACACTCAGCTAAATATGAAAGTGGGTTTGTTATTGTCGTGAAGAATTAACTTACCTAAAGATACAAAAAGACCTGAAATAAAGGCTTTAAATGTTGTTTCTTTCGTTTTACAGAGAAACGCAATTACGTCTTTGTTTCATTATTTCTATGCGGAGAGTATAACACTATTATATATATTTCCCCCAAAGTACGACCCCGGGGTCCATCAAAAATGGGGTGAAGCAGCACGTGGCCGGCCGGCATTGTTTTCGCAGCCCCTGTGAAAGTTCGAAAGCTTATGGGCATCGTCGGGCACGGCGAGGTCCTGGCGCACCTCATGTGCCGCAGTTGGCTTGATAACACGTCGTTTGAAAGTATCGAAATGCTCGTTTTAGAGAAGTTTTATCTTATTTTAAAAAGTCCTAAAATTAACGGTTTGGAGTTGTTTTTATTGAAAACAAACTATTCAGCTTTATTATAAATAGTATCATCGACGTACCAAAGATTATATCGAATATTAGTATAGATGGGTGGCTCAAATTGCAATACATTTTGCGTTCTCTCTACCAAAAAACTTTGCGCGGGTCGGAAACCCATAATATCCGTTCGTTCAGTCGTTTTGTCATGAAAACTTAACCAAACAAATTTAATATCGTATTAATCATATTCAGTATGGATTACAGCGAATTACCTATACCCACTTCATTAAAGGAATCCATACAAAATAAGATACTGAAATTATGCGCTATCTTTCAAACCTCCGTGTTTCAAACTAACTGGAAGTGACTGTTTTTTTAGTAATGGATATATAATCAATATCAACTGTGCCAACGGATGGCGTAGAGCAGAAATTGGAGATAAATGACATATAACACGTTTTATACCAAGTCCACTATCGACAGGAAGATAACGACACGCACTGCGGTGTTCCTTGTTGAAATATTTCGTAATTTTGGCGAGTCTGCTGGACGCGGCCCGGGGCGGCGACTACCACGCGGCCTTAGGGCTGTGGAGCGTTGCGTGAAGCGCCGGGGTGCGTCGGGACGGGCGTTCCATTGTTGAACCACCTAGAATGCTTATATCATTCCACTTGTTGCTTATGCCAGCGCAGACTAAACGTACACGTAGCGCCATCTCGTGGTTTGTTGTTTTCTATGAAAGTATACTTTATTTGATACTGCTCAGCCCATTGGCTCTTTAGTTAGCCCTGAGATCTGCTTTTTACATTGGTGCAAACAGCATCTTAATATGTTCTGTTGTTACGAAGATTACCCCGAACATGTGGACGGACGTTCTCTTTTATATAAGTAATAAGTAGAGAAGAAGAAGACAAAAACTGAGTGAAAATCATATGCATACCAATATTGGTAAACAAACTATTTCGCAACTTTTTTTCTCAGCGCCATCATTTCGCTAGGCCAGCCGGCGGCGCGGTGGCGGCAAGAAGGGAGGTTTCATAAACCAAGTGACGGATTTAGGGGGAGGAGGTCCGGCTCTTGTACACGTTTTGACGAAACGCACCGAAACGGAGTCGCGCCCTGCGGAGCGCTTTTTAACCGACTTCGAAAAAAAGGGGAAGGTTCTCGGAATCTTTTTTTCTCTCTAAATTTTTATGTATGTTCACCAATTACTCGAAGACCCCTGAACTTATTTGGAAAATTCTTTTTTCTTCGAAAGGGTATAATTTCTAGTTGGTCCCATTTTTTTTATCAAAATCGGTTCAGAATTTTTGGTACTCAGAAATATGTTTTTTTTTACAGTAGCTTTCTTTTAGGGTGAGATTGCTCGGTAAGAGAGTTTCTTTAAATTTCACCGTAAAGGGGGATTAAGGAGGGCAAATTGTAGAAATTTTAAATGTCTGGAACCGCTGACCTCAGAAATGTCATGGTAGGTTTTCTTAAGATGGGAATGCTCACGAAGTAAATATTTTTGGAAAAATAAAACATTTTAAAATAAAAAAAGACCGCCTTCAAGAAAACACATCGGAACTAAAAAGCAAAAAATTATTGGTTGCTTTGAATTTTTGCACGATAAGCAATTTTGATACCTAACTAATTATACACAATTTATTAATTTTAATCATCTTTTGAGGTCGGTGCCTTGGGTAGACGTTCTGTAAGGGCTGTAAGTAGTTACATTAATATCACCTATGAGTAACAAAAAAATATTCTTAGGTAGCTATTTACATTTACCTATGATACTTTTGAGATTGCCGCGGTCGTTAAACATGTTTTAAAAATTTTACGGCTTTTCACGCGGCAGGAGGAGTTGTCTGCAGCGTACGAATATGGCGGATGCCTCCTTGAGAAGGGCTGAACGATCAGCTCGAAACGTCAGAGAATGTCTCCTCCCGCCGCGTGAAAATACGTAACATTTTAACGTAACTTATATTTACCTACTTAAACAGAACATAAAAACAAAAATGAAATAAATAAACAATTTGGAATAACGTATGTAAGTAGGTAGTTAGGTAAGTATCTTGTAATTTTAACATGCCGTATGCTTACACTAAATACTTAACACAGTAAAAACTAAATATTTTAAAAAATCCCTACAAAATGAACAAACAAACCAATATAAAAACAACGACCACGTATATGGTAAATATTTAGGTAGGTGTAGCTTGTACTTTTTATTCTACCTAAATACCTACATCGCTCATTGCACATCGCATCAAAACGAGGGTGCGGTACTAGTAGTACGAGAGCGGACCGTCGTCAACCCTACGTCATCGAGTAACACCATGGGACCCATTTGTGGTTGTGCGGATTAGAATAGGCTTCCTAAAAATACTAGGTTGCCTGACCCAAACCTGGAACGTTTTGTGCAGTAGGTAATATTAAATCACTTTTTTGGTAGAATTTAACGTCATCGAGTAACAACATGAGACCTAGCACAATCGGTAAAGGTCATCAAGAAAAGCTAAAAAAAAGTAGGTTGGCTCGTCCTACCCTGGCACGTTCTGAGATTGGCCGGTTTTAAAATGTCAAAAAATAAAAAAAAATACGTCATCGAGTAACAAGATGACAATACCACCATTCGATAGTCCTATGAACATACTTCATAAAAAAATTAGGTTGGCTGCCCTCAGCCTGGCACGTTTCCTACGCGGCCATGTTGAACGTCGGATGCGCCCAGTTCTTATATTCATCAATTGTTAAATTAATATAATATAACAATTTTGTGATAAGTCTATCTATAAACAGTGATGTTTTTATTGATCAGAACTCATCTTGAATAGGTTAAAAAAACCAAAATGAAATATTTGTGATATAGGTATTGATTGATTACGTGATATTAGGGCATTGTCGTATCTAATTATTAACTAAGTTTAACTCAAGTTAACTTTAGGTTATGATGCACATAGTTCCGCATACTTGAAGAGTAAAAACCGGAAGTTTCATATACATATGCTTTCGGAATCTACCGTATGGATCATTCAACGTAGGGAATCGCAACTCCAGTCAGCCCATGCCTACGGCATTAGAGGCGCACGCTTTAAATTCTGCCACGGCCCTCGTTATTACAAAATTTTAATCAGATTGAATGTAAACATAACGTAATGAAGATTTTTTAATAGTCATAATAAAATAAATCGCCACAAAACTTAAACCCATAAGTGAAGTATCTCAAAGTTACTATTCTTTAATTCACATGAATTTAGGGTAAATATTCTAGAGTATATTTCCATTCTTTAAACATTTCAATGTATATGTTTTCTATAAATATATACGCAACGTTGCCGGGTCTATACAAAAGTACATGTCCACATCGTCACTCACATATTAAGGAAGTTTAGTAAGCTTTGGCGTCACTCTCTTTTCTTTATTTACGTATCTCTTTTATTTTATCGTAACAAAGTTGCAATGTATCCAAACCGAAGCGGAATTTTAAATTAACAGCTCTTAAGTCGTAGGTATAGTTTAAATAATACCTGAAAAGCTCTGTAAAAATATTTATGTATTAGTTATAGAAAACATATACATTTAAATGTTTAAAGGATGGAAATAACCATGAATATTTAACCTAAAGTCCTGTGAATTAAAGAACAGTAACTTTGTGGCGATTTATTTTATTATGACTATTAAAATTCTTCATTACATTAGTTTTACATTCAATCAAATTTGAATTATGTAATGAGGAGCTCCGTCACCGAATTTAAAGCGTGCTCCTCTAATGTCGTAGGCATGGGCTGACAGGGGTTGAAGAAAGGACCTTAAAGCGATGCATACTCCAGTGGCAACAAGAAAACATTTTAAAACCTGTGTACGATTTAGTCCTTCTGATGAGTCTAGTGTTAGATCCAGAATTTATACTATTATTTTTGTCATGAACTACTATAGTGACCTGTAAACAAAGAGACAAATTACAAAACCTTATTATTCTTACAGCAAAAAAAAACGACATAATATTAAACCTTTAAATGCTACCACCTACAAAAAAATAAGAGTACAATGGTTTGAGAACAGTCAGTCAATCCGTCAGCGTGTTTGCGACCACTGCGGGACATACGCCTCTCCAATCCTTCTCCAGTCCTACCGGCCCTCAGCGGGACGGACCCACTGCTTTCCCCGACGCACTTGATGCCGTCTTTCCACCTGGTGGGTGGTCTTCCCACACTCCGTTTGCCTGTCCACGGCCGCCAGTGTAGGACACGGTTACTCTAACGGTCGTCATCTCGTCGGCTGACGTGACCTGCCCACTCATAACCGGGAGGATGCACTGGAATTTAAGCTTTCCGAAGGCAGCCCAACCCAGTTGAATCCGTCGCTCAACCTCCAAAGACAGTCTTTGTATACCAAGCCGCAGGATTTGACCGAGATAACAATTTGTCCTCCCGTCATACCGTCAGTCGCCATGACCTTGATTTTATCCCGGTTCATCTTCAGATCTACCTATCTTTCTACTACTTATCTTTATAAAGGTCTTCCAGCATTGTTTGAAGCTGAACTCGGGAATTTGACAGAAGAACAATGTGATCGGCGAAGCGAAGATGACTGAGGAAAATATTAATTAACGTTGATACCCATGTTGTCCCATTCAAGCGTCTTGAACACATATTCCGATGCGCTTGTGAAGAGCTTGGGTGGGATCACATCCCCCTGCCTAACGCCTTTAGCAAGAGGGATGGGTTGGGTATTTTAATGAAGCCTCACAGTCATCGTCGCGGACCGATACAGATTTCGGAGTGCCTCGATGCGATTCTACGGTGGTCGATTCTACACCTCAGGAGGGAGTTTTCGACAGCCCATTTTTCAACTGAGTCGAACGCCTTCTCGTAAAGGACTAGAAAAGAAGTGGAAGGCTACAAAGAGCGGCTTGTTGTAATCCTCGCACTTCTGCACCACTTGTCTCACAGTAAATATGTGATCCATTATGCCGTATCCTTTCCTGAACCCAGCTTGCTCACGAGGCTGGTACTGATCCAGCCTCTGTGTCAGCCAACTCGTGATGACTCATGAAAAGACCTTGTATACGTGGCTTAGAAGTGAGATAGGTCGATAGTTCTTCAACTTCGCCTTATTTTTTTGAGAACTGCATTGCACAGTGTTTGCAGTTCCTGATGGTCTCCTGCCAGACTTTAGCAGTTCCATCGTTATCCCGTCCTCATCTGGAGCCTTGTGTTATTTTAGTCCTTTCAAAACAGCCTTTATCTCATAGACACTAATCTCCGGCAGATCCTCGGTGTAGTATCTAGTGAGCGGGGCACGCCTATCAGAGTCGAGTGGTTTGCTTGGGCTCGGGGCATGCATTGCTGCGGAGTACAATTCGTCATAATTTTTTACCACCGCCTCAAGTATATCCGTCTTTATTGCAGTGACAACCTCATCCGCTCGCTCGAGTTTTGAAATTTAGTTAGCGCCGGTAGAGAAGGCACGGGAAAACACTTTACTGTCTCGATTTTCCTCTATAACGCGCTCAACCAACTTCATGTTCCCTTGGCGAATATCGCTACGGGATATGGTGCGTAACGAGGCAATCCGCCGACGTACCAAAGTAGTCGATATTGGACACCGGGTGGCTAAGCTAGCTAGAAGGAGGAGTAGCCGCTCTTTGTAGCCTTCGTGGACTACGAGAAGGCGTTCGACTCAGTTGAAAAATGGGCCGTCGAAAACTTCCTCCTGAGGTGCAGAATCGACCACCGCTACATCGAGGTACTCCGAAATCTGTATCGGTCCGCGACGATGACTGTGAGGCTCTATTAAAATACCCAACCCATCCCTCTTGGTAAAGGAGTTAGGCAGGGGGATGTGATCTCAAATCAAATAAAATCAAAAATATCAAATCGAAATATTTTATTTGCAGTGATTACATTACAATATTAAGAATTTGCATAACAGATTATGATATTGATACCAATCATGTGAATTCGTCGTTTTACACAATAATATTAAAATAACTTAAATCGTAGAAAGTTTGGTCAAGCAACCATGTACCTAACTTCTTTTTAAATCTTATGTTAGTTTCTTCTCGCAAGTCTACTATTGAAGATATTAATACTATTGAAGTGGACCCCCTTCTCAAATTTTGAAATTGAGTGTGCAGCTTGCTGGATCACATTTTTATTTCTCGTCGAATATCCGTGTTTAAAATTATTATATGATTCCGGATAATTTCTCACATAAAAAATAGTTCTTTGTACGTACACATCATACATAGTATGCAATTTTAGGTTTTTAAACAAAGGCGTGCAAACAAGTGCGTCCTATTTAGAGTGTGTAATTATCCGAATTGCTTTCTTTTGTAGTCTAAATACTGAAACCGCTTCCCCTGAAGAACCCCAGAACTCAATGCCATAGGTCATGACAGCGTATAAATAACCGAAGTAGGCACTATTCAGGGTATCCAAGTCACAGCATTTAGACAGGGTTCTGAGGCAATAACAAGCTTTTGTTAATTTATCACAAACATGTTGAATGTGTTTGTCCCATCGTAACTTTTGATCCAACGTGAAGCCTAAGAATATAGTAGATGTTGCAAACGTTATGACTTCACCGTTATATTCGATAAACATCTCATCATTCACTTCATGTTTAATATTTTTCATCTTAAAATGTACACAGTGTGTTTTAGCACTATTTAACATTAACCCATTTGCTGCGAACCATTTACCCAACTCCTCAATTATTTTTGTTGTTTTTGTAAGGAGTGTTTCAATACTTTTATTAGTAACAATTACATTTGCGTCGTCAGCGTAAATTACTATGGTTTTCGCGAGAAGTACCAGCATAG
Organism: Incurvaria masculella; assembly: GCA_946894095.1. NCBI lineage: Eukaryota > Metazoa > Arthropoda > Insecta > Lepidoptera > Incurvariidae > Incurvaria > Incurvaria masculella. Next base: position 21,848,593 of record OX335650.1, on the reverse strand, counting down.
TGTCTTTTGCAATGTCATTAATAAAAATAATAAACAGCATTGGTGCCATGATTGAGCCTTGAGGTACTCCGTAATCGGTTTCAAATAATCGTGATACAGAGTTATCGATAATTCCATTTGTTCTGTTTTTATATCTTATATTTACGTTACTATCTCCCCCACATTTTCTAACCCAAGCTCTTCACAAACGCATCGGAATATGTGTTCAAGACGCTTGAATGGGAAAACATGGGTATCAACGTAAGTGAATATTTTCCTCAGTCATCTTCGCTACGCCGATCATATTGTTCTTCTGTAAAATTCCCGAGTTCAGCTTTAAACCATGCTGGAAGACCTTTATAAAGCATCGATAAAGGTAGGTCTGAAGATGAACCGGGATAAAACCATGGTCATGGCGACTGAGGGTATGACGGGAGGACCAATCGTTATCGACGTAGAAGTGATCGAACAGGTTGAAGAGTACGTATATCTCGGTCAAATCCTGCGGCTTCGTATACAAGGACTGTCTTTGGAGGTTGAGCGACGGATTCAACTGGGTTGGGCTGCCTTCGGAAAGCTTAAATTCGCTCTAAGGTCTGACCTTCCGTAGAAATTTAAAGACCCGAACATATGACCAGTGCGTCCTTCCGGTTATGACATGACGTACGGGTGTGAAACGTGGACTCTGACGGTCGCCGTTGTCCAAAGGTGAAAAGTTGCCCAGCGAGCAATAGAGCGAACCATGCTGGGAATATCGCTACGGGATATGGTACGTAAAGAGGCAATCCGCCGACGTACCAAAGTAGTCGATATTGCACACCGGGTGGCTAAGCTCAAATAGCAGTGGGCTGGTCACGTCAGCCGAAGAGACGACGACCGTTGGAGTTACCGTGTCCTACACTGGCGGCCGTGAACAGGCAAACGGAGTGTGGGAAGACCACTCGCCAGGTGGGAAGATGAGACAAGTGCGTCGGCGGAAAGCAGTGGTTCCGTACCGCTGAGGGCCGGGAGGACTGGAGAAGGATTGGAGAGGCGTATGTCCAGCAGTGGACGCAAACACGCTGACTGACTAACCGACATTGCGAAAATTGTACCCATGTTCTCGAAGCACAGGGTCCATTTCGGTGAAGATATGGTCCTTGTCACACAACCGCTGTGCTCTGAGTCTCAATTCTCTTGCGACCGATTCCAAATGCACCCACACAAATGCACCAAAATGAGCATGATGCGAAGTAGCTTGTAGACAACGATTTGTGTGTGTCGGCTTGCGGTACACTGTGTGGCTTAGGATTCCATCCAATCGTCGAGCAACAAGTACTTCCAAGAACGCCAAAGTGCCTACCTTCTCACAATCTACTTTATATTTTAAATTTGTGTGAACCTAATTAAGATGAGAGATGAAAGCGTCGAGTGATTGGCGACCATGTGACCAGATTGAAATCACGTCCTCCACGTACCGTACCCAAAAAATTGACTTAAGAGGTGAAGTTTGCAATATGCTGTGTTCCAGCGGTTCCATGAAAAGGTTTGCCACCACTGGTGTCACTGGTGATCCCATTGCTACACCTTCTCGCTGGATGTAGTATTGTCCTTGCCACAGAAAGTATGTCGTAGTGAGACAATATGGCAGTAGCTTGACGCACTCAGTGTCGATGTCGTTGCTGATGACTAAGTTTCTGATGATTTCGAGGGACTCTTGGACTGGTACGTCTGTATACAGCGACTCGACGTCAAAGCTCACTAATAGATCCATGCATGCCAACTTCACTGTATACAACAATTCCACAAAATGGGCCGAATCTTTAACGTAGGACGACGTCTTGCCAGACAGGGGTTTAAATATTGAGGCGACATGTTTAGCGAGGAGGTAGGTAGGAGCATTTATCTGGCTGACTATTGGTCTAAGGGGGTTCCTGTCTTTGTGAATTTTAGGAAGACCGTAGAAGCGCTACCACCGCATTTCCGCTACCACCTCGACCCACACCTATGACTTACGACCACGGCGAGCCTAGTTGTCAGTCGTCTGCTGCGTATGAACGTGGCCGACAACCTCCTTGACAACGGGCGGAACGATCAGCTCGATACGTCGGCGAATGTCTCCTCCCGCCGCGTGAAAAGCCATAATAATTTTCAAATATATTTAACGACCACGGTAACCCCAAAAGTATCACAAGTAAGGTTATTTCTTTAGTTATAGCTGAAGATAGATCATTTGCTGTATTTAATACATCACAATTCACATTACGTATTTGGGTCCCCAGTGCATTAAACTCGTTTTACTGTCATTTAATAGTAGGTTATTGGCTTCACACCATAATTTAAGTGAGTTCATAGCTTGTATAAAGGACTCCCGTAGTTCTGATATACGATTTTTTGAAATTGATGATTTGTCATCCACAAATAAAATCATATCATTATCTGTTGCGATGCAGCTTGAAATATCATTTATTACAACATATAAAACCACGGTCTTAGAACTGAACCCTGCGGTATACCCATAGTGATTGATTCTACATCAGACTTAGTACCGTTTACTTCTCAATTTTGTTTTCTATTTAATATATATAATTTACAAATACCTCATTTATTTTCCCTAACTCCATAAGTGTTCTAGTTTTCCTGGAAGTATTTTGTGATCTACACAGTCAAAAGCTTTTGATACATCACAGAAAATGCCGTAGGTGCTCATAGATTTAACTAGAGAAGTTAAAATAGATATTAACATCAAGGCAATGGCATCTCCTGTTGACCTACACTTACGAAATCCGAATTGATTATAATTAATAACACTGTGAATGTAAGGACACAGGCCGATAATTTTCAACATCATTATGAGATCCCTTTTTAAGCAATGGTATTACCCTAGTAATTTTTAATAAGTCTGGAAATGTGCCATCTTAAATACAATTCTAAGAGGTTCTATAATACTGCCCCATATGGACTTTAACAGATTAGTAGATATGTTCCATAAACCTTGCGGTCCTTTGGACTTAAGGTCTCTGTTACTTTTTGAATCTCAGAACAGCTAACAGATTCAAAAGTGACAGACTTCTTATTGCGTGGTAAAAATATTTTGAGTTGCTCTAATGCGAGATTTACAATTTATTGGATGTATTTAGTTGTATCTTGCGCGACAGAAGAAAAATATTTGTTGAAATGATTTTTTTTGCAACCATTGCACCCAAACTATCAATATATCACAAATATTTCATTTTGTTTTTTTTTTACCTATCTAAGGTGAGTTCAGATCAATAAAAACATCACCGGTGTATAGATATACATATCACAAAACTGTTATATTAATTTAACAATTGATGAATATAAGAACTGGGCGCATCCGACGTTCAACATGGCCGCGTAGAAAACGTGCCAGGCTGAGGGCAGCCAACCTAATTTTTTTATGAAGTATGTTCATAGGACTATCGAATGGTGGTATTGTCATCTTGTTACTCGATGACGTATTTTTTTTTATTTTTCGACATTTTAAAACCGGCCAACCTCAGAACGTGCCAGGGTAGGACGAGCCAACCTACTTTTTTTTAGCTTTTCTTGATGACCTTTACCGATTGTGCTAGGTCTCATGTTGTTACTCGATGACGTTAAATTCTACCAAAAAAGTGATTTAATATTACCTACTGCACAAAACGTTCCAGGTTTGGGTCAGGCAACCTAGTATTTTTAGGAAGCCTATTCTAATCCGCACAACCACAAACGGGTCCCATGTTGTTACTCGATGACGTAGGGTTGACTACGGTCCGCTCTCGTACTATAGGTACGTCATCGCATCCATCGGCTTGCCCGCGCTCGGCAGAAATCGTCAATGGTGTCGAAGGACGCAACAATCCACAGAGCAGCGCAGCGTGCGCCTTTTTAAAGCCGAAAGTACTATTAATCGTTGAAACCCCATTTCAATATGCTGCGCTGTATAAATATCAGCCATCGTCTACGCCTACCGGTTTCAACCGCTTGCACGTAAACCAACGCTTAGGGTTATCTCTAGTTAGACGAGCGGTCGCTTAAAATGCTCTGGAACCAATCATTGCTGACCCAGGTTGCTTACGCTCTCGTAGACTTCGGGGCGTTCGACTGAAATAGTGTCTGTTCGGTCAGCGTGCGGAGCGAACTCTACCCAAGGCAGCGACTTCAAAAGATGATTAAAATTAATAAATTGTGTATAATTAGTTGGGTATCAAAAATAGCTTATCGTACAAAAATTCAAAGCAACCAATTATTTTTTGCTTTTTAGTTCCGGTGTGTGTTTTTTTAAGGCGGTCCTGTTTTTATTTAGAAATATTTTATTTTTACTTAAATAAAGAATTAATCATATTTTTAATATTTATGTCAACATAGTAAACGTTTTAATTTTATTTAAACATATATGAGTGTGCTCATTGGATGGTGAATTCTCATTCTCACTGAATTATTTTAAGGATTTTAAGTTTGATGTTAACTCGGTCAAAGGTCTCGATTGCATACAAATTCACCCTGATATACCTGTTTGAATTGAAAATTTACAAAAGTAAATACAATCCATGAGTTAAACAGGTTAAGCTCACCCCACAGTAAAACAGTTACAAAAGTGAAGGGCGCTCACTCCTGATCCCCACACCTGATGTTAGTGAGAAGTCCGCACCACCCCCTCCACCCCCTCCGCACCCTCCGCACCCTCCGCCACCTCCGCCGCAACCTTCAGCGCCGCGGGACTCGCCTTTTCTTAACTAAGTCAGCGTGGCCTCCGCCGCGCAGGGCTGAAAAGTTTATTCACAAACGTAAACAGCCACAACATCAATCTGCAAAACCCTGCGGGCCAGTACAATTAAGAGCTACGATTCAGTATGCCCAACACGTCATGCCAATGGAGCCTGGAAATTGTAAAGGGCAATCACAGGTGCCATAGAAAATATAATATCCCACCAAAAAAATTAAAGATAAAAAACCGCCTAAGAAAAACAAAAAACCGGCCAAGTGCGAGTCGGACTCGCATACGAAGGGTCCTGTACCATCGTACAATATTTAACACCAAAAAATCAGGTTTTACCCCCAACTTTAACTTTTATTATCCAGAACTCACGCTAGTGCCAGCAAAATATAGTAGAATAGTGGAAAGTCGAAAAATATGTTTGCCAATTCTCCTCATTTCTTGCAGGCTAGAACTCTTCAGTTTTCCGTAAAACAGTAACATGGCTACAACTTGGGATACAAAATAAAGCCAGAACTCACGCTTAAGTGCCATAATTTAATAATTGAAATTAAAAAAAAAACTTTTGCCAATTTTCCCATTTTCTCGCAGGCTAGAACTCTAAATTTTTCCATAGATCAGCAACGAGGCTACTACTTGAAACACAAAATATAGCCCGAACTCACGCTAAAGTACCAGCAGAGCATTAAAAGTCGAAAAATATATTTGCCAATTTTCCTAATTTCTTGCCGGCTAGAACTCTTCAGTTTTCTATAGATCAGTAATGAGGGTACTTCTTGGAATACAAAATATAACCAGAACTCACGCTAAAGTACCAGCAGATCAACTGTTGAGGTTTGTAAGTAGGCACGGTATACTAAACAAAAGCCAATTTAGATTTCAAGCTATGAAAGGATGATGCTATTGCAGACCTATTCTCCACTGTGTTGCATTAACTCGATAAACATTTCAAAACTTTTGGTATTTAATTTGATCTATTAAAAGCCTTCGACTGCGTTGACCATACATTGTTATCAAATAAGCTTGCCCACAACGGAATATCTGGTAATGCACTTAAGTTACTCAAATCGTATATATCATCAAGACTACATTTAACTGAAGTCAATGGTGCTCAATCTGATTATAAACCATGTGATATTGGAGTCCCCCAGGGCTCTATCCTGGGCCCATTCCTGTTTCTTTTTAAGTCAATGACTGGTTGCGTTACTAACTATGGAAATATAGTGATCTTTGCTGATGATGCGTCATTAATATTAAAAAGTAAATCCCTTGAAGACATCGTTGACAAAACAAAAAATGCACTTCTAGCCCTGAATAAATGGGTTTTCAGCTAATAATCTCCTACTCAATATTAGTAAGACAAAAATTGAAATGTTTTCTTTAAGACCTCAACTAAACGTACCCGTAAATATTGTTGTTGATGGGAATAAAATATAATTTGTTAACCATATTAAATTTCTTGGTCTTAATGTTGACAGCAAATTAAAATGGGAAGATCATATAGATACGATTTCCTCTCAACATAGCTCTGCAGTATATGCTATAGGCAGAATATGACCATTATGGGGATTAAATACAGCCAAACTAGTTTATTACTCATGTGGAGAGATGAAAAGGTGGGTCAGGTCTTGAGACCCACGGCTGCGCAGCTGCTCTCCGCTAGTCGTGATTTGAATGTTGTATATGTGTTATCTCGCTGGGAAACTTCGTTAGTGCGATATAGACTTCAGGCTGGTAGCGCCACCTAGCGCCCGCCATGTTAACTAGCTCTATTGTATCTGTTGGTCGCATTTGTGGCATGCGAAACTAGCAGCTCTCAGTAGAGGGCGCAAGGTCGCTACACTCATATTTTCACTGCATTATGAACTATGGTATTACTTTCTGGGGAAACTCTGCATCATCAGAGAGGATTTTCATATTGCAAAAAAGGCACTTCGAAAGCTTTTAGCTCTTCATTCTCTTGAATCTTGTAGAAACCACTTTGCTAAGGCGGGAATCATGACTATGTCGAGTCTCTATATTAACAGCAACATTATCTACGCTCGAAAACACATTTTTGAGACGCAGCTAAACTCAAATTGTATACCACTCGAGATAGAAACAACACTGCAAACCCCCAGCGCAGACTTGCTAAAATGTCTAAAAGCTTTTTATGTAATATTATAAGGTTCTACAATCCTTTACCTGAAAATATTAAGGAATTAACTGGCAAAAGTTTCAAACATGCAGTTAGGAATAAATTGATTAAAAAACCGGCCAAGTGCGAGTCGGACTGGAACACGAAGGGTTCCGTGCCATCGTAAAAAAAAAACAAAATAAACTCGTTTTTTGTATGGGGCTCCCTTTAATTTTAATTATTCTTAATCTTACCTTTGTAGCGTTGTTGCGGCAAAATAAATACACACTCTGTGAAAATTTCAGCTGTCTACCTGTTACGGTTACTGAGATAAAGCCTGTGACAGACGGACAGAGGGACGGACGGACGGACGGACGGACAGCGGAGGCTTAGTAATAGGGCTCCGTTTTCACCCTTTGGGTACGGAACCCTAAAAATGAGTGCTATACTATCGAGAAATATCTGACTAAAACATAGTCAGAATCGCAACCTTGTAACGACGTAATTGAAATAATTACACTTCTTATTATACGAGTATTTATATTGTAACAATGATCTTATTTTATTTTCCAATCAATTTATTGAACTCATTTTATCTTTTACCTTAGACTACTGTTTTATTCTTGACAATTATATCGATATGCCTTGTTATTTGATGCTACTACTTGAAATACAAAAAAAAAAGATTCCGACGAATTGAGAACCTACTATTTTTGTTGAAGTTGGTTAATAAAGCCAGAACTCACGCTAAAGTGCCAGCAGATCACAGCAGAATCGAAGTAATGATTAGTATTATCTCTGGTAGAATTATTATATTTTTCCTCATTTCTTGCATGCCAGAACTCTTCAGTTTTCCAAATATCAGTAACATGGCTACAACTTGGAATACCAAATATAGCCAGAACTTACGCTAGAGTACCAGCAGATCATTGGGAGCAACAGAATGCTCCCGACTACTCCCGTCCTGCATGCTCGCTGGAGTACTCCAGGAACTTTAGCCTTAAATCAGTACTTAGAAAAACATTAAATCCGAAATCCATATTTTTTTTCACATAAACGTAGTATTTCATGTGGACGTGTGTACATTAAGTTTGCAACATTTTGGGGGGTCTGGAAGATAGAAATAAAATATGAAATATGTTTAAAACAATGATATCTCCTAAACAAGTATTTAGAAATGTTATTTAAAAATGTTATATGTTAGCTAATTTTAGGTGTAATATTACTGTGAATTTGCAACAATATCTTATTTACGGAACTGTGTAAATATTTTTTTTTGTACTATTTTCATAATATCTGCGAAGCAAATAATGAAAATTCTATTTTATTTTCTGAAATTGAAAATTGACCGCAAACTCTTTATAATGTGAAATTTGTAAAATGTTCCAAATATTAGAAGCACATTTTTTTTTCATTTATAATTTTTACATTCACACAAAAGCTAAACAAAAAATTCGAAATACGTATGAAATCGTTCGTGGTATAGTTTTTAAAGAATTTAATTTTCTTTTACATATTCTAGATAGAAATATAGCAATAGCAAGTTAGTTTAGCGGCATAGATTTTTTTAGTAAAAACATTTTTTTAAATACATTTCCGTAATTACAAAATTGTTGCAAATTCACAGTTACATTACGCCTTAAAAGCCTTAACATATAAATTTTTTTAATACTGTTTCTAAATATTTGTTTGTGAGATATATATTTTTTATTACATTTTAATTTTTTTTTCTATCTTCCGGGCCCCGCTAAATGTTGCAAACTTAATGTAAGCATATAAACATGAAATTATATATTTCTGAGAAAAAAAAAATCATTTCGGATTTCATGTGCTTCTCAAACCGTATCTATCCCGGTCTACAGTGGCGGTCGGAGGTGGCGATATGATTGCAGGATGCTCCCGACTACTCCCGTCCTTGCATGCTCGCTGGAGCGGCGGTCGGAGGTGGCGATATGGTTGCAGGATGCTTACGACAACTCCTGTCCTTTCATGTTCTCTGGAGTGGCGGTCGGAGGTGGCGATATGATTGCAGGATGCTCCCGACTACTCCCGTCCTTGCATGCTCGCTGGAGCGGCGGTCGGAGGTGGCGATATGGTTGCAGGATGCTCGCAACTACCCCCAAAAATTGCATTATGACATTTGAAGGGTGCTTCTGAAACAAAATCACGAAACCTTGTTGGTTGAATAAGAACCATTGTTACGATGAGGGCTATACACAAAACGTATGTGACCAGCCCATGGGGCTCGCACATTAATATATATATTGTAGGTATGTATAAATATGTATTTAGCGATGAATACTTGACTATTGAGTAAACAAAATCTTTTATTATGTCATTATTTTAAAATACTATCATTCAGAATCACAACTTTTGCTAAATATCTACAAGTTACCTTTTGTAACAAATTAAATAATATTTCAGAGGTACATAGCTACACTTATAAAATAGATATCGTTCAGCTAAAATCTACCTTGTCTAAGTCAAAAGGAACTGATTGAGTATCACGGGTGAAGAAAATTGAGTCTTAAAATATAACTAATACAGTATTGTTCATTTTGGTCACAAATATATTTTAAATTCTGCTTTGTTTGTTAAAGTGATAAATTTCATATTAATTGCTGAAGGGAAGGAAGGGGTAAGGAGGGAGAGACGCAGGCGCAGACGGGGACGCGGTGGGGAAGCAACTGGGGATCGATCGGGCCTACGGATCGGAATAGAGCTGCTCTATTAAAATTTGCTAAAATATTTAAAGAAAAATTCATAATTTCTATTGAATTCTTGTTTATATTTACATTGGAGTCAGTGTGGTTACGATCGAGCTGAAGATATTAAATCAAATTATAAAAGAAATTAAATTTAATTATCTAGATTTTTTTTTATATTCGGAGATTTACTAAGGCGCGGAAAAAACCGTGGAAATGCGATGTCGGCGAAGTCCTAACGCTGTCAACTAATTCATTGCATGTGGTTTTCCACTGGAAAACTGCAGTCCTCAGGCACGTGCGATATATTTTAAATTTTTAACACCTGAGGAATCCACGGAAATTAAAATCTGTGTAATTATGTGTGAACGTGGTGACGGCACTGGAATTACTGGTAAGTCGAAGATACAATTTTATGACAGATCTCCAAGAGAATTAGCTCTACAAAGTCGGAGGTATGCTGAGCTGATCTTTATCCTGGATTACAGTAACTCCGAAAAGTGTACTAACAATTGCTGTGTTCAGTCCAATATAGCTACCACAAGAGTTCTTCAAGCAGGAAGCAGCTTCCGGGGAAAATATTTGTAAAATTTGCAATGAGATTTGTTTAACGAGACAAGGTCCTGGCTTGGCACCTTACTTACTTTCTACAGGAATGCAGTAAGGGAGAGAAGGAATGAATATTGTTTTTCAGTGGATGCAGCCGGGAGTCTTAGCTAGTTTATATAGGATGTAATTTACAGGATAATTGCTGCATAATTTGAAGCTGAGCTTTTTCCAGATATTTGAAAGGTTCGTTGCATGTTTTTTTTATACTAACCATTATTGTTGAGCTTTAGGACAGAAGTAAGTACATTTATGAATTATTTTTATGTTTTGTTAATTTTGTGTAAACATTTTATCGAGATCTTTATTTGGGTTTGTGAATATGATTATAGGATTTGAGCTTTAATTACCATGTGAGATTTGCGGATAATAATGCGTTTTATTTGAGCCTGTTTTATAAGTGTTTCTTTGCGATATTTTACGATATTTTGAAATTTCATTGCGTTTTCATTCGATTGCGTGGATTTACGTGCACATATTAGAGCGATTATTATGCGGAATATTTACGATACGGATTAATTTTAAGTTTGTTTTACGTGTGTTATTTGTCGATAGAGATGTGGCGGATTATAAACTAAGGTATTGGGTTTGTTATAGGAATGGTATTATTTGTTGGTGAACTTACGGTTATCATAAGAAATATGCATTAATGTTTAGAGAGGTTTTCATTGAATTTACGGTTTTTGTTACGATTTATGTTTATTTATATTAGTGGTAAATAGTGGTAAATTAGGTAATCGTGGTATCGAAATAATATTTATTAGAAGGTATTTTGGTAATGGATTTTAGTACTAAGTTTAAGAGGGTAGAATTATGCGTACTGTATGTGTAATATACTTATATGTGTTTGGTTGGGAAATATACGTAGAGGTTAAACACGTAAACTAGGCGAAATTATATTTAGTTTCTAATTAAGTCTGAAATAAGTGTATTATTTTATTGAGGTGAATTAATTTTATAAACTAGTGTTGTGTGAATGGAATGTTTAAGAATTCTCAATAATATAAGAGTGGAGGAAAGAAAGATTATGATTTTGCTTGGTTTTGAGACCTGAATGAGAGAGTTTTCTTAAAGTCATAGTATTAAGTAAAATTTTGCATTTACATTTGGTTTAGGAAGTTTCGAAGATCGCTCATTATTATTCAATAAGCCTCGATATCTTCGGATGGCTGATTTTAGTTTATTATTATCAACGTTATAAATCCATTTAATTGACAGACGTTACACTTATACACTCACAAACTGTGTTCGTCTGTATGCTGACCGAGAGTAAGAAATAAATGCATTTCACAATACAATTTGTTTCTACCTTTTAATTCTGCCTGATTGCAAGGCTGATTTTATTAACCCATATCAATTAATTTCTTCACATAAAAATGGAAATGGGATTTTAGTAGTTCGCTGTTATGGAGGTTTTGGAAGTCAGATGAGTCTTTCTGAGTCATGATGGAGTTTGTGATTCGACAAACAGCCGCCATGGAGGAAATAATAGTACTCCCACCGAATGGAGTGGCGTAGTGTTGGCAGCTACGTCGCCAACGATTGGACAAGTACGGATTCTGCTACAAATCCACACAGTCGGCCTGGACTGCTACATGGGCCGAGTATCATCACAAAACCCACTATGAATTCAGACCACATTTTGTCATATATCTGATGTCTATTTATGCTATAAATCTGACCCCCCATAGTCAGTTTGCAACGCAATCACCGCATCTTCATCGGACCATAAATCTGACACCCCAGTCAGTCGGTCAAACCAACCACGTTCGCTAATATTCAATGAGCGCTTCTAGAAACTTCGCAAATCAAGTGAAGGAAGCCAAGACTAGACAGGATGTTGGCTACTCGCATTGGCGGTGAGTGGGGCCGATGCGCCGGTAACTCCGGAAAATAATATTTTGATTTAATTATTAACTAGATTTGTAGACCTCTCAATCGGTTCATCTCTCAAATTTTAATGGATGATATTAGAATAATTTCGTCACTGTAATTGTTCTAATATCACCCGAATATATAGGTTTTAAGATGAAGAATAGATGAGAATGATTGAAGTAAAGTTTATTAGCTAGACAATGTATTGTAATACGAATTAACAGTTGGTATATACATATGTAATGGCGATTCAAGGCCAAATTAAAGTTAGACTTCATTAGACAATCACGTGCCACTATTTTTTCTATTAATAGGTAATTTCATGATTAAATCTATATAATACATAAAAAATAAACAGACGATACATATATACATAGGTAGGTTTGTATGTACCTCCATAGTTAGGTTAGTGTAGAGAGGGGGGTTGTTACACGTATATCCGATGGAAAATACGAAACATTACCTTTGCCGCTCCGAACATCGTTGATTCAATTCGGTTATTATGAACATCTGATTACAATGCTTCAAATGTAGATGTCGTTGAAACTCAAATTACTGTAACATAATACCTACCTATTGTCCTTTGAATTTGAGTTTGTAATTCTGATGCATAAAATGTTTCTTGGTTGTACATTGATCTTGGAACTGTCAATAGTTACATACTGTCACGTAGTGAAACGAGACCTACATAATGTCGGATGAAGGATACTTGAACCTGGCACGAAACAATCATTTTAGGTTTTTTTATTAACACTAGTCCAGAAAATATTCCACGATTTCAATTTTCTAAATCATGGAACAATAGAAATAGCTCAAATTGTAATAAGGAGCTCACCCCATTGTATTCGTTGCGATAAAGAGCAGTCGCCGGCTCACGTGGGTACCCCTTACCCCCCCGCCCCTCTCTTCGCAGCCATGCTGAGACAACCCCAGTGTACAGCAATTATGCCGCGAAGAGAGAATATTGGAAATTTCGCTCGGAAGCCATTTTCAAAATCAAAGTCTGCGAATCGGCGCGATTACTTTCTGATAGCCAGATTTTCTGTTCTGGCGACAGCCGTAGCAATAGTAGTTTGTTTTAAAATTTAAAATATATTCCGAAAGCAATTTGTTAAGTTTTTTTATGTTAAGCGCGGCATATGGCGTACGCCAGGACCCAAAGGTGAACCGACGATGCCTATTGGTTTTCGTACATTCAGGTCGTAATTTGGGGGAAATACTTAGAAAGGGAGTTAATTCCATTGTTTACCGACCCAATAGATAAAGGATCTAGAGGATAGGTGGGTTCTTATTTTTGAAATGTTGACTATGAATATGTTCATTTTCTCCCTATTTCGCGTTGACCGAAGGTAGAAAGGGGACGGAGGAACAGCGTTATGCAGCTCCGAAGAGTAAAGATAATCCATGGTAAAGAATATAGTCCAGAGAGCCAAGCAGGTGCTTAGCTGAGCCGTCCCACAAATGCGAACAGTACTCCACGCAAGACCTTAACTGCGCCTTGTAAAGAAGCAGTTTTTGGCCAGGCGTGAAGTACCTGTTGAGGACTCCCAGCTTTTTTGAGGCGAGCTTGGCTTTATGCTCGATATGGCGTCCGAAATAAGGGCCATGCGTCAGGTCAACACCAAGGATCCCTATGTGGTCGTCAATATGTAGAGTTGCTCCCTGGAAGGTCGGAGCCGCACTGAACGGAGATCGCTTCGCACTGAACACGCACGCCTGCGTCTTGCTCGCGTTTAACTCGACGAGGTTCTGTAGACCCCACCCGGAAACTTTTTCCAGGGTCTCTTCGAGTTTAACAACGAGGCGACGCCTATCGTCATCCACTTCAGCCCAGCTTGTGCCCGGCTTGTGCCCGGGCGTCCTCGTGGGTGTGTCCTAAAAAAACTGCGGAATATCTGCTACCAGAATACCGGTTCTTCCGGTAGATGGATTTAGCCATAGCCTGCTGTATTGTTTTTCGTTTGTGTGTGTGTTATAAGCCGTGAAGTAGAAATTCGGCAACGTCGCGTCGTAGGCCGACACGCAGGTAGCTCCAACATTGTGCCGGCCCGCCTTTCAGTATGCTTAGTGCCGCCAGCTAGGTAGTGCGCTTGATTTATTCGTTCGTGATTCGACTCAAATGTGTTGATTTGGCTGTCATTATGTAAATAAGTGGTGTTTCTACAAGCAGTGAACTGCTGTAAAAATCATACACAGGAAAGTTAGTGAAGTGTGTGCGCCAAAATATGTGTGACAGTGACTGGATTTAAATCTTTCTGAGGAAAGTCACATTCTGTAAAATTTACGTTGATGAATTCGGTCCAAAGGGGCCAGGTGCGAGAGCTAGTGTAGTTATAAGTAATCATTTAAGTGTAAACGTATTTAGACACGTTCACAAGTTAAACGATAAACATATTTTTAAATGGTTTTTGCCTTGAAAATCTCTTTTAAATCGCTGGTCACAATTATAAAATTTATAACTAGATTTAATAATTGCGATGAGACAATATTATTTTTTTAGTTTTTACTTTAATTCTGAGCAAATATATCGACATTCAATTTCTACATTAGAAAACATCGTGCTGTGTGGGTTCCGGCACGTAGAAAGAATACAATTGGGCCCACTCCATTTCTTTCCTTGCAAGTCGTAAAATACTACTAAGGGATTCGTGGTTCATGGTTAATATTTCACGTAAAACTGTACTTACTTCCTAGGTGGTAGGGTTAATCCCGTCCCCATCGCATTGAATGTACAACTAGTTACATAAAAAGAACTGAAAATATAATATTGAACTAGTCATTTTAATTATTGTCAAGATATTAGCTTAACATCATTGAGGTCAACGCAGCAAATAGTATTTAGGAGCCATCCCAGGACCTTCCTTAAACGCGGAAAATTGTCATTGATAAATATGTAGTAGATATGAATTCCTTTGTGTTTGAGGCAGGTTCTCTTAGATAAAGAAAACGTAAACATGTAAGATCATGCCATATTTATAGAAATATCTAGCAAATATGATGTCCTCTATATTTTTCTACTAAATAATTAAATGTAGTAAATATTATATTTTTTGTGTCTTAGGTAGTTGCGTCCATTAATGAAAACGACAAAATGAAAATGAATGTTTGAATGTCTATCTATGTTTGGAGTTATGATATATGTGTATAGAAAATAAGAACCAATAAAGTAAATATAAATAATACACATACCTTTTATTTTGGGTCAACCCCTTAAGAAATGCACATTTTAACAGTGACCAATTAATTATAACGTATTAATAAAATTATTAATTTGTTACATTCATTCCAATCACGAAATAGCAAACAATGTATGATCTTTCACTTATAATAACTATTGCTAATAGATACATTTACATTCATTAAGTAATAAAAGGCTCATTAAAACCTAGAACAAGGCTAGAATCATCCTTTTTCTATAATATTTTAACCTTAGCTCGATACGGATATTATATTTCTAATGTGATGTCGTAAAAATAACATTTTTCCCGCTTACATTGCAAACGCAGGCTGAACCCGACGAGATTTATCAAAATAATGTACTAAGTATTGTACACATTGAAAAGGTCTACAGAAAACTCCGCGGTGGTCTATGTCTATCTCTTATAGATATCCCACAATAATTTTTTTTTGTCATTTACTTTTTACGACAAATAATGGCTAATTTTCGAAGCGATTTTAACAAATACAGCATTAATCCTTATCCAATTAAATACCTTAAATACATTGTTGATTTAATATAGATCTATATGGCCCTTTACAGTATGTGATTTATATTAATATTTTCGAAGATATTACAGATTTAATAATTGCGGGACGTAGCGTTTGCGGCGCGCGGTACCGGCCGGTCGGGGCGGCGGGAGCGTGCCTATAAATAGTGTTATTGTATTGTATTGTATATTCGTCATCCATAGACAGTACACTGCACTCCGATTTGTCATATTTTTAACCGACTTCAAAAAAAGGAGGAGGTTATCAATTCGTCTGTATGTTTTTTTTTATGTTTGTTACCTCATAACTTTTGCCTGGGTGAACCGATTTTGATGATTATTTTTTCAAATGATAGCTAGTGCTTCCCAAGTGGTCCCATTTCAATTTGGTTAAGTTCTGACAATGATATCCATGAGAAAATCATAAACGTCTTAAATTTGTATTAAGATGTGCGCGACAAATGGACGAATAACTCAATATAACGCCAACCGGTTTCGGTGATTCTTTTTTTATTGGAAAGGACGTGTACAAATTAGTAAGTGTACTTCAGATTCACTAAAAATAAACAAATAAAAAAAAATTTACAAAAAAATAACCGACTTCAATGTAAAAGCACTAAAAAGTAAAAAAGAATTTCCATTTTTGTAGTTACGATTTCTGTTACTTTTTGAGTCGGTGTCAGCCAAGGTTAGGTTAGGTTAGGTTAGGTTAGGTTCTCTTGATTGGCGCAGCGCGTGCCCGGCTGACACCGACTCAAAAAATAGTACTCAGAAATCGTAACTACAAAAATGGAAATTATTTTTTACTTTTTAGTGCTTTTTCATTGAAGTCGGTTATTTTTTTTGTTAAATTTTTTTTTTAGCATTGGCCAGTTCAGCAAAACAAAACACAGCGAAGAAGAACTGGAAAGAAACTCCGCTGTTTTTTTTTTTCAACGTCCACTTAGTCTAAGTTTACAAAAGTGTTTGTCAATTATTTTAACAAAAACATAGGTAAAACACTAAATTCACACGAATACACAAAATTTAAAATCCATGCCGTAAGCAACAGTTCATAACAAATATAATTTTATTTGCAAAGACAATCCCCTCCTACTTATATGTTGCCAATTGGAGCAGGCCAGTCCCCACAAACAGCACCCGTTCACGAGCATCACGCCGTGCCATTTCAACCATATTTTAGGGAAAGAGATAACCCGAGCCAAGCGTCACCGTAAGCAAGGACCTTTAAGGTGGCCCATCCCGCTCATCTCCCCATACAAAAGGGGAAAGAAGATCACGCCCATATTTCTTATCAGAGATCCAAAATTTTTTCAAAATAGCTTTATTTGATCAAACTAGATGTCTCATGACCATTGGCATTGTAAAATTGTGTTTGGTTTTGAAGTTATAAGGTCTGAAAGTTCGCATTTTTCGCGCGTTTTTTATAATAACTTTGGAGGTGGATTACGCAATGATAAAGTAAGAATATCTTAAAAAGATTAGTCATCAGACATAGCTTATTTATTCAAGATTTATAATCTATTTGGTTTGTTCGATTTTTTAATACAGCGGTCGTGGTTTACTTTTAGCTATAAGTCGTTTTGAAATTAAAATTTTCGTAAATCTTACCAAATCATACACTATGCACATTGTCTTTTTTGTGGACATGTTGCATCTTCCTCATCACGGAGCCTGTCTTATTCTTTGAAACAGAGAAGGTCCCAGAGCGCAACAGCACGGTTTTGTACCGTGCCCGCGAATGAGTTGGGCCCGCCGGGTTGGGCCACCTTAAGCGTTGCACTGCTCCAGTGGCAACACAACACTGTGAAACACTTTAAATGCTACCACCTACAGAAAATTAAGAGTATAATGGTTGGAGAGCAGCCCTATCAATAAAGTAATAATAGATTCCTCTATGAGATTTTGACCAATACGGAGAAACTAATAATGCTTAACTAAAATAAAAACTAAAATAAAATAAAATTCGGGTGTATAGAGCCCTCGTCATTATTGATACGAAATTGTATCAAATCAAAATTGCGTCGGAGGTCGCGGTTCTCCCTATAGCACTTTGAATTTAGCAGCGATCGGTCTAATAATAATATCTAAGTTTTTTTTTATTTCATATATTTAAATGTAGGAACTCTACGTAAAAAGGGTTTATTTGTGTATCATTGTGTCAAAATAATATTGTTTTAAATGATATTATGCCCGTGCAAAGCCGGGACGGGCTGCTAGTAATAGAATAAAATTAGCCGAAATAAGCACTTGTAGAGGTCTGACACACTGTCATCCGACACCTCAAATGTGAGCGGTGGGAACTTCACGGTACTCCAGTCTTCCCGTAACATCGACCAAGACAACATCGAAGTTGCATAATACACACCACACATTTTCAGGCTCGTGCGCCTTCTGCGCCCGCCAAGCGACCGGCTATCCTTTTTAACTCCGACAGGCCAAAGGACATTAGGGGGGTGTTTTATTGGGTAGGTCTGGCCTAGGGTTAGGTTAGACTCGCCAACCAGTCCCACATAACCTGATTCCGGAAACAGGTATGAGTAAAGCATTTCACCTCCCCACCCTCTTGCAGCCTCCGTTGGGCTACAAAGAGGTTCGAAAAAAAAAGGACCTGGCAGAGAGCGCGCGCGTGCAATTGTATTCGGTGCGGTGCCGCGTGCAATGTAATTGTATTCGGTGCGGTGCGTATGCGCTGCTCGTCGATTGTGCGCGGCGCGTACAATTGCATCGAGGTCGCGTATGCGTGCTCGTCGATTGTATCTCGTTCGCTCGCGTCAGTCGCGCGGTCGCACCGCGTAGCGCTGTGCAACAATCGAATGAATCGATTAACGGGAACAATCGAAGAATTCGATTGTTTTTATTCGAAATCGCCCATCGCTAGCCAGTACTGCCGGCAGTCTATTTTGAATAGCGCAGCGAGCGACAACAAGCAATAGTGAAGTGTAGTGAACTAGCTCTTCGGTGATACAGTTCAGCGATATTTGAGCTGGTGTTCGAAGTGACACATACGAGTACAAGTGAAATAAATAGTATTTTGTGTTTCTTTCGTGAATTAGTGAAATAAAGGAAATTAATTAACTTCTGGTGTTTTCTACTCTAATTTGCACCCTACCCGCGTAAACCACAAAAAAGAAAAATGTCTAAATAATTTATAGTTTCCAACGAGGTTTCCAAGCGCTGGCTTGAAAACCTAGTAAAAACTTGTTATTTGGTGTTTATAGGTGTTTACAAACATATTTTTTTAAAGAATATAAGGAACTTATTCAAACCTTTTTTCGGTTTTACACTAGACGGAAGTCTAAACTTTGATATTTCGATTTTTTACCGATGTTTATGCTTAACACACGCTGAGATAAAATTAAAATATACCCAACATTTTGGACGATTAAATTATAAAATCCACGTGCACCCACGTGAATTCCGACGTGGACCTACCTCCCTCCTCCGTGTGGACGTCAGTGTTGGCTCCCGCTCAATCTTTGCTCGCTCTAGGCGAGGGACCTACCTGTCATGTCCAAATTGGTTTCTGTTATTGTGAAAACGGTCCGTAGATACATGTTCGCCCTGCATTTTTTTTTTTCATGAAATAAAGTGTGGGGTGGTTGTGCTGAAAGACAAACTCGAGTTGAGTCTCATGTCCGCACATGCGCGTGTGTGGTAGTAGAACCCCGCTTATTACTTAAACTGCTCTACTTCCATTAAAAGTTGTCTGAACATTTTTCCAAGCTACCCATAGCGAGCATTGCCCTGCAGGCAAGGAGCACTTGTTATTGGTTGCAGAAGGGCCCGCTTGCGGCGGCCGCGGCGCGGAGGCTCCTGTCCCGACCCCTCCGCGTTCCTGCTCCGTCGCGAGGTCGGAGCAAGGGCAAACAGATACAGTTACCGTGACACCGAGCATCGCCGCTAATGGACACTCGGCGGTGCGGGGCGCGGAGGGGGGGCGGCGGTTACGACGTGAGGGCGCTTCGATTCGGTGTGCTTTGTTATTTCACGGACGTCAACAAGTCAAATTCGGAGCATCGCATCGCCGAACTTCGAATATCACTTTTCTACATTACGTTGGCACATCGCTGTCTCTTTCTTTTCGTACGTCATATTTGAGTGAGAAAATAACTGTCAAAATCGTGACAGGTTATTTTACCCTGTAGGCGGCGCGCAAGACAAACCACTCCATAGACAATAACAAAACGCGTGTGTGAATTAGCTGAATACCGATTTTTGGAAACCGCACTCGAAACTTAGCGTGTTATGTTTGACGGAAACATAACTTATACGGAATGGAACAAATAGCAGAATCAGGCTTCAGCTCGACCCATAAATATAACAAAAAAAATAACAGACTTCAAAGAAAAAGCACTAAAAAGTAAAAAATAATTTCCATTTTTGTAGTTACGATTTTTGTTAATTTTTGAGTCGGTGTCAGCCGGGCACGCGCTGCGCCTAGAACCGCTGCAAGAGAACCTAATCTAACCTAACCTAACCTAACCTAACCTTGGCTGACACCGACTGTGTTTATTTTTAGTGAATATGAAGTACACTTCCTAATTTGTACACGTCCTTTCCAATAAAAAAAAACCAAAAAAAAACACATACAGACGAATTGATATTTTTTGAAGTCGGTTAAAAAAGAATCACCGAAATCGGTTGGCGTTATATTGAGTTATTCGTCCATTTGTCGCGCACATCTTAATACAAATTTAAGACTTTTATGATTTTCTCATGGATATCATTGTCAGAACTTAACCTAATTAAAATGGGACCACTTGGGAAGCACTAGCTATCATTTAAAAAAATTATCATTAAAATCGGTTCACCCAGGCAAAAGTTATGAGGTAAAAAACCGGCCAAGTACGAGTCAGACTCGTACACGAAGGGTTCCGTACCATCTTACAAGATATCACACAAAAAAACACACGTTTTTTGTATCGGGGCTCCCCTTAATTTTTATTATTTTCTAATTTCTGCTGCCTTTTTTACGTTTACGAGATACAGTCCTGTGACAGACGGACGAGACGCACGGAAAGCGGAAGCTTAGTAATAGGGTTCAGTTGGTACCCTTCGGGTACGGAACCCTAAAAAATACCAATCCAAGCTAAACGTACAAGCTACATGCAAACATAGTCGCAGACGTATTGGAGGGTTTGTGTGGGTGGGAACTGATTTGACGAACGCCATCGATATATACAAACATTTAGATGCGTTCTGAGCTTTCCCCTGCGTGTCAAGTCAGGTACTCTAATTCAAACAATTTAGAGTACCTGAGCTGTCAGTGTCGATAAACCCGTCACTGCGTTCGCGCGTGTTTGCCCAAAATATAGGTGCTGCTCTATGGTAGATGAAAGGAAGAATTATGCCGTCGTTTGTCGTGAAAACATTTAAAATTTATTACGGGAAAGTCAAGAAAGAAGTTGGAATCAAATATCACAGGTAATCTATCAAAATGGTATCAAATGGCGTTATTTTATGGTAATAGATATGTGTGCGTGTGTAGTAAGTATGGCGTACGGCTCGATGTCGTGATATCCGACAATGAACGACAAAACTATCGGAAAAGCCGGTATCTCTTTCTAGCATACTTGTATCCTTTGAAGTACTTCACTAAAAGTCTCTATCAGTCATGCATTTGTTGTGTGAGTGTGTGTGTATCGTGTTCACCGGAGGATGGTATTCTCTCAGACAAGTGCGCGCCCTTTCTAGCATACATGATTTTCCTATTTAGGCCCCTCTCGCTCTAATGCAACATAACGGGACAGATAACTAAGTGATACCAGGCTAAAAAAATATCTCTGAGATAAGTATAAATACGAAAGTTGCAGTTTTAAAATACCTGATCTACGTAATGTTTTGTGTGTTATTTTAATATTCAAACTTTAAATTGGTTATAAATAGTAATTAGAGTATGTTATGAATTATTTAGATGGCAAAAAGTTTGCTGATTAAAAGTTGTAACTGAGAGCGGGAAAATAAAAAAGTAATGAAGGAAACACCATAGGATAGGGGGGAAAAGAGTTGAAACGATCGCTTGTATGAAATTTGACTCTAATGGCGTTTTCGTTTCTTGAAGTTTTTTTAGTTCAATGACGAACGCCATTTTAGAGCGGTGGCGATGTGTCCACTGTGGGGCATATCACGCGCCGCCGGATTATCATGCAACTATACATGGTAATTTTGACCATATCGATATTTGCGGAGACGCGATATCGAGCTCCACTTCACCTTCCTTTCTCTTCAGTGGGTCGACCTGAGACCCTAGAATGAACCCCTATCGTGGGTTTACTCTAACGGCGGCGGCGACGACGCATCGATAAAGGTACTGCTCGCAACCCAGTCCCTGAACCAGATTCACGGTAATTTTACATTTGATCGACAATTTTAATAAAATATCCAGGTTGAGGACGTTTGTCTATCCATCCGTAACAGTCGTGACACAGTAGCTTATACGTAATTCATCTCTGACATCTGATTTGGGAACCCGGTAGAGGCGACAGTAGGGCGATGGGAGGGGAAGGGACCCACAGTTTTCCATGGATTCCGAATCATGGAAAAAGCTCCCCCCACCGACACCAGTCCGAAACGACATTGACCCGAGCGGAGCCGGGTACCTAAGCTAGTGAAATCACTGATCAAAGTTACTAAGTTCTGTGTGGGTACCGGCACGTTAAAAAAAAAAGGGCCCACTGCATATCTTCCCGTGCATGTCTTAAAAGGCGACTAAGGGATCCAGCGTGTGGTAGACCGCTAGGTCGACTGGGTACGCTACCACACTCGGTGATAAGCCGCGTCGCCAAGCAGTTCGCTGTGTTCCGGCGTGAATCCCGAGGACCCAGTCGCAAGGGGGATTTAGGGGCGAAGAGGAGTGGTCCAGTGACTCTAAAGCGGAATCACTGCTTGGGAGTAAGGGATCGACACGATGGCCAGGGAGACCTGGTGAAACGGGTTTCCGCTGCCCGCCCGCCGAGTAGTTCATGGCCCGGTCTGTGCCTAACCATCACAGAAGGCTGCACCATCACTCGGCGCATAATCTCGGAGTGGTCCGTCGTGCCGGTTGGTGACCGGAGTGCCGGGGTCCCGGCGGCCACTTCCGGGGGGGACCGGGGGCCCTTCCGTCCATCGTGTCGGTTTCTCACCATCCCAGGCAGATAGTGACGAAACCAGAGAGTTGCGCTTTGACCACAAATCTTCGCCGCTTGTTCCCTGTGCAACCCCTTCACACCAACTCAAAAATGACAGTGCAAAATAAAAGGAAAAACGTTAATTCAGCGGTGCACAACCCCGGCATTTTTCGCGCAGACATTGCGAATATAAGGGGGCTGCACACTAATCTGAATGCCGTGCACCTGCACCTGGAGCAGAGTAAGCCGGCCATGCTTTTCCTCACGAAGACACAAATATCACGACCTGCCGACACATCGTATCTGCACTATCCCGGCTACACTCTGGAAGAATCCTTCCGTCCGAAAGCCGGGGTATGTTTGTTCGTCAGGTCTGATATTTGTTGTCGCCGTCTGCACTGCCTTGCGGACCCCGAACACTCCGTGCTTTGGGTCCACGTTGACATGGGGACGGACACGCGGCTGTATGCGTGCCTGTACAGACCGCATAACGGAGACAAGGAGGTTACTCGACTTATGGAGTACCTGAGCAAAGCGGCAGACGATGCACAGGCGAGGTTCCCCTCAGCGGAGTTGGTCTTCCTGGGAGATTTTAACGCACACCATGCGTCGTGGCTAGGCTCCGAAAAGACTGACTTTGCTGGTAGGGCTGTGCGTAACTTCGCTCTGGCGCACAACCTGACTCAACTGGTGACGCAACATACGCGTATCCCACATCGAGCAGGTGATGCGTCCTCCTTACTGGATCTTCTGCTGACCACCAAACCCGCCGGGTACAAGGTATCGGTGCTTGCTCCCTTGGGGTCATCTGACCACTGCCTGGTAAGGTCAACTGTGCCACACACCCAGTCTGAGACACGTGCGTCTGGCACGCGTCTGGTGTGGCACTACGAGTCAGCAGATTAGGACGGAATGAGAGAACACTTCTCCTCCTTCCCTTGGAGGCAGCTCTGTTTCAGCGCTATGGATCCGTCGAGCTGTGCTAATGCCGTTTCCGAGGTGATTCAGGGAGCTATGGAATTATTTATTCCTAGCCCTACCAAATCCCTCGGTATTAAATGCCAGCCATGGTTCAACGCGGAGTGCGCGGTCGCCTGTTCAACTAAGAACGCGGCCCATCGTGCATGGTTTCGTGCGCGAACACGACGTGACCCAAACCTGAAGACGCTGAAACAGGCCCTTAACGTAGCCTCCAGATCTAGTAAGAGAATAATTGCCAGAGCGAAGTTCGAGCATATCAGCAGAATTGGCGAGAAGTTGATCAGCCACCCGACTGGGAGCCGTCAATTCTGGTCCCTCGCCAAATCTGTCGAAGCAAATTTCTGCCGCTCCTCACTTCCACCATTGCAGCAGCCTGACGGATCACTCGCTTTTTCCGCCAGAGAGAAGGCCGACCTTCTCGTGGGCCTCTTTGCGGCGAACTCACGCCTGGATGATGGCGGCTCCACTCCGCCTTCTATCCCCGGGTGCGAAGTGTCTATGCCGAGCATACAGTTCCGTCAGGGAGCTGTGCGGCGTGAGCTCTTCGCCCTAGACTCCAGGAAGGCGAGTGGCCCTGATGGTATTCCTGCGCTCGTGTTAAGGAATTGTGCTCCCGAACTAGCTCCTGTCTTAACCCGCCTTTACCGCCTATCGTACTCCACTGGTTGTGTGCCTGCAGCTTGGAAATCGGCCAACGTTCAGCCCGTGCCTAAAAAGGGTGATCGATCGGACCCGGCCAACTACCGACCCATAGCCATCACCTCTCTTCTCTGCAAAGTGATGGAGCGCATCATTAACTCTCAGTTGATGAAGTATCTAGAGAGCAATGAACTTCTCAGCGATCATCAATACGGCTTCCGTCCGAATCGATCTGCTGGGGATCTCCTAGTATACGTCTCACATGAGATGGGCGATGCGCTCGAAAATCATGGCGAAGGTATGGCTATCGGCCTGGATATCGCTAAAGCATTTGACCGGGTCTGGCATAAGGCACTGCTTTCCAAGCTGCCCTCTTATGGCCTTCCACCCGAGCTGTGTGACTGGATCGCCGACTTCCTGCATGGCCGCAGCATAAAAGTCTTGGTTGACAGTTGCTGCTCCAAAGCCATATCTGTGAATGCCGGCGTGCCGCAGGGCTCTGTGTTGTCCCCAACCCTTTTTCTGCTGCACATCAATGACCTGCTCAATTTGGGCGACATTGATTGCTACGCAGATGACAGCACGGTGCTAGCCAGGTACACCAGTCACCAGACCGCAAGCCGGGCTGAAGTGGATGACGATAGACGGCGCCTCGTTGCTAGACTCGAAGAGACCCTGGAAAAAGTTTCCGGGTGGGGTCTCCTGAACCTCGTCGAGTTTAACGCGAGCAAGACGCAGGCGTGCGTGTTCAGTGCGAAGCGAGCTCCGTTCAGTGCGGCTCCGACCTTCCAGGGAGCAACTCTACATATTGACGACCACATAGGGATCCTTGGTGTTGACCTGACGCATGACCTTAATTTCGGACGCCATATCGAGGATAAAGCCAAGCTCGCCTCAAAAAAGCTGGGAGTCCTCAACAGGGTGCGTCAGTACTTCACGCCTGACCAAAAACTGCTTCTTTACAAGGCGCAGATAAGGTCTTGCGTGGAGTACTGTTCGCACTTGTGGGACGGCTCAGCTAAGCACCTGCTTGGCTCCCTGGACTCGATACAGCGTCGGGCCGTGCGTCTCGTTGACGACCCCGAGGTATCCCTAAATTTGGAGACCCTTCAACTCAGAAGGGATGTAGGGTCTCTCTCTGTCTTCTATCGTCTTTACCATGGAGAATGCTCGTCGGAGCTGCATAACGCTGTTCCTCCGTCCCCTTTCTACCTTCGGTCAACGCGGAACAGGGAGAAAATGCATAAATTCACAGTCGACATTCCAAAAATAAGAACTCACCGATCCTCTAGATCCTTTATCTATAGGGTCGGTAAACAATGGAATGAACTCCCTTCCGAGGTATTTCCCCCAAATTACGACCTGGGGTCCTTCAAACGTGGTGTGAAGAAGCACCTGGCCGGCCGGCATGGTTTTCGCAGCCCCCTGAATGTTCGAAAACCCATGGGCGTCGTCGGGCACCTTTAGGTCCTGGCGTACGCCATATGCCGCGCTTAACCAAAAAAAAAAAAAAACTATATATTTTCTCAAAACGGACTTCACATTCGGCGCTCACCCCGACTAGACTGGCGACCTCTCGGAGCGAGCCGCTCGAGGAGTCGCGCGGGCGCGGGCGGAGCGAGGCGTCGAGCGACGCGGCCACGTGCCGAAGTTATGTATTCCACCACAATGGCGCGGAATCACAACATCGTTGCTTGGGAAACAAAAAGAACCGCCAGCGCACGTGAGCGGAATGCACGGCCGCCCCGCCCCGCCCCGGCCCGCACAGCGAAACGCACAACTTCTGTGACATGAACGTGGCTAGTGGTAGAGTTCCGCGATCGGCGCACAGTAGAACAAACGACCATTTAGTGGTTCTGCATAGATTGCGAGTTCCCGTTTAAATAGTATTGTTGAGGTTTTTTATTCACGCTGCCAGTAGAATTGAACTATATGAAATGATAAGCAGATGCACTGTATAATTTTGTATTGGTCGTCCCAGTGGTCACACACAACCCGTGCACACGACAGACTCTCGTGCGGGTGCGGCGGCGCGGCGGCACGCACGCGGCCACAGCATAAGTATGATACGGGGCAGTACGACACGGCGCGCGGAGGCCCTGACCGTGCTAAACAACTAAAGATGTAGCCATAATCTATATGTATATATGTATAATGTAGTGGTATAGCTGTAATAGGTAAAGACCGGCACATGGCTCCCCTCTTATTGATAAAATGCGTTATAAAAACAAAACAAATCTAAAATTAAAAAGGTAACATCGACGTTATCTTAGGTAACTTTCAGGTAGGTATGTAGTACTGAATATTTGAATGCAGTGCGGACAAAATGCATTTGAATGTTACCTAGCATATTTTTACATGGTGTTCATGATTACAGCTATTTTATGGTAATTGTTCTGTTTTTTATGCCTGTTGTGATGGTGAATTGTGAAGTTTCAGAAGGATTTTTAAAAGAAAGTATTTCGGACGTATTTAAGAATTGATGCAATTCAAGCGGCAGTTGAATCCACAGACGCGTACTTCTGTGACTGTTACGATGCAGAGAAGTTTCGCTTTGGAGCGACCAATGTCACCTCAATGTCAAACGGCGTCCCCACAGGTACGCGCCGCCGCGCCTCCGTCGCAGCACAATCCATCCGAGTGCTGTTGGCTGACTCTCTTCGTGCATATGGATCCAGAGGGGGGCGAATACGTCCCCAACTGATATAAATACGACACATCGCAATCGGTATAAAGATAGCAGTCGACGTTGTTTTGAGCGGTGTTTGTGCAGTGCAGCCCGACGACGGCTGGGCGGGGTGTAGCGGGAGGGCGCGGGGCGAGGGAGGACGGTCGCATCCCGCTCTACCGCGGCTTCCGGCCCTCTCAACTGGGGCAATCGATAGCGCGCGCCCTCCGCCGCTCCTTCCCTCCCGCGCGACTCTGACGCGTAAGTCGTGTCGGGACTCGGTGCTTGTGTTATCGTCATGTTTCTTTTCTATCATTTGAAAACGCAAAGCGTTTATTCTACAACATTAGTATAAATAGGATAGAAGGATAAAACATAAATAAGGAGAAAAAAACAGAGAATATAAAACTGTATAATTAAATTAAAATAAATAGCTCCTCCATTTGGACTGTTGGCATCGTCCCAATGACCGAAGTGGCGTTCCCCCGCTGAATGGCCAAGCTTATATTTTGGGTAAGGAACGCTCTGGCAGGATGGTCTCCGGACTCCTAAATGAGCAGTTTGCCCAACTGCTGTACCAGTTCTTTGGTGTCCGGGCTCCATGCCCCAAAGGGTCTCCACTGCAAAAGCGACAAACTCGTAATTTGCTTTAATGTCACGATACTTTCTATGTTTTAAGGTTTGCGCCTTTGCCGCGGCATAGCCAGCTTCCTGACCGCGCATGTGACATCCCAGACAAGAGCCCTTCCTTGCTTCCATGGCAGCAACGACATGCCGTCTGTCCGCTATCCATCGTCTCGGACCAAGCCAACCGGCTCGAGAACGCTGGGTATGCGTGCGGAAGCAAGGGAATGCTTGAGTATACGGTTGATGTCAGCATGGCGGGAAAACCTCCGGCACTCCTGGAGCATGAAAGGCCGTGGTGCCCGAGCGTTCCCACCGATTGGCCGCACACACATATGTGTGCCTCACATATCCTAACGCCAAATCGGAGGCAGAACGCTGTGCGTAGCGTAACCCGGTCTAGAAGCGTACCGAGATGGGGCGAGGGGTAGACGTTCAGCCACGCTCCAGACTCCGACGCCGCCAGGAGGCGCGCTCTGTCCACGTCGCTGCCATTCAGCGAGAGAACACTGCGCACGGACTTGATGATCGGTACGTCCCAGCCTTTTTGCCCATTTGAAAAGAGAGGAATCGGCTCATTCGGACAGAGAGTCCACCAGGCGTCCCTCGCCTCTACTAAGTATGCGACCTCGGCGTCAACGACTGACGGGATTAAAACAGAACCGACAAGGTCCGCCGTACTATGAGTAGAGGAGAGGAAGGCTGGTAGAGCCTTAGATGAGGGTAGAGCTACATCCCTTACCGAACGAATACCGCATCCTCCGAATTTTACAGGTTACATTTGTACCCAGGCCGGATCATCTATTTTTACATTTATGTTTAAAATACTTTCTAAAGCCTTATTTAAAATCAAATCTAAGTCAAATAAATTATCTAAATATTTCCAGTAGGGTCCAGTCCGTAATAAATATGTAAATTTGGGTATAAAAAAACAATGTCTTAAAAGATAGATGGCCCCGTATGGTTCCACCTCCAACAGGTTATTAGTAAATTTTGACAAAACATTTTTCTTTAAAACTATCACCGGTACCACAGCTTCATCGAGAACCGGAGAGCCAAGCAGGGTGAGTTCATGAGCTGATTGAAAGCGAACGCCCGGGGCCGCTGCATTCATTTTACTTATGATTTCTCCTCTTCTCTCCGCCGAGACTGATGGGCAAATATAAATTTCACATTTTTCGAAATTCAACTCGAGTCCGATTAAGTGAAATTTCGTAATAAGGTTTCCAATATCTTGAAGAGCTGTTTCCAAACTGCCATCAAGCACGCCGTCGTCCAAGTACCACAAGTTCAGTTCTGATACGAGTTCCTCTATTATCGGTTGAATGGACAAGTTAAAAATCGCTGGTCCAAGCGCATCACCTTGTTGGCAGCCAACACATGATGGGATCTGATCATAGCCGTTATAAAACAGGTGTGAAGGAGATGAATAGCACTGAAACATATACTTGTAGAGGTCGGGTATCTGTTCGTGGACTTCATGGAGCATTGTATTTCGATCAACGGAATTGAAAGCATTTCGAAAATCTACTTTTAAAATGATTTCGGCTGTTTTAGCTTCCTTTATATAGGTTCTTGTTGCGTGAACGATCGCTTCACTTCCACACCTGGTCCCGAAACCCATTTGGTGAGGCCGACATTTATTTCCCAGCGATTGCATGATCTTTGTACAAGATATTTTAGACACTAGGCGCCTTAGGGTGCATCCGACAGCTATCGGCCGATTCCGCCGTCCTTCTTTTTTAATGCACACATTGAGGCACCGTAGAGGAAACTTGTAAAAGCTGGATTAACTCGACCCGATAGCATAATATCACATAATTTTGTTATTTCATCTAATAGGTGGTCTGCGGTGACTCCGTTTGCTGTTGACAACATGTCTTTTAAATGTTGAGGACGTAGTTCGTCGAAGCCACTAGCTGAGCCGTTCGGAAAAGATGCTATAGCATTCGAAACGTTTTCTTTATCTGTGGTCATCGTATTTAAGTCATCTGTCGGAGTTTCAGGCGGACTTGAGGTCGAATGTCGTGAAGTATGCTTAGATTTCAGTGCTTCGTATGTTTCCAGCTTATCTGCTGCAATTGTATCCTCGGATGAGAGAAGACGTACGGCGCCCCGAAAAAAATCACCATCAAAAACTTTTGCTTCGACCTTTTTGAAATGGGGAGTTTTAGCATGTTTCGTTATATTGTCATTTATAGGTTGGCTGTTATAATTTTGAAGGTTTCTCTTAATTGCCGAAGATACCGATACTTTATTTGTGGTGTTCGATACCGGTATATAGAGCACATTATAGGGAAATAAGAAAAGCTCCTCCCAACTCATTTGTATTTTCATACAGGGCTTGTGTTTCCACTGTTTGTTTCGCTTATTTCATACTAGTACGCTGTGTTTTGATTTTGCCCCCTACGGGATTCATGCTTTATGTAGTAACTTGTACTCCTGTGATTTTGTAATTTTTTTTGCCAACAGAGACTGTATGTAATTTCAAGATGTGTTAAATAAATAAATTAAAAAAAAACTTGCAACTGTATTCCTCTCTGTGCATTATTTAACGATTGCGGTA
Organism: Incurvaria masculella; assembly: GCA_946894095.1. Taxonomy (NCBI): domain Eukaryota; kingdom Metazoa; phylum Arthropoda; class Insecta; order Lepidoptera; family Incurvariidae; genus Incurvaria; species Incurvaria masculella. The sequence continues at coordinate 21,818,316 of OX335650.1, read as the reverse complement.
AACTTTTCAGCCACCGCGGTTCTAACAGTGCGAGGGATTCTTCTGATAACTGGTACTGTAGATTTCAATCGTGTTATCTGAGCAGAGAAGTTGAGAGTTGCGACGGGCTGAAGAGAATTCAGTAAAAAATGTCCTTGATTGTAGTTTTTAACCGACTTCAAAAAAGGAGGAGGTTATCAATTCGTCTGTATGTTTTTTTTTGTTTTTTTTGTTTTTTTTTTTTATGTTTGTTACCTCATAACTTTTGCCTGGGTGAACCGATTTCGATGATTATTTTTTTAAATGATAGCTAGTGCTTCCCAAGTGGTCCCATTTTAATTTGGTTAAGTTCTGACAATGATATCCATGAGAAAATCATAAAAGTCTTAAATTTGTATTAAGATGTGCGCGACAAATGGACGAATAACTCAATATAACGCCAACCGATTTCGGTGATTCTTTTTTTATTGGAAAGGACGTGTAAAAATTAGTAAGTGCACTTCAGATTCACTAAAAATAAACAAATAAAAAAAAATTAACAAAAAAATAACCGACTTCAAAGAAAAAGCACTAAAAAGTAAAAAATAATTTCCATTTTTGTAGTTACGATTTCTGTTATTTTTTGAGTCGGTGTCAGCCAAGGTTAGGTTAGGTTAGGTTAGGTTAGGTTGGGTTAGGTTAGGGTAGGTTCTCTTTATTGGCGCTGCGCGTGCCCGGCTGACGCCGACTCAAAAAATAACAGAAATCGTAACTACAAAAATGGAAATTATTTTTTACTTTTTAGTGCTTTTTCTTTGAAGTCGGTTATTTTTTTTGTTAATTTTTTTTTTGTAGTCCTTGAGTGTTTGATTTTTGATGACATTTTGAATTGTGTGTTTTTAAACCCCTTCTTCCTTTCAAGAATTTCGGTTGCACGCATATTGGGCATCTTACAAGATCATAATTGGTTGAATTTGATTAGGCGTCTGTATTCGGGAGTGTTTGACTCGAGATCATGTAAATTATATATTTTTTCAAAATCTACTTACCCTTCACCTCGCATGATCTGCTGATCAGTCTTGCTTCAAATTTGATAATATTGTATCGGAAAATTGTTCAGATTCTTAGTATTTATGTTTTGTAAAAATTATGAAATGAAAATATAAATGACAGCTTTGACAACTTCTTTCTTTCTCTCCTTTTTATAATTATATTTCAGTGTGTTATAAAAGTTTATTTAGTTATATTAAGTTAAGTTATATTAAGTTATAAAAAAAAATTACAAAAAGAAATAACCGATTTCAAAGAAAAAGCATTAAAAAGTAAAAAAATATTGCCATTTTTGTAGTTACGATTTTTGTTATTTTTTGAGTCGGCGTCAGCCGGGCACACGCACCGCCAATCAAGAGAACCTTGGCTAACTTGGCTGACACCGACTCAAAAAATAACAAAAATCGTAACTACAAAAATGGCAATTATTTTTATACTTTTTAGTGCTTTTTCTTTGAAGTCGTTTTTTTGGTAATTTTTTTATGTGTTTATTTTTAGTGAATCTGAAGGACACTTACTAATTTGTACACGTCCTTTCCAATAAAAAAAAATTAACAAAAAAAATAACCGACTTCAAAGAAAAAGCACTAAAAAGTAAAAAATAATTTCCATTTTTGTAGTTACGATTTCTGTTTTTTTTGAGTCGGCGTCAGCCGGGCACGCGCAGCGCCAATCAAGAGAACCTAACCTAACCTAACCTAACCTAACCTTGGCTGACACCGACTCAAAATATAACAGAAATCGTAACTACAAAAATTTAACAAAAAAAATAACCGACTTCAAAGGAAAAGCACTAAAAAGTAAAAAATAATGTTCATTTTTGTAGTTACGATTTCTGTTATTTTTTGAGTCGGCGTCAGCCGGGCACGCGCTGCGCCAATCAAGAGAACCTAACCTAATCTAACCTAACCTAACCTAACCTAACCTAACCTTGGCTGACACCGACTCAAAAAATAACAGAAATCGTAACTACAAAAATGAACATTATTTTTTACTTTTTAGTGCTTTTCCTTTGAAGTCGGTTATTTTTTTTGTTAAATTTGTTTTTTTATTTGTTAATTTTTAGTGAATCTGAAATAAACTTACTAATTTGTACACGTCCTTTCCAATAAAAAAAGAATCACCGCAATCGGTTGGCGTTATATTGAGTTATTCGTCCATTTGTCGCGCACATCTTAATACAAATTTAAGACTTTCATGATTTTCTCATGGATATCATTGTCAGAACTTAACCAAATTAAAATGGGACCACTTGGGAAGCACTAGCTGTCATTTAAAAAAATAATCATCAAAATCGGTTCACCCAGGAAAAAGTTATGAGGTAACAAACATAAAAAAAAAAACAAAAAAAAAAAAAAAACATACAGACGAATTGATAACCTCCTCCTTTTTTTGAAGTCGGTTAAAAATGGAAATTATTTTTTTACTTTTTAGTGCTTTTTCTTTGAAGTCGGTTATTTTTTTTGTTAAATTGTTTTTTATTTGTTTATTTTTAGTGAATCTGAAGTACACTTACTAATTTGTACACGTCCTTTCCAATAAAAAAAGAATCACCGAAATCGGTTGGCGTTATATTGAGTTATTCGTCCATTTGTCGCGCACATCTTAATACAAATTTAAGACTTTTATGATTTTCTCATGGATATCGTAGTCAGAACTTAACCAAATTAAAATGGGACCATTTGGGAAGTACTAGCTTTCAATTAAAAAAATAATCATCAAAATCGGTTCACCCAGGCAAAAGTTATGAGGTAACAAACATAAAAAAACATGCAGACGAATTGAGAACCTCCTCCTTTTTTTGTCACCTCAACTCAGGTAGTACTGGCCGCTTAGGAATTATGCTGAGCTAGCACCTTTTGGTATACAATTACCTCATTACGATGCATTAAATGCCGACGAGTTTGTCTGAACATTTAATGTAGTGTATACATGGAGGTGATTTCTTCACCTCCATGAGTGTATATTGAACGAATTTAAATGTTTACATGTAGATAAAGTACCACCATGTACTCAGTGCACCGACGCACGCGGCGCGCTAGCAGCAGCGCGAGCACTGGCGGCATAGAATACACTCGAGGCGCGCGTGTCGGCGGAGCGGGGCGCGGAGGGGCGGGGGGGGGGGGCACCTCGCCCGCGAATTAATTCAATTCGGGAGATTCTTTTGTGGCTCTCAGTAGATTATGTGCCGAGGGTCTCCCGCCGCCGCCGCCGCCGCACCCCCCACCCCGCCCCGCCCCTCCGCCGCGGCGAGATAATGCTGCGGGGGGGAGGAGGGGACTCGTCTTAATATTTCATTTGAATATTCAGGACGAAACGAAAAAGAGGGTCTGACAAGTTCAACTGCCCCCGATAAGGATCCTCGTATTTATCAGGATTATCCTGCGAGGGCTTTATGGAAATCATTTTGCAAGTTGACAGTTCAAAGGAGAGCACATTCTCGTGCGCGGCCTCGCGAGCGATATTTACTCATCAATATTTAAATAACGAAAGCTTCGAGCCGTTTTCTAAAGCTTGACGCAAGAAATACTGGAAACTTCCCAATCGTTTGAAATGATGTTTTTGAATCCTTCTCATTTAGATATATTTCTTTTTTCAAAAACACGTTATCAAACGGCTCTTAAACCGTGGTCCGAATAGCATTAACAGCGATTACGAATATATTCGTGCAAACACCTGGTCCGAATCAGTACTCACGAATACTGTAATATTTGCGATAACAAAATAACCTCAAACGAGTGTCTGATGTTTCTTAAAAAAAACAAATGATATTAAATGTTCAAAAATTAACAATTTGCTAAAATTAACCATATCACATTATGAGACAATGAGAGTGACGATGAAGGTTATTTTGAGATGTTGATAGGTGAACAGGCGAACTCGTCGAACGACAACGGAGAGAGAGCGCGCTTTCTACAGTGTTGCACTCGGTTATGTCGTTACTGCAACTAAAAAATACTAATACTGCAAATTTCAAGTATCTATTACAAATATCCCTGGAAAAGTGTAAAAACCACTGTTACGTGTAATCTAGAGAGCAAGTTAATCGTGAAAGTGTTTGTAAAATGTTAAGTGCCGTAAATAATCTGAAAACTGACAAAGAAAAATAATAGACACTCAATCATAAACTTGTCCAGAACTTTATCCAGAGCAGGACTATCAACACTGTAAAAGGTCAGGAATAAATTTCATATTTATTTTAATGTAAAGGATTGTAAACCCATAAAAATAATAAAGAATTAAAGAATATAGACCAAATTACCCTCAATAAAATTATCGCCCACAGCGCCATCTAGTATCAAATAGCAATTCGATTAAATCTGCGCCATCTAGTATCGATCACCGCAAAACTTGTTCAACATTTCATACCAGAGCTGATAGATGGCGCGCCAGTGAAATTTAGAAAATATTCATACTAAAGTTTATTTGCGAAATAAATAACATAAATTGTCGTTTGCTATTGGTCAAGATAAATAAAAATGGCCGGCAAATGTGAAGCATGCAAAAAGCCAGCTTTCGGCGTAGACGACTTAGTTACATGCAAACAATGTAAGGAAGTATTTCACATGGCCTGCGTAAATGTCTCGAGAGAAGACGTACGCACAAGAAGCGCTCGCGATAGTTGGATCTGCCCCGGTTGTGCAATTCTTTTCACACCGCGCGGTGACCGCTCGCAGACCCCGGTGCGTTACAACTTGCTAGGCGGTAAACCGGAACCCGCCGCTAATATCGGTTCTACCTCGATGGCGGGAAAAGCACCCATTACCCCGCAACATGATATTGCCCCCACCACCGTCCCTGGGGCTCCCGGGAGGGCTTCTACATGCGCGTCAGCCGCGGCAGATGCACCCGTGAAAACAATGGATCCTGTAAACGACCTCGCTGAGGAAATACGCATTTTCCGGAAGGAGTTCGCTGAAATAAAGATGATCCCTTCCGAGTTGCGCAAGCTCCGTCTGGACCTCGCAAACATGCAAAACGAGACGCGCGAGTTCATCGCTTCGGCAACGGCATCCATTGAGATGTGCCACGGCAGGCTGGACGACGTGGATAAGCGGCTCGGCGGGGTGGAGAACCGCATCAAAGCACTGGAGAGCCGCGAGAGCGAGTCGGCCGTCCTGCGCCGCACGGTAGCTGAGCTCAGGGAAGAAATTAATACTCGGGATCGCGTCGCTCTACTGAATGACGTGAAAGTGAGCGGCGTCCCGGAAGCCAAGGGGGAGAGACTCGGCCACATCGTGGGGGTCATCGCACAAAAGATCGGTGTAGTACTGGACGAGCGGGACGTCGTGTCGGTGGAGCGAGTCGGGCCGGGGCGGACCGCGGCGGCGGAGGCGGCGGAGGCAGTGGCGGCGGCGAGGGAGGGGAGCGGGCGCACCGAGCGCGCCCCCCGTCCTATCATCGTGCGACTGGTGAGGCGCGACGTGCGTGACGGGCTTCTGCAGGCAGCGCGCTCTCGGCGCGGACTTTCTTCGATGGACGTCGGAGTGCAAGGCCCGAGCCTCAAGGTGTTCGTTAATGAGCACCTGACACGGGAAACCCGCGAGTTATTTCGGGACGCTCGCCTGCAGCTCAAGGCGAACCACAAGTACGTGTGGACGCGGAATGGTCTCCTGTTCGCAAAGAAGCAAGAAGGAGGTACTGTGCACCGGCTCCGCAATCCGAGCGACATCGCGCGGCTCCGGGGCGCCCCGCCCGCGGCCGGCGACACGGTCGCTACCGGCGGCGACGGCAACCTCGCTTGAACTGTTTGATTTGTCCGTTAGTTGTATTAAAAATATAATTTCTAATTATGGTTATAGTTTTCAGCTACACTTACTATCATACACAAACTACACTCACATAATACACTGTAGGTCATCTAGATTCCATAGGAAACGAGTATTAATATTAAGCAAAGTAAAAACACAATTTATTATATTACACATGTTACTTATTTATTTATATTTGGTATATACAGGCATCGATCGGTACCCTAAAGGGACTACTCGGTTCTACATTTTCATACGTTTCTATATGGATAAGTATGTTTTTTTTTTTTTTTTTTTTTTAACAAATGGCTCGTAATATAAACATGTTAAAAATTGGACTATTGAATGCTCAATCTTTAGGTACTGGCCGTGACGAACTTTTGGCAACAATGGAACGTTATAAGCCGGATATACTTGCTCTTAATGAAACTTGGATGCGGGTTGGCGAACCAACATACGCGCGCGCCCCGGCCGTGCCCGGCTACGGTCTCCGCAGCGTACCGCGCACCACCGCCAGAGGTGGCGGCACCGGTTTCTACATCCGAAATGGGCTTCACGTTCGCTCGCGCCCGCACCCCCCCGCCGAACTAGAGCAGTGCTGGTTGGAAGTAAATCTGTCGGGAGGAGCGCGTCTCGCACTCGGTACTGCCTACCGTCCCGCGCACGTTTCCGTCGATACGGCTCTAGAAGCACTAGGTGAGTCCTTGGTAACATTTCAGCACTGTGACCATCTGTTCCTGGTTGGGGATCTTAACATTAATTTAGCTTTACCAAATGTGAAATTTAAAGACTTTCTCAATCTTTACAACTTGGAACAGATGGTTCAAGAGCCGACCCGCATTACCGAGAATTCCCAATCTATTTTGGACTTAGTATGTACAGATAAACCAAATCTAGTTAAGAAAGTTTGCGTTTATCATAACAAGGATTTAAGTGATCACGCGTGTGTAATTGTTGATATCAATTTAAAGAAAACAAAATTGAAACCACGTAAAATTACTTGCAGATCGTTGAACAAAATTAACACCGAACTTTTTGACATAGATATCCGAAGTGCTCCTTGGGATGATGTATTACTTGCAAATACTATTGACGATATGGTCACTCGTTTTAACGATATTATTATTGATGTTTTTGACTGTCATGCACCACTCCACACTTTCGTTGTTAAATCACCGCCAAAACCTTGGATTACTCAAACTATCAAAGAAATGATGGCTTCCCGGGACGCAGCGCTAATAAGATCGCAAAAATCTGAAATAGAAAGCCATAAATGTTTTTATAGAGCAATGCGAAACCAAGTGACATCCGCGCTGGAGAGGGAAAAGTCAGCTTTTTTTAGACATAATGTCAGCATGCAGCTCAAGAACCCTAAGTTACTTTGGAAAAATATCAACCAGCATATCATCCAGAAAGTTGATTCTCAAACCATCCCCAAACACTTAAGTGACCCAAATAAGCTTAACGTATTCTTTGCCTGCTCCGATAATGGGACATCCAGTATAGATGATACGTTACTAAGACATTACATGAGCAAAAAGTACAATACTGAGGCAGAATTTAATTTCAATACGGTTAGCGAGTTTGAGGTATTGACATGTTTAAAAAAAAATAAAAGTAATGCGCGCGGGTGTGATGACATTTCAATTGAAATGATTAGGCTGACACTTCCAAGTACGCTTGGCGTTATTACGAGAATTGTAAATAGATCCTTAATAACTTCAGAATATCCGGAGTCTTGGAAGCAAGCCATTGTTAGACCTTTGCCAAAGAAATCTCCCGTAAACGACCTCAATGATCTTCGACCAATCAGTATCTTACCAGTGTTGTCGAAGGTAGTAGAGAGTATTGCTTATTCCCAGGTCTCCGCTTTTCTTCAGGCTAATGGAGCAATACCTTCACATCAGTCTGGGTTTCGCAAAAACCACAGTACTACGACAGCGCTGGTGCATGTAGTGGATGAACTTTTGGTGGCGGCAGACAATGGAGACGCATCGGTTCTGGTATTGCTAGATTTCTCCCGTGCATTTGATACCATCAACATCTCCCTGCTACTCGCTAAGCTATCGCATTTTGGGCTTTCAAAATCAACTTGCGCATGGTTTTCTAGTCGGCTTAGAGACAGATCGCAGGTGGTTGAGTGTACGGTAGAGGACGGATCCGTGAAGCGTTCTAATCCTATTGTTCTCAATCGCGGCACTCCACAGGGTTCAATACTGTCTCCCCTGCTGTACACTGTATACGTGGCAGACCTTTTGGCACAGGTGAATGATATGAAAACCCACATGTATGCAGATGACACACAGGCTTATTTCTCATTTCATCCAGATACTGTTACACAAGCAGAGGCACTCATGAATGCAGATTTGAGTAGAATTTTTAAAATATCGCTCGATCATGATCTAAAATTAAATGCCGCTAAATCCCAATATATTGTTGTGGGCACTAAGACACAAATAAAAAAAGTTGATACTGCTGGGCTAAGACTGCATATAAATGGAGAAGACATTCTTAGAGAACGCTGCGCTCGGAACCTAGGTCTCTGGGTGGACCAGGATCTACGTTTTCGTGAGCACATTAGAAAGAAAGCTAGGTTATGCTTGTTTACTCTAAAAACTTTATATGCAGTCAGAAGACATCTGTCGGAAGAGATTAGAGTACAACTTGTGGAGGCGTTGGTCCTCAGTCATTTTAATTACGCGGATGCAGCGTATGGACCCAACCTGGATGCAGCTTCTGTGCGATTGGTCCAGCGAATCCAAAATGCATGCGCTAGATTCTGTTTTGACATACCACGGTGGGCACACGTCAGGCCGTTCATCAATGAGCACAACTGGCTCTGCATGAAATCGCGTCGGGACTTACATCTAGCTGCGCTGCTTTTTGACGTCATTAAACATGGGACGCCTAAATACCTACATAATAAACTTAACTGGTCTAGAGATGTACACACACACAACACACGGAAACGCGATCAGCTTCTAATCATTCCATCGCACAAGTCAGTTAAGTTTAGAGGAAGTTTCCGGTACGCTGCAACTAAGTGCTGGAATGATTTGCCTCCCCCAGCGCGTCAGGCACAGTCAAAGGGAACTTTCAAGAAAATCCTCAAAAAATATTATTTGCAAAGGCAAACGATATAAAGCTCGACTTTTTGCCCCACACTTTCGATCGCACGCAGTCATATACACCCTCTCATATCCTCTCACACACACATACACTACACATACATACATCACACACGAAGGTACCGATTTTTCTTTTTTTCAATTTTTTTATTTTTTCTTTTTCACTCTCATATATCCACTCTCCTTCTCGTCATTAATGTACCCTGTCCATAGGCGCCTAATTTAAGTAATTGTTTTGAAAGGATTCTGAAAGGGGTGTACTGAAAACCAGCTTAGCAGCGAGAGCTGCGTACCGGCTGAGTGCATACCTATTTAGCGCAGCACTTACATCTTAATGCATGTTTTTATGTTATAAGTTTCTCTTTTTTATTATGTCTTGTTTATTGTTGTTTTATGTATATTGTTGTTATGCGCTAAATAAACGATTTGATTTGATTTGATTTGATTTGATTTGATTTGAAATACATAAATAAAATAAATAAAAGGCGAGCGAAAGCGGTGATTCATGTTATGTGTTCTCTACTTGCAGTGTCAAAATCAAAATTGCCGATCGATCTATGGCTGCCGCTGATATCGCTCACGGTTTCGTCCTGCGACCGTAAGCACTTGAACGATGACGTCATCGTAACGTCACACCTCACAATCTTGCATTTCTGAGCACCGTCAGCGCGATTCGGACCAACTGTATTCACGCTGGACCTTTGAGCACAATTCCGACCATAGCCTTGGCGACAGTCTGCCTACTAGCCAGTTACTGGCTACTACTGACTACTGTAGTCAAGTGGCTGCTGCCTACAACACAGAATAAGTAATAAGGCATACGTCGTCGGAGGCGTATGCTTCAATCAGGCTTTCAAGCCTAGGAATTTGCCAGTATGCCGGCAAATGTAAGAATTAAATTTTTTCAGGAGTGATCCACTGTGCCTGAAGGTATTAGGCAGATGCTACTGACGATGACTTTTATCGTATATGACAGGCCGATCTTAGGCACTTTCGAAAAAGCCTGATCCCGTAAATTTTAAACATAAGATTACTATAATAATTGAGAACGGTTTTATTTCTTGCATGACATGTGCGCCTATTTATAGACTTACACCCTTTACAATTAAATAAAATCGGCCATTTTGGTAAAAACTATATACAAACTATAAAAAATACATGTATTCCTAGGTACAAGCACGAAATATTTTCAAATATCGGTCAAAAACTCGTACCTGTGAAGATGGCATTTAATAATTTGAGAGAAAACTGAAAAATATCAGCTTCTGTAAATTAGCAACCATACCAACCATAAACCTCCGATTACCTATGTATGTTTGCCCGGGGGGGGGGGGGGGGGTGATAAGCCCGATTCTTCTGACTACTTCTGGACAGTTTCAATTACCATAGATTTTTTTTGTGGGAAATCTAGGTCAAGCACGTTTGTACATACGGCAGCGCCGGGAGGGATACTAAATGGAAAATAAAATAAGGCGTGCATTGTGGCGTCATTAGGGGATCTAATGACGCCAGGTTTTTTACCGTAACAGGTAGGAAGCTGACATTTTCACAGATTATGTATTTATTTTGCCGCTTTAACAACAAATAGGTAACATTATAAAATAATAATAATTAAAGGGGGGCCCAATACAAAAAACGTGTTTTTTTTAATCTTGTGGTACGGAACCCTTCGTGTGCGAGTCCGACTCGCACTTGGCCGGTTTTTCCTTGTACTCCTTGTACTCGAGTACTCTGCCATGGTGAACCTTATAACTTTAGGTCCAACCCACACTGTTATACTTGATGGTACTACGGACGAGAGCATTGTAAGTTATGTATTACTCTCTGAAGAGAAAGGATGTCTTTTTTTAAAAAAAATATTACTTTAGTGCTTGCATTTTTTACTCCTTACAATTCGTTCCTTATAATCTACGAATCTTAAAGACATTAACATTATAGATTTTATATTAGAATGTCTTTGACCAACCCAAATAAAGTTAATTTACTAAACGTATGCATACATTCATCACAAGAATACGAATAAGGTCGGTACCTACATTCATCCAGTTTCGAAAGCCTCCTCCTTCTAAAATATGTAGGCAGACTTCAGCGAAGTCAAGTACGTACAGATTAACCTGTGGGGGGGGGGGGGGGTCGGGGCGGCGCGCGGCGGAGCAAGTCGCTCACTTCCGCTTCGCCTACTACCTACTTGAAAATATAAAGAGTCGCCCTCGCCCCCCCTACCCTTCCTCCCACCCTCCACCCGCCGCCGCCTCCGCTCCGCAATCACTGCACTCCTCTAATATTTATTAGGTGTGAATATCTCGCACTCCACGCCCGTCTCTCTTTCCTGCGCGTTCTTTACATCCGTTTAGTTTGCTCTCTATTCGTTTGTTACTCTTTCACCTTCCCGAAAGTTGGACCACATACTCGTGGAGTTCTAGAAATTACTTTATTTTATATAGGTTCATCAACACAGAATCATTTCACAAAGGATAATGCCCATTTTCCCATACATTTTTGGCCTTTCAAATATGTCAATGGCTATCTGCCAAACTAGTGTTATAATTTAGTTTTAAGATCGAATTCATTGCCATTTTAAAGTTATTGACGAAATGCTGTTTTCACGTTATGAATGTGTTACGAGATACCACAGAGCACCAAATGCTCCTCCAAACGCAATAAAAATGGACAGAGTTTTATGTCTCTTTTAAATTTCATAAGCAACCACCCTTCACATTGGTGCTAGGGATAACTGTACATACGTACCTACATATTTACGCCTTTTTTCTCCCTTACCGGACGGAATGGCATGGAGCATGCTGCCCGAACACGTCTTGTCACACAGGAAGGGGTCGCCCAGAACGTCCAAAAGTATATATTTTTCGTGTTTATTATAAAATGCATATAATCTAACCTAACCTAACCTAACCCAATTAAAAATATCCGTATTCGTTATTATTTTGGACGGTATGGATTTTGGACCTTGTGCTTTTTGGACTTTAGTTCTTTAGAAGTACTACTGCGATATTCTGCCCGCGTCTTATTCATATAGTCCGTAGGAAAATAAGTAATCGTGAATTATTCCTTTTAATTAAGTAACGGCAGTGAAAAATGGGGACTCAAATAGTTTAAAATATATTTGAATAATAATATAAATTATCGCGGCCTGGATTCGGGCATTTCCCTTTACATTTTATATATTATTTTCGTGTAAATAATTGAAAGTATCGATATTTACGGACATACACAACATATGCAATGAGCAACGTTATTTATATTTACATAATGAAAAAAAAAATAACAAAAAAATAAAATAAATAATAGTTTAAAAAAACTAAAAAAACACGCTTTTATAGCTAACCGAACCAAAAAATATAAAATAATTTTTAATTTTAAAGAGTTTATATCACAGTAGTAGAAGATCGAACAATCAATCAGAATTTATCACCTCAAAATAAAATTATAATAAAGTTTAAGTTATTAACAAAATAATTCAATTCAGAGTAAAAAGCGTGGGGTGCTTGATAAAGTAAATGTAACAATCATTCTATTGGCAACTATCTATGAGAGGAGAGTTATGAAAAGTAGTAAAATGCACCCCACGCTTTTTCCGCTGAATTGAATTATTTTGTTAATAACTTAAACTTTATTATAATTTTATTTTGAGGTGATAAATTCTGATTGATTGTTCGATCTTCTACTACTGTGATATAAACTCTTTAAAATTAAAAATTATTTTATATTTTTTGGTTCGGTTAGCTATAAAAGCGTGTTTTTTTAGTTTTTTTAAACTATTATTTATTTTTCATTTTTTAGTTTGATTTATCAATTAGTTATTATTACTACAGAGGATCTATAGAATAATGTATTAATCCTGGCGGTCCTAATAAGGATAATGGGAAACTGTTATGAAATTATTGCATTGTCATCGGTCCTTGATACGTATGCAAAGTTTCAAATTAAAGACTTCTGGAAACTGGTGAAAATTAATCTCAAAGATTCCATTACATTCATAGATGTATACAACCCAAGCTTATATAAAAGCGTGTTTTTAATAACTAGCTCTCTCTCTTTTACTCAACTACAGAGGATCTATAAAAGAATTTATTAATCCTGGCGGTCCTAATAAGGATAATGGGATACTGTTATGAAATTATTGCATTGTCATCGGTCCTTGATACGTATGCAAAGTTTCAAATTAATCAGACTTCTGGAAAATGGTGAAAATTAATCTCAAAGATTCCATTACATTCATAGTTACATACAACCCAAGCTAATAATAATAATTATCCTGGCGGTCCTAATAAGGATAATGGGAAACTGTTATGAAATTATTGCATTGTCATCGGTCCTTGATACGTATGCAAAGTTTCAAATTAATCAGACTTCTGGAAAATGGTGAAAATTAATCTCAAAGATTCCATTACATTCATAGTTACATACAACCCAAGCTAATAATAATAATTATCCTGGCGGTCCTAATAAGGATAATGGGAAACTGTTATGAAATTATTGCATTGTCATCGGTCCTTGATACGTATGCAAAGTTTCAAATTAAAGACTTCTGGAAACTGGTGAAAATTAATCTCAAAGATTCCATTACATTCATAGATGTATACAACCCAAGCTTATATAAAAGCGTGTTTTTAATAACTAGCTCTCTCTCTTTTACTCAACTACAGAGGATCTATAAAAGAATTTATAAATCCTGGCGGTCCTAATAAGGATAATGGGATACTGTTATGAAATTATTGCATTGTCATCGGTCCTTGATACGTATGCAAAGTTTCAAATTAATCAGACTTCTGGAAAATGGTGAAAATTAATCTCAAAGATTCCATTACATTCATAGTTACATACAACCCAAGCTAATAATAATAATTATCCTGGCGGTCCTAATAAGGATAATGGGAAACTGTTATGAAATTATTGCATTGTCATCGGTCCTTGATACGTATGCAAAGTTTCAAATTAAAGACTTCTGGAAACTGGTGAAAATTAATCTCAAAGATTCCATTACATTCATAGATGTATACAACCCAAGCTTATATAAAAGCGTGTTTTTAATAACTAGCTCTCTCTCTTTTACTCCACTACAGAGGATCTATAAAAGAATTTATAAATCCTGGCGGTCCTAATAAGGATAATGGGATACTGTTATGAAATTATTGCATTGTCATCGGTCCTTGATACGTATGCAAAGTTTCAAATTAATCAGACTTCTGGAAAATGGTGAAAATTAATCTCAAAGATTCCATTACATACATAGTTACATACAACCCAAGCTAATAATAATTATCCTGGCGGTCCTAATAAGGATAATGGGAAACTGTTATGAAATTATTGCATTGTCATCGGTCCTTGATACGTATGCAAAGTTTCAAATTAATCAGACTTCTGGAAAATGGTGAAAATTAATCTCAAAGATTCCATTACATACATAGTTTCATACAACCCAAGCTAATAATAATTATCCTGGCGGTCCTAATAAGGATAATGGGAAACTGTTATGAAATTATTGCATTGCCATCGGTCCTTGATACGTATGCAAAGTTTCAAATTAATCAGACTTCTGGAAAATGGTGAAAATTAATCTCAAAGATTCCATTACATACATAGTTACATACAACCCAAGCTAATAATAATTATCCTGGCGGTCCTAATAAGGATAATGGGAAACTGTTATGAAATTATTGCATTGTCATCGGTCCTTGATACGTATGCAAAGTTTCAAATTAATCAGACTTCTGGAAACTGGTGAAAATTAATCTCAAAAATTCCATTACATACATAGATACATACAACCCAAGCTAATAATAAAAGCGTGTTATCCTGGCGGTCCTAATAAGGATAATGGGATACTGTTATGAAATTATTGCATTGTCATCAGTCCTTGATACGTATGCAAAGTTTCAAATTAATCAGACTTCTGGAAAGTGGTGAAAATTAAGTTCAAAGATTCCGTTACATAGATACATACATAGATACAACCCAAGCTAATAAAAGCGTGTTAATAACCGACTTCAAAGAAAATGCACTAAAAAGTTGCCTAAAAATGATTGCCATTTTTGTAGTTAAGATTTTCGTTATTTTTTGAGTCGGCGTCAGCCGGGCACGCGCTGCGCCAATCAAGAGAACCTTGGCTACCTTGGCTGACACCGACTCAAAAAATAACAAAAATCTTAACTACAAAAATGGCAATTATTTTATACTTTTTAGTGCTTTTTCTTTGAAGTCGGTTATTTTTTTTGTTAATTTTTTTTTATTTGTTTATTTTTAGTGAATCTGAAGTACACTTACTAATTTGTACACGTCCTTTCCAATAAAAAAAGAATCACCGAAATCGGTTGGCGTTATATTGAGTTATTCGTCCATTTGCCGCGCACATCTTAAGGTGGCCCAACCCGGCGGCCTCAACTCATTTGCGGGCACGGTACAAAACCATGCTGTTGCGCTCTGGGACCTTCTCTGTTTTTAAGAATAAGACAGGCTCCGTGATGAGGAAGATGCAACCTGTCCACAAAAAAGACAATGTGCATAGTGTTTGATTTGGTAAGATTTACGAAAATTTTAATTTCAAAACGACTTATAGCTAAAAGTAAACCACGACCGCTGTAGTCAAAAATTTTGACAAAAACCAAATAGATTATAAATTTTGATTAAATAAGCTATGTCTGATGACTAATCTTTTTAAGATTTTCTTACTTTATCATTGCGTAATCCACCTCCAAAGTTATTGTATAAAACGCGCGAAAAATCCAAACTTTCGGACGTTATAACTTGGAAACCAAACACAATTTTACAATGCCAATGGTCATCAGACATCTAGTTCAATCAAATAAAGCTATTTTGAGCAAAATTTTTGATCTCTGACAAGAAATATAGGCGTGATCTTCTTTCCCCTTTTGTATGGGGAGATGAGCGAGATGGGCCGCCTTAATACAAATTTAAGACTTGTATGATTTTCTCATGGATATCATTGTCAGAACTTAACCAAATTAAAATGGGACCACTTGGGAAGCACTAGCTTTCATTTAAATAAATAATGATCCAAATCGGTTCACCCAGGCAAAAGTTATGAGGTAACAAACATAACAAAAAAGCAAAAAAAAAAAACATACAGACGAATTGATAACCTCCTCCTTTTTTTGAAGTCGGTTAAAAATAGCTTTGACTCTAATGAAACGTTTTCTATTTATAAGTAAAACTTTTAAATAGAAAACGTCATTTCACAGGCCGCGGGGGCTTCATAGTTCTGGGGGTGGACCTAAGGGTTATTTTACGTCTTTGGATAGTATTTCTGGATGGAAATGAAGCCCGGAAAGTTCGAGAAGATTGTTCAGTAAATGATTTGGCCATCATTAACAATATTACGGTGTATACGTTCTCATGATTGTTGGAAGAAGTCGATAACGACGGGCTTCGGTGCCGCTGAATGAAGTCAACAGCTGAGTGCGAGTCTCATCGCGGCGTCATGCCAGGTTGCAAGGCTGGATGGCTGGATGGCTGGGCTTTGAGAGTAGATCGGGGAAGCGGTAGATCGAACCAATAACACCGAGCGTTTGCTTTCAGGGTGTGCTTCGTGTCGAGGCTAGCTAGTTAATTACTATATTTTTGATAAGTTCATGAAAATACGTTCTAAATAAGATTGTGAGGCACTTAAAATTGATCTCGATTCTTTTTATAGCTATTGCAATCAGAATAAACTATTTTTAAGTCTCTCGAAATATGAGGTTATTACATGAACATGACATGAAGGACGATGCCGATATGGAGAGAGAGTGGAGATTTATCTCGGTCAAAGCCAACATGCTGGCCCGTAGGTTTGCGTTGTGCTCGTTGGACGTAAAAGTGACGTTGTTTAAAAGCTTCTGTCAGTCGCTGTATACCGGTCAACTTTGGACAAATTATACAGCGCGTGCATACAACGCACTTCGAGTCCAATATAACAACGCTTTCCGAGCACTGCTGCGTCTGCCTCCCTGGTGCAGCGCCTCAGGTATGTTTGCGGAGCACAGAGTGGACGATTTCTATGCGCTACACCGTAAGTCGATTGGGAGTTTCAGTGCAAGGATATTGTAATCACGAAACTCTTTAGTCGCCGGTGTAGCCACGGATGTGGCTTGTACTTTTTATACTTTCTGGAGTCGTAAAATGTCTTCCGGTAACACTTGACGCACCTCCTGAATGTTTGCTGCATATGACTTTTATTTAATTTACTGTAATTTATATGGATCGTGGATCTGAATTAAAAGAATTTATTATTATTATTATTATTATTACTTTTACTAAGAAAAAACAACCAATCTATTTTAATTACCACATTTGCGGTGTTTTTACTAGAACGTGTTGAAGTTATTAAGGACCTAGGTGTGTTATTTGACACTAAGCTTCATTTTGACAAACATATAGAAAAAATAATGAATAGTTGCATATAAAAGCTTCGTACGACTCGTACTCGTACAGTACTCAAAAATTGTAAGTCTTGAAAAGGCCTACAGAAAATTTCGTGATATCATGTGTACCTCCTAAGGTAGACTCACAATAACATTTTAAAAAACCGATAAACAAAAATAGGTTATTTGCGAAGCCTTTTATTCGAATAGATTTGTCCACCACCCCCAGCTACCTGAAATCCGATACTAAACTTTCGGTTATATTGGGTATGTATATGGTATAACCACGGAGGATACCTTTATTAGGATACCTTTAGGAGGATTTTTGTAGGTGGAGGCTGTGGTGCAACAGGGAGTATATCATTCAAAATAATCGTTTAAAAGATATCAAGTTAGGGATCATCAATCCCTCATATTTAGGCATTTGCTATCACTTTTTGGCGAGGTTGATGGTGCGCCAAGCACCAGAGTCAAAGACGAGTGTACGCTTTGAGTTTCCTTTAATGACTATCAAATATTATTTATTGAAAGCAATCAAAGGTGCGAAGGTGTCCGCGTATTGCTGATGTGTGCGCGTTATGGACGAATGTAGTGTCAGTGTGCTGTCGCCACAACTTATCCGATTTCGATGCTAAGTATACCGAAGTATAGCCTGGTATTTCCGGCAACTTCAGGACAACTTAGCATCACGCGAAATTACCAGAGGTGCGACCGGTGGGATAAAATCCTTATTATTTAAGAACCAATTACACCTTAAGATGAGGTATGCATCTACGTCTAGCCTGATTCTACTGAAAACCTACATTCTACATATAATGCTTCATTACCAGAGGTGTGAGTAGTGATAAGTTGCAAACCACTCACCCGATTATTATGCGTATTTTATCTACGTATAGCATCTCTGGGAGCAGTCAGGTTCGGGATGGGTCATTCAATCATGCCGTATCGACTCATACGATCTTAAATTTGATAGATGGATACATTGTCCTGGACCAGCCTTATGGACCAGCCCTTTGGGCTACTTTTTATCCCTGAAATAATTCAGACCGACATTACCCCGGTAGAGCCGGGTACCGCAGCTAGAATGCGCAATCAAATGTTCACATTTTCATATAACACTTAGGCATTAAACACGGAATCTCCGGAACCACTAAATCGAAAATTTCTAAATTTTCGCAGAATCATCATTCAGCTTCAATTCACTGTTCTGTGCTGTCGCCTTGCTGTCGCTTTACACGTTAACTTATTATTGATTTGTCTTACATTCATATTTCATTCAATTGGTTGGTATTGCAATGCAGCCTGTCTCTTTCCGCTAGTTTGATTTTTACGGTGAACACGTGCTGGGAGGCGGAGCTCGTAAGGGACGGAACGAATTTTGGGCGTGCATGTTCAGCGTTGGTCCGGTGAGTGCATTTATAGTCTGATATAAAACCACCGGATTCGAACCCAGAGTTATCCGCTTTTCAGGCGAGCGCTCGCCCATAGAGACAACACCTCAGTGACGCGCGCAGCCAAGCAACCTCAGCTACCTCATCGAGCCGGCAAAGTAATCGAACCGGCTACGTCATCGTTTAACCTCTACGCGACAGTCGTAGCAAGAGATATTTAGGTGTATCGCTACGCCGCCGCTACGGGACGTTGGTCTGCGGGTCTATTCCTGGCATTCAGTAATCAGGAATCAGGAATCCTGAGTCTAGAACACCGCTTGTATAGCGATTTTCATAGCGAGTTTTTCTACGGAAAACCTTGATTGATTAAAATAACTATGCTCCGGAATATTTTCCTCAAGGAAATCGCATTGAAAACCGCTACAAAAGCGATTTTCTAGACTCAGGATTCCTGATTCTTGATTACGGAATGCCAGGAATAGACCTGCTGCACTGCTACGTCAGTTGACTTATTCGTCAGTGCTACGCCGCCTCCTCCGCGCCGCTACGCCTCGCTTTGCAAGTACAAAGGAGAATTGGCAAGATCACTATGGACCGCGGTTCCCAATTTTTTTAATTGTGTCTCTATAGTTTCAGGTTCATTATATAGTTTTTCGTGTCCACTTTCGAATGTCATAACTTTTGTCGAACTAATTCTCGGGAAGAAGCCTCTACAGCTCACCAAAACTCAGCTTTTGAGATTATAAAATATTTAAACACCTTGGTATTTCTCAAGATCCATTCATAGATCAACCAATTATAGGTTGTAATAATTAGATCACACTAAAATAATCTATTGGACACTATTAGTGTTGTCTAATGTTTCTTCAGTAGGTGGGAAGCATCTGTAAACGTGCATGAACCCCAATTGCCTAAAAGACGGGCTCACTCTGGGTTCGACTAATTCAGAGTAGCGTGTGTTTTTTTTAAAATCGCGGCATATGGCGTACGCCAGGACCTCACAAAGAGCATAGAATGATGGAAGTAGCAACAGAAACTCGTTTGTACTCGTATGGACGCGGTGGCGTAGCCACTTTTACATACAAGAACGGATCCGGCGCGGCAAGTGAATTCGCTTAATACTGAATTTCTCGAGCTCCAATGACACGTAAGAATATGTAAGAACTTCAAAAGACGACATTTAGTGTGTGCTTGCCTCATAAGCATACCTCCGCCTCAGACTACGCGCGCTACGACGAGCGCTCGTACATTTAGTGAATATATATGGTTAGATTCTTTCCTCGGCTATTTTTGGGTAATCTAAAGATATACAATATTTTCTAAAGTACTGAGCTAATTTTCTATATACTTATCGGGATGACACAAGTTTTGGAACATTGGAAACGGTTTTTGCCATTCTCCTTCAAGCTAGATTGTCATCGGTATCGCGTATTCCCGCTGAACTCCCCATACAAAAAGGGAAAGAAGATCATGCGCATATTTCTTGTCAGAGATCCAAAATTAAATTCAAACAGCTTTATTTCATCAACCTAGATGTCTTATAACTATTGGCATTGTAAAAGAGTGTTTGGTTTCAAAGTTATAAGGTCCGAAATTTCGATTTTTTCGCGCGTTTTATACAATAACTTTGTAGGTTGATTACTCAACGATAAAATAAAATCATTTTAAAAAAATTAGTCATCAGACCTAGATTATTTTGTGAAAATTTATAATCAATTTAGTTTTTGTTTGATTTTTGAATACAGCGGTCGTGATTCACTTTAAGCTATAAGTCGTTTGGTAATTAAAATTTTCATAAACCTTACCAAATCAAACACTATGCGCATTGTCTGCTTTGTGGACAAGTTGCATCCTCCTCATCACGGAGCCTGTCTTTTTCTTTTAAACAGAGTTCGGATAGCACAGTTATGTACCGTGCCCGCTAATGAGTTAGTTTAAGTCTACTTTAAATAAACTACAACTATGTCTCATCTCAGCTGCTCTGCATGTTTGAGCAGTTGCGATTAAAACGATAGCTACATATGTGGAGGGTTCAAAAAAGAGAATTTTATTAAACTTTCTAAATCAAAGAAATCTTCGTGGAAATGCCCGGAATGCAAGATAAATAAACCAAAATCAGGAGGAAATTTTGACAAAACCTCCGTCCGCCGGCGCCACGATTCACCTCCTTCCTCTGTATCAGATCCCGGGGATGAAAACTTACTGATGGTCATTAGCGTCGTTATTGTCTAATGTTAGTCGTGAGGATCTAGCATTTTTTCTTCACCCTCGACTTCGAAACATAAGGTATCAATGAAATATGGGATGCAGGGCCCATTCTACTCCAAACTGCTTTTTTATTCAATCTAATATGGATGGCTAATACCACACAACTACCGTTATGATATGAGGACAGTACACCACGATCCCGAAGAAATTAGGTGCCATACGAGGACCTTCCCTTTATGACGTTGTAACAACGTGATGTTTCCTCGCATCATTAGTAATAGTCTCGACAGTAGGTTGCTCCGGTTCTTCCCTATCTTCGAAGGAACAGTGTGTAGGGCCGGTGAGATTCAAAGTCAAAGTATTTATTTCACGTGAAAATTGCAACAAACATTATTTGTATGGAAATATCACAATTTTATACAAGCAATAAAAATACAATATTTTTTCAGAAAAAAACACATGCTTCCAATAAAAACAGTCAAATTCATCAATAAACACGAGCAACAGCCAGCAAGCGGATTTAACCATCCCGGTAGGCCAGGTTAGGCCCGTGGTGGAATGATTGTCAGGAACAATAGATAGTTATTAGAAAGATAGTATATAGAAGTCTTCGATGTTTAGTGCAAGATGTAAATAGTTACTGAGCTTCGAGTAAGAATATTTTGTGAGTGAATTATATGTCACTAGCTGCGGTACCTGGCTCCGCTCGGGTCCATGTCGTTTTAGAATGTATATGTAGCTGAATTATTTCTTAGATAAAAAGTACCCCAAATGGCTAGTCGAAAAGGCTGGTCAATAACGATGTAATTTATCTGCTACTTTTTAATCATAACGGATGGAGCCGGAATAACTTTCGGAACGGCCATGCAGACGTTAAAATGTTCATAAGTTAATACCATGGTGATATAGACCGGCATTTTTTTAAATGACGCCACAATGCAAAAACAAGTGACAGTAAGACAAAACAAACAAGACAAAACAGCTTAAGAACCGATTGCACGAAGAGAGGGATGAGTAAACAATGTTCAAACACGTATTTTAGTGAACAGCATAGAGTTCCTTCCATACTCTCCATGCAAAGTGACGTGTTTAAGTTGACGATGATTTAGATTTTTTGCCCTTTCGTGCACTCGGCCCTATGCGTTATAATACCAAAATATTTAATAACTTTTTCGATATTGTTTAGCTAAGTGGGCAGTTCCGAAAAGTTATAGTGTGACCTATGTCTTATAAATGGAAATGTTATAATATTTCTTATTTAATTAAGCTATATCGGCTCCATCCGTTATGATTAAAAAGAACAGGTAAATTACATCGTTATTGACCAGCCTTTTCGACTAGCCATTTTGGCTACTTTTTATCTAGGAAATAATTCAGCTCGTCATCAATCTAAAACGACATGGACCCGAGCAGAGCCGGGTACCGCAGCTAGTCTCTTATATAATATTTATTACGGAGTTTACCTCGAACATGTGGACGGATGTTCTCTTTTATATAAGTGGAGATAAGTCTAATCCATGCTATAATTATTATATGCGAGACCCCATAAACAATGAAATGTAAAAAACGGAAAAAAAATGGAGGCTATCAGGATTCGAACCTATACCCTCCCGAACAAAATACGTAAAGAAGAGTCGGTATTCCGCCGTGCGCCATCCGCTTTCTGAAAATTAGTGCGAAAATAGTGAATCGTTGAAAGACTTCGCAAGTAACGCCACCATCCGCCACGGCGTGGTATTAATTTTGTTTGAGAGTAATTTCATTGATATTGCTCAGCCCTTTGGATATTTAGCGTGATGGTATGTACGCTTAAGCGTTCTCAGCGATGTTCTCTTTAAATTGGTTTAAATCGCATCTTGATCTGTTTTTGGTTACGGAGATTACCTCTCGCATGTGGACAGACGTTCCCTTTTATATAAGTAGAGAATAGAAGTAGAGATGAATGAATATTTATGTATGAATAATATAAGTATTGGTCACAATAGTTGAACGAAGCAGACGTACAAAGTATTCATTAAACGCTGTTAGGAGCACCCCCATAACGTATTATTTTGCGACAGAAAAGCGCGAAGCGAGTAAAGTTCGTCCGTCAGGATGAATTTTATGTCGATTGATTTCGGGAAGCACCTAACCTAACCTAACTTATAGTAAATCTTAACAATTTGGTAGAATAAAACAATATTTTTCTCCGATTTTGTACGCATGACAATTACTTCGTATTCTGGGGGGTTACCATGCTAAAGTAATACGTCGTGTAAACAGGCAAGTGAGTGATTAAATATGAAAATAGATGTACCCACGCTAACGGGTACATTTCTGTTAACTTTGCTGAAAAAACAGTCTTACTGTTAGCATGGTACAAAATACATACAACTATGTAAACGTCAGACTATTCATCCGGCGAGTTAATTGGCCATGGTAAGGGGGTTACCGAAAGAGAAAGACAAGAAATCGATTTACCTCTCTACAAGCGACTTATCAGCTTGAAAAAGCTTACGTTGCTCATTAATGAAAGCGAAGCACGTTGCATAGCGTAATTTCATTATTTTAGTCGAATTATGTTTTATTATTTCTCTCCAAAGAACTTTCACCTCGGTTTTCCTCAGCGGACCGCGGAGGCACACCGACGAGTGTTCTCTCCTGAAGGGTCGGGAGGAACAAAGAGGCCTCGTGTAATTAGAGCGGCAGCGGTCATAAATAAATAATTTGTCTCACGTATAGTCCGGCTCCGGACGGTGAGCTTTTTACACAGTGGCCGCTGCCGGGGCGGGCGGGGCGAGGTGCGGGGCGGGGAGGGGACGGGAGGGGAGACAAAGGCACGATATAATAGGCACGGTTTAATTAATTGGCACGGGAGGTAGCATTCCTTGTTCCTGCGTGGATATAAATTTCGAGACATGATTATGAAATATGGGGTCGTCGTGTTTTGAGTATCTTTTGTGGTAGCATGTCATGTGCGAGCATTCGCGATGAAGTATGTAGATGGTTGGACACTTTTAAACGGCTATTGGATTCGTAACCTGCACATATTCATCGTTCGAAGAGTATTCATTCTCCTCTTAAGGCGCTAGGACTCGCGCCATACAAATGCACTTTATAACAAATGTAATAATATGTAGTGAAACGCTTCAGCAAATCCAAATAGAACTCCAGACTGATATTGGATTGTTAATATTTTTTTATTCCATCATTTATTTAAATAATAATAAAAATAAAAAAGTTGATTTTTCTCATTAGAAATCTGAAAGTAATTCGATTTCTAGATATAAGCAAAAACAGCATATATGCATAAACAAAAAATTCCATTTGCTTTTAGATTTCTACAATTTAAAGTTAATCAAAAAAGTTAGTCAAAAAAATGGACACCGTTTCCGCAATGTATTTTGTATAGAAAAAGGAAACATACATTAACGAAAATAATTCAATTTCTAGACAAGGAATCATATATTGTAAGAATGACACTTATAATCGTCAGACTTAGTTAGTTAACTTGGGGTGCCTCGTCTAACTTTGCGATTTGGCTAGTACCAGGCCCTTAAGGTGGCTCAACCCGGCGGGACGAACTCATTCGCGGGCACGGTACAAAACCGTGCTGTTGCACTCTGGAACCTCCCCTGTTTAAAAAAAAGACAGGCTCCGTGATGAGGAAGATGCAACATGTCCACAAAAAAGACAATGTGCATAGTGTATGATTTGAAAAGATTTACGAAAATTTTAATTACAAAACGACTTATAGCTAAAAGTAAACCACGACCGCTGTAGTCAAAAATTTAACAAAAACTAAATTATTATAAATCTTGATTAAATAAGCTATGTCTGATAACTAATGTTTTGAAGATGTTCTTACTTTATCATTGCGTAATCCACCTCCAAAGTTATTGTATAAAACGCGCTAAAAATTCGAACTTTCGGACCTTATAACTTAGAAACCAAACACAATTTTACAATGCCAATGGTCATCAGACATCTAGTTTGATCAAATAAAGCTATTTTAAGGAAACCTTGGGATCTCTGACAAGAAATATGGGCGTGATCTTCTTTCCCCGTTTGTATAGTATGTATCTCCCCATAGATCGGGATGTGCCACCTTAAATACGATAATATATGTATAACTGTGTTGCGCCATAGTGTGACGGTATTATGCCGAATGTTGTAACTAATGTCTATTGCACATCCATTTCATTTATAGTTTGGTCACAATTCCCCCAATTTGCAACCCCTCCCCCCCCCCCCCCGTACGTTTTTCGAGAGGGGAGATTAAAAATAATCCCGCACTTTGCAAATGCTCAGCCGACGACGCGACGGGAGCGCTCCGCGTCAGTTCGCCGTTTACACTTCTAGTACAAGTAAAAATGTAGCAAATTGAGAGAGTGGCGACATCTAAACCGTTAAGCTCTTTGTAGAGTGGCGGAGCGCCCCCCCCCCCCCACCCTACCACCCCCAGCTTTGAGCTTAAAAAACCACCTGACGTGCTCGGAGGCCGCCCTTTGTGCGCAGTGACAAATAATATTACTAATTATGAATAAAATGAAAAAGGAGGAAAAAGCATTTCCTGGCCGCCGTCGCCGCCGCCGCCGCCGTCTCCGCCGCCGCCGCCGCCGCCGCCGCCGCGACCCCGCGCCGGGCTGCGGTAACGTTGGGTGCTGACGGCAAAGTTTTCCCGCCTTTCATAATAATTATTCTGATCTCGAGCAGCGGCCGCGGGTAGTGGGGGTGCGGTGGGCGGGGGGGCGCTGGTGAACTGGTCGTGTCATAACAGAGACTGTAGCCTCGAGGTAGTCCGCACGCCCCGTTACCTGATGGACTATAGACTCGCCCTCTCACGTAGATCGAACAACGGCGCCACCTATAGTCTCGTCCGATGCGCTTTCAATTATTTTCACAGTTCACTTGTTATATTTTATTGCGCTCCGGGGACGCGAGCTGGCGCGCTGCGAGCTATACTCGTTCCGTTCGAGATCCACGTTATATTATGGAGACAGCGGTAGATGAGGCACTATGCACTGTTCGTGCGTGCGTGCGTACTGTACTGTAGCTATATTATGAAAACTTTTATAACTTAACTTTTATTTTCTTACTTCTTATTTTTTTTTTTACCAATAAAAAACGTTTCATGCATTTCAATAGTTAAGGCTATAAACTAACCGCAACGAGTATGAGAAAGTACACGTATTGTATTGTATTGTTTATTCATCATCCATAGACAGTACACTGCACTCGGATTTGTCATATTTTAGCATTGGCCAGTTCAGCAAAACAAAACACAGCGTAGAAGAACTGGAAAGAAACTCCGCTGTTTTTTTTTCAACGTCCACTTAGTCTAAGTTTACAAAAGTGTATGTCAATTACTTTAACAAAAATATAGTTAAAACACTAAATTAACATGAATACACAAAATTTACAATCCATGCCGTATGCAACAGTTCATGACAAATATCATTTTATTTGCAAAGACAATCCACTCCAACTAATATGTTGCCAATTGGAGCAGGCCAGTCCCCACAAACAGCACCCGTTCACGAGCATCACGCCGGGCACAGCCATTGCCTCTTTCAAACATATTTTAGGGAAAGAGATCACCCGAGCCAAGCGTCACCGTAAGCAAGGACCTTAAAGCGATGCACTGCTCCAGTGGCAACACAACACTGTATGAAAGTGTGATAATTATAAATTTGATGACGTTTAGTAAAATCGGGAAAGCTTCGTTGGGTTCGCAGCCGCAGTATTATATAAAATATATGCCAAGAATTATTTTAAAATTGGTTATTTGGTCTCCACCCTTCGTTAGAAATATAACCAAAAATCAACTTCGAATGAACTTACATTTTCGAACTCACCATTATTTCTATCATCTGTTGATGGGCAACTTGTGATATTACAGATATATTCATTAAATGGCTATAAGTGTTGGGAAGTAAAATGTGACATATGAGTCCAATCAATATATTAATTTACACAATCGATAATACAAAGTTATTCGATTTGAGTATAACCCTCCACAATAGTAACGATATGATAATAAAATAAGAAAGGACTATACCCTCGGCTTATAGCTCCATCGTCGTTGGATGCTGAAGGAAAAATCGTTTCACCATTTGATGGTCTCGTCATAATACACCCTCGCATGATAATGCCTGCTCAAGGGTGGCGTTACACGGGCGGCGGCGGCGTGAGCTAGGGTGTATCACGCATCGGTGATCGAGGAAATCGGAACGGAGAGCTTGTAGGATAGTATTACCCACAAATTCCCTCAGACAGACGAACGTTTGTGACGTTGTGAACAGGCGACCGTTTGTTTTAGAGTTTATACCAAGGTATCACTGATCATTGTTAAAACATCTCATTTCAGTGATTTTAAATTATTTCAGTCAAATTACATTACAGACTGGTTTATTCACAATTTTTATTATCGTTGTGGAAAAGTTCCTGCAATAATCGTAACTGATACTGATTTATTCTATAAATGAGCTGGCCAGGTATAACGTAGTAGTAGTAGCGGTAATGAGACAACATGTTTTCTTTCGAATTGATAAAACTCTTTGACAACTTAATAAGGCATATTTGTACTAGCCTAAAACTGTTTTTTGGCAAATAGGCAGGGTTATACAAGGGCTCGCAGCGCCTAGATAGATTTGTTGCGATAAATATTAGTTTCGTCATTTTTCGCAATCTCGTATTACTCATCAGCAGTGCAACCTTGAATTCGCACTCTCCGACATGTTTAAGGTAGCTCAATGGTTACCAACTTCGCTACGGTCCAAGTTGCCATGCCAACAGCAAACCTTTTTTAATCGAAGGTGACATTAGACCCTAGAACGACCGTATCCGCTAAGCGTTCGTTATTCATTATTACTTTTCTTAATGAGCACTTTTCTGCAAAAAAAGTTATTGGAAAAAGTTTACATTGGACTAAGTATTTTATGATTAAGGTGGCCCAACTCGGCGGGACTAACTCATTCGCGGGCACGGTACAAGACCGTGCTGTTGCGCTCTGGGACCTTCTCAGTTTCAATGAATAAGACAGGTTCCGTGATGAGGAAGATGCACCATGTCCACAAAAAAGACAATGTGAATAGTGTATTATTTGGTAAGATTTACGAAAAAATTTATTACAAAACGACCTATAGCTATAAGTGAACCACGACCGCTGTAGTCAAAAATCTAACAAAAACTAAATAGATTATAAATCTTGATTAAATAAGCTATGTCGGATGACAAATCTTTTTAAGATGTTCTTACTTTATCATTGCGTAATCCACCTCCAAAATTATTGTATAAAACGCGCAAAAAAACTCGAACTTTCCGACCTTATAACTTAGAAACAAAACACCATTTTACAACGCCAATGGTCATCAGACAACTAGTTCGATCAAATAAAGCTATTTTGAGCAAAATTTGGGATCTCTGACAATAAATATGGGCGTGATCTTCTTTTCCCGTTTGTATGGGGAGTTGAGCGGGATGGGCCGCCTTAAAACTAATAAAGGTTGGGCATTGCCATTCCATTTCAAATTGATTTTTTTTAAATGCAATATATCCTACAACATAAGCGATGAGTGGATTTTTTTTTATTTCATTTAATTCAGTAATCAATTATCTAGTGTCTCGCTTGGAAAAATGTTTCATTTTGATTATATAATAATTACTATTATTTAAAACATAAGCGATTCTGAGCAAATCAAGGACGAACTCCCCCAAAATCGATCATATTTTTATTCATTATAATTAATATAAAGCCAAAATTAAAAATGTTGGCAAGCGTCCGGCTTGAAAACATTTTTCATTTTGGACTATATAATTTTTGACAAGAGAATATTTTGGTGAATATTATTAAATTAAAATTATATACCCTCACCGCTTAAGTTGCAGGAAGGCTTGAATTTCAATGGAAAGGACCAACTTTTATTGATCTAAATTATAAAATGGTTTTCAAAAAATGTCACGGTTTTCCAATAATCATGTTTCCTAATAAGTGTTTATTATGAAAGCTAAAAATATAAAACGGTAACTTTTTGGATGCGGTCGTTCTAGGGTCATATGTCCCCTTAATTTTTCGTTTTAGTTTACCACCAGCCACTAGATGGCTCCACAAATATTGACATGCCATTTTAGAATTCGGCTTATCACTTGGGGCGGCACCCCCTATACAATACTAATCTATGTAAAAGACAGACTCGCGAGGTTTACAGCTCAGGGAGTTACTATTATTTATCGTCGGTATACTGGTAAAACCCGTTAAGGCGCTACCATAGCGTAAAGTCAAGAATACGCGAGGCGGAATCTAGCCAGTGCCATCATGTCAGCGGGATGGTACGCACGTTTCGCACGCTCCGTCCCCGCTCGGCAATGTACTAGTCCAGCAAAGGAGATGTGTACCTCGTTATGGCTAAAAGGTATAACATTTTTTTTATTTCATTCTTCTAAATAGAAAGATAATAGATAAACTGACTTTGAAAGGTAAAAATGGTCCTTTTAGAAATATTTTCTATTTCGATGATTATACAATTGTTTTGGACAAAATTTGGATGTATACCTTTGCAAACGTACGTTCCATAAGCTAAGTATTTTTTCAATGTTTAACAACCAAAGGCTTTACTGTAATCGCCTTCAGAAAAACGTTCATATTTAGGTATTTATTCCCCTTAAGTGTAGAAATGAGAGTTTTGAGATAAATGGACTTAAAAGTTTAATGGCTCATAATATGTCTTGTGTGTCTGCATCCGTTTACACAACCTAACTTAAAAACTAAGCGGGTCTTGCCAAAATAAACTTAAAAAACTAAGGAATAATAAGGACGTAAATTAAACATTTTTTTTCTATATTTCAAAATAATTACAACGAATTTCGACAATACAAAAAGTAAATATGTAGATTGATGGTCTAGCTAAAATTTCAAGATATAACTATAACAGTCGTATTCAGTGCGAACCTGTCAAAGCTTAGTATGGGATTAGCACCGGACTAACCATACAAAACTGGTTTAGTCCGACCTTAAGGCTGCGTATGCTACAGGTGACACTCAGTTATACGATAATATCTCAGAGCAAAAATTTATAATTATATAATTTAAATTTCAATGTTGTGCCATGGAAACGAAAATCATTCATTTCATGCGGATCCTATTTAAATTATAAAATATTATATTTGGGGTTGATGAGTTAAGTGCTTTCTAGGAAATTAACGAATAACTGAGCGGCATACTCAGCGTTACTACGCGTATTAAAGTTAGTCCGCCCACTCTGAATACTGTTGTTGTCTCTGGTGCTTTATGTTCTCAAATGAGACAAATATTTATAAACTTTCATAAAAAAAGTTTAAACGCAGAATATAAGCGTCATCTATTAACCGTCATAGGTTTAAAATATAGCTAGACCATCAAAGCCTTTGTCATCTTTTTAACTTTATAAAATAGGTAGAGGTTATTTTAAAAAATAATAAAATATGGTTTAACTTATGGAACTGAATGAAATGAAATGAATGAAAGCCGTTTTAACCATAGAATCGCTCTCGAAATTCAAAGAGGCAACGCGGGGAGTGTTCCAGGCATTTGGGGCAAACATCGGCTGACTTCAATGAACTATTTTACCTTTAGCGTAAAAAAATCACTGATATCTGACAAAATATCCACAAAATAACCACACTTGTATTCTGGCGAAATTCCAGAAGGCAAGTCATTGACGATTTTTAAGGTGTAAGGTTTTAAATAATTCGTTTAAATCTTTTTAACAAAATTCCGGTGTTTGGTTTCGTAATTCTTCTCCCCCTAAACGGGTTCATAGATTTTGATTTTTTTTATTGTTTAGGGAGTCAGCAGCGTGGTTCTTACATAGCTCCAGTTGAACCATTTATATAATACGCCCGCGAAGGTTTCTGAAAATATTTTAACGAGCTGAGTTCGGGTGAATGTCCAAACCGAAATTGACCCGATCGGAGACGGAATCTTCTATACACTTTGGTTAATAAGCTGTAATGCTACCTATATTGTTGAATAAACAACAATCATGAATTAATTAAACAAATAAATCTCGTAGATTCGATCCTGTGGGATATTGCTCTCACTTTATTCTTTCTTCTTAGAGCGGCTCGTAGCCTAGCGGCGCGGGGACTGGCCTAGTGTACCAGAGGCCCGGGTTCCCCTAGGTGGTAGGGTTTAATCCCGTCCGGGTTGGTACCATCGCATTGGATGAAAAGATGGTCGAAGCGGCAATGAAAAATTGTCCGTGTTTTCCATCCAGTTCAATGTAGCCGTGCTCATAAAGGGAAGGTCCTGGCATGGCACCTAATTCCTTCGTGAATGTGGTGTATTGGGCTAATATCATAACGGTAGTTGTGTGGTATTAGCCACCCATGTCAGGTCGCATAAAAAAAAAATCTCGTCGTTCCGTGCGTTTCCTAACCGGCCCAACGGTGTGCGGCAGCGGATTCCTAACTGTACTCTGTCAATATAATTAGTTCCAAGGAAAGTGTTCTCAAGAGCAGTTTAAAGCGATTCCGAGTTCTCAATGTGAGTGCCGCACCATCTGCTCGTCCATTTATTCAATGGCAAACGTTCTTGAGCTCCGTCGCACCGCAACTGTTTCTAGGTGCATATTTTTATGTAACTGAACATGGTTGGCTCATAACACACTCACATTAGCCCAACACATTGCATTACCGAAGGAATTACGCCAGCACCTTCCGCACGAGCACGGGTACATTGTACTAGATGGAAAGCACGGACAATGTCTCATTACTGTTTCGATGTGATGGTACCTACCAATCCGTTTAATCCTCCCACCTCACCAGTAGGTGGATGAGATCTTCATGGATTCTGAACCATAGAACAGCTGACATTCGTAACGAAATTCACTTATTCAACTCAGAAAGAGAAATAAAGTACGGGCCGGGACTTGGACTTACGATCTCTGGCATGGAAGTTAAGTCCTCATGCCCCTGAGCTATGAACCGCTCAATGGCGCCATCTAATGTGTTTTATAAAATTAACGGTATCGTATGAATTAATACTTTGTAAGAATGTTAATGGGCGTGCGGTCGAACCGTTTGCCAAGTGTTCCATGAATAATATTTAGTTATACGACAATATCGTCGAAACTATCGTCCTCCCTACACACAGTAACAGTAGTCGTGTGTTTTGAAGCCGTTCACTAAAATGTAATCATTTTTTCCGTCAAATAAGCCAAGAAATACCTCCATAATGGGGTAGCATATGACATTTAACATTAATTTGTTAATCAATCCTGTGCCTTCTTTGTGACGTCAGTCAAATTTATTATACCTTTATACATATTATATTATGAATGCATGAAGTTGACCTAGATATTTCTAGATTATGTCAAAGAATAAGTAATAGTACTAGTAATGTGACATTTCCGGTTGTTAGAAAAATGGAAAAATGTTGATTCATCGTCACAACTGGTGACTTACAAGTAAATAACTTTGGGTTTATTTAATATATTACGTGTAGTTTATCTTGCATAGATTTCAGCTTGGAGTCGAAGAACCAACAATATTGATGGTTATATTCCGATAAACATTGCGACTATGATGTGGTGTAGCGAGCGGCCCCGTGAGAACGACAGTCCTCGATTCTGCCTCATTCGTTCGAAGCTCGACGCAGCTTTCGTCGCCTGAAGTGGGAACACCCCCGAGAGCTCCCACCGCCACCACCGCCGCCACCACGCTGCTAGTCGCTGCCCGCCCGCGTCCCAGCACAAATCTAATTCAACTGAGTGAGCCTCCTCCGTTCCGTCGCCAGCGCAACCGCACGCTCTTCCAGTGCTCACGAGTTCAAACCATTCTGACCTCAGGTCAAAAAGGAAGGAGATGTGCGCGCCTACTATGTTACCCGCTGTCTTATTTTTTTCTAAAACTACCAACTCAGCTTAAGAGGATAATGAGGTGATCGAGTTCCATACAATGGTTCGTGCCCGTTTCCTCGGTCAAATTAAGATGTTTTGCACATTCAATACACCAACTGAGAGCTACTTCGTTACGTTTTTGACGTGACAACGTCTTTTAATTCGATGGAGCCGGCTGCACACACGAAAAAACATGACTCAGGCGGCGTTACCTCGCTCCGAGGCGTTCAATTTAAGGCTTGAAGTGCAAGCGAGAGCGCGGAACGAGAAACAAAGAGGCACAATCGGCCTCCGCGTTCGGCAGCGTTCGACATCTGTCTCTCTCCTACTTGAGTGAGCGATGCGTTCGCTTGGACAGCTGCTATATAATAATACATTTTTTCATTACAATTATATGTTTTCGTCAAGTATGAAGAGCAGTAAAAAGTGAATGTGGTGTCAATTGTTTATAGCAACGATAATTGCGGCGATTAAGGTAATGATTCTTTCGATATTAAATATATGTTCAGTGATATATTGTTCAGTTATATATAACCATTCCATCAGTATTTTCTTATGACGTTGTCACGTTCAACTATCGTCAGTAAACCGACTTTACAGGCAACCGATTTTTTTATTTCTATGATAACTTATCTTATATGCATGATATACGCCTTTAAATATTTGTATCGAAATGGCATAAGCCTCGAACTGAAACTCGATCATCTCATTATCCTCTTAAAGCTGTCGTGAACGTCGTGAAGGCAGCGGAAATTTAAGATTTGAAAATCTTAAGAAATGCATTCTTTCTTGTATATTGGCCAAGGCATAATTTAGCACTAGTTAGCGAAATAGACATCCAGGCCCTAACGTTTTCCTACCCCTAAAAGTTGTCAAACCGTAATCACTTTAAAAGGCTTCATTCTATGTCCGTATGTTTTTTTTTTTCATAAATATCTATACATTTTAGTGAAAAATCTAAAATGATGAGACAACTATTTTCTAATGTTTTGAGCCAATGTTTTCCAATCTAAAAACATGGAAACTTAGATTTTGACAATAAATTAACCTTAATTAAGAGCATTTAAACTAATGACTCTCTTAAACGTACAAACAGCATCACCCTAGACGCCACACATTGAACTTTGACCTATATACATTTTCCTTGCAAATGCCAATTGTATTGTATTGTATTGTTTATTCATCATCCATAGACAGTACACTGCACTCGGATTTGTCATATTTTAGCATTGGCCAGTTCAGCAAAACAAAACACAGCGAAGAAGAACTGGAAAGAAACTCCGCTGTTTTTTTTTTCAACGTCCACTTAGTCTAAGTTTACAAAAGTGTTTGTCAATTATTTTAACAAAAACATAGGTAAAACACTAAATTCACATGAATACACAAAAATTTACAAACCATGCCGTATGCAACAGTTCATGACAAATACCATTTTATTTGCAAAGACAATCCCCTCCAACTAATATGTTGACAATTGGAGCAGGCCAGTCCCCACAAACAGCACCCGTTCACGAGCATCACGCCGGGCACAGCCATTACCTCTTTCAACTATATTTTAGGGAAAGAGATAACCTGAGCCAAGCGTCACCGTAAGCAAGGACCTTTAAGCGATGCACTGCTCCAGTGGCAACACAACACTGTGAAACACTTGCACATTAGGTTTTAATACTATGAGTTTTGTCATAAACTACTACTGTCAGCTGATCACATAGTTACATCATCATCCCTATCAATAAAGTAATAATAGATTCCTATATGAGATTTTGACCAATACCGAGAAACTAATAATGCTTAACTAAAATAAAAATAAAATTCGGGTGTATAGAGCCCTCTGTGGGCCAATGCCAATTGGCCCCAATGCCAACTGTGGCGTCGAGGGTAATGCGCTCTGTACATGCCACACGCAAAAATAGTCGCAGACGTATTGGTATGTGAGACCTGACTGGCGGCCGGCTTCCCATACGTTTATATGCACAAGAATGTTTATATGTATGTATGTGTAATCGACCGTGAAGCTAGGACACATTAATTAAAGAAAGAGCCCTGTAACAATAACTACTTTATGAATATACTGCAAGGCTGGACCGAACCAGCAAAACATACCATACTATTTCATTGTATCGAGTATCAACTCCGAGAATTTATTTTATATAATGATCAATGCTGGGATATTTACATATCTAATATATTTATATATTTCGTGTTAAATAATTTATCAAAAAATGTGTATTTGAGCTATTTTTTTTTGTTTTTTAATACATTTGGAAATTGAATAACCAGTGGCAGTAGATAGCGACCTCCATTAAGTACTAGAACTTAAATCTCATAATAAAAAAGGATTGTGAAGAAACAATGCTGTAATGTATCATCCGAATTAAGTACATAAATATAAAGTACATTTTAAATCTTAGCAGTCCATGGGAAGCGAGTGCTTACGTACGTACATACAAACGATGGCATTAGCGGTACTAAGTGCTGACTCGTAGGTTTCAACTTGGGATAATTAGTGTGAAAGTCCGCGGAAACAAACAATCTAGCGAGACAAACTCGCTGCAAACTACTTATTTTATTGCCGTCTTGTCCCGCCCCGCCCCGCCCCGCAATTCCTTCGCATTGAATGAACGATTGTTGAAGCGGCAATTTAAATGTCCATGTTTTCCATCCAGTTCAACATATATTTCATCTACTAGTTCTCGGTGATTTTTTTTTCTTGCTGCTTACTTATATTTCATGTCCTATTTGAGATTTTTTGTAATTTGTTTCTTGTTTAAATGTTATGTTGAAAGTTTAAGGTATTCAACAATGTGTTGATATTTTTATTATGATTTCTTTAGTTTTATAACTCTATTTTTAACCGACTTCAACAAATAAAGGAATTTCTCAATACGTCAGAATCTTTGTTTTTTTATATATGTTCCCCGATTACTCGAAAACGCCTGGACCGTTTTGGAAAATTATTTTTTTTGAAAGGGTATACTTCCTTCCCATTTAGTTTTATAAAAATCGGATCAGTCGTTTGGTACTTAAATACAACAAACAACGAATTTTCGGAACCACTGAACCAACAAACGAGATTTTTTATTTACAGTAGCTTTCTTTTAGTTTGAGAAGACTCACTAAGAGAGTTTTTTTTTATTTCACCATTTAGGGGGGTAAAAGAGAGCAATTTGTACACATTTAAAATGTCTGCAACCGCTGAACCCAGTAATGTCATAGTAGGTTTTTTAAGACGGGAATGCTTACAAAGAAAATACTTACCAATTATTTTTTGTTGTTTAGTTCCGGGGTGTTTTTGAAGGCTTTTTTTTATTCAAAAATAATTTATAATCTTTTGTGATGTTTATACACCGGGAAGACTAGAGGAAATTTTGAAAGGCGTATCCCCAGCAGTTGACGCAAACACGCTGACTGACTGACTGACTGACTGATGTATATATTATATAATGTACTTCTGTGTCTTTTGCTGGCTGTATATTTATTTAATTGTCTTTGCAAATAAAATGATATTTGTCATGAACTGTTGCATAAGGCATGGATTGTAAATTTTGTGTATTCATGTTAATTTAGTGTTTACCTATGTTTTTGTTAAAATAATTGACAAACACTTTTGTTAACTTAGACTAAGTGGACGTTGAAAAAAAAACAGCGGAGTTTCTTTCCAGTTCTTCTTCGCTGTTTTTTGTTTTGCTGAACTGGCCAATGATAAAATATGACAAATCCGACTGCAGTGTACTGTCTATGAATGATGAATAAACAATACAACAATACAATAATGTTTGGTAATGTAGCCGTGCAATTTTAGTAATGTCCTGGCATGACACCCAGTTCTCATCTTGCGTGTTTGCCTATATAATGATAGTAGGTGTATAACCAGTGACATAAAGAGCGTTTGAGAAAATGACCCTCGCAGGGTTCACCCGACATCTTCACTTGTCCGCCCGCCCACCCCCACCCCCACCCCCGCCACGACCCTCAGGGCGGCGAACCCTCTCTGCTACGTTTTATGTTTCTAATAAAATGCCGTTTTTATTATGGTCAAACGTCAAACAGAGACACTGGGTAGAAGCTTGGATAATGTGAATTTTAATATGTTTTCTTTTCTCTTATTTCTTAACCTTGGGGTTTTAATTTTAAGCTTCCAGCTTGCTTTATTTTATGTTTTGTTAGACTTTTTACGCACTATTTACAACCTTACTATTAAAAATTGAACATTTGTCGGTTTTTTAAATACTTTAGAGGCTTAACAATAAATAAAGTTTTACTTAAGAAGGTACTGCCTAATTCAAGTAATTATGTAAATTACCTCGAAACAAACGTTTTTTTATGTATGTACGGCACCCGTGACATGTTCTTACGGAGGACTGTACACACGCTTTATCAAACTTTGGATATTTTTGGTGGAATCTCAATTTCTTTTACTCCGAAGCAGATAAGATTTGATAATTGTTTTTTATTTTATGTTATCATCTTCATCTTATATTATCCATTAAGGGATTTACTGCAGCAGGCATCTTCAAAATCTACCTATATTTAAAATGTTGTTAGTTTTTTTTTAAATATGTTTTTGTCGTGTCGCAATGTTTTAATCTTTTAATGTCTAAACTTTTCAGGAAGCTAAGAAACATCGCTAGCATCTCATCCTCACCATTCTGTCGTCCATCGCCTCCCCCCCCTCCCCCCCCCTTGCCCCTCGACCCGCGCCATCTTGCCCTGGGAGTGTCGGCGGGTGGTTACGATGGACATAAACAGTTTATTGCGCGATATTGGCCAGTTTTGATGAAACTTTATTGCAAGAATTACTTACTGATGAAATCACCACGTGTCCCTTGCTGGACGCCTCCCCCCGCTTGCACTCACCTTCACCACTCCTCGCTCCCACTCCTCCTTCTACGAGTAGCAGTACTAAGTAAAATACAATATTATACTATAGTATACAGTTCATTCAGCAGTCAAAGGTAAATGCACCTACCTGTCACGTAAATGTACAAACACCATCACCCTAGACGCCACAAATTGGACTTTGACCCACATACGTTTTCCTTGCAAATGCCAATGCCTACTTTGGCGCCGAGGGTGATGCGTTCTGTAAATTCATATCAATTAAGTTATAAAAGTACAGTTTGGAAATATTATATAGATATTATACTGAGACAAATGTGCCCTAAAAAAAGACATTCGATATTATATAAAGGCTTCACGTGACCCGTAGCCAAAGCCTAAAGATTGTAACTGTCTGGCCGAAGTTTTGCGTATCTACGCTCAATGGTATGGACATTTGTTTTATATATTAGTTTAAAACATATAATTGTCCACGTACTGTTCGTCGTTACTAGTAAGTCTTTGCGTTGTCACGTCAGCTCGCGTTGCAAGAAGAAAGATGTTTTGATGAAGTTTTCCACTAGTCTAAAGTTTTTTTTAAGAAACACAAGTGTTAAGTAATAACACTAATAATATAAATAACGTCTGATTTAATATGATTGTGCTCCGAAGTGCTCCCGTGGCGGGGGATGGCGACGAGCGCGGGGGGCAGGCGGGGGGCAGGCGGGGGGCAGGCGGGGGGCAGGCGGGGGGCAGGCGGGGGGCAGGCGGGGGGCAGGCGGGGGTAGGCAGTGATTGCGGACGTTGATTTCGGACCAAAGTGCCGCGGTGAAGTTTATTGCCAAATAAAGTATAAAGTAAATACAACGCCTCCGCCGCCGCCGCCGCCGCCGCGCGCCGCCGGGCAGTGGGCACGAGGGCTACGAGACATAAAGATTTGCTCTATTCGAACACCAACTTATATTGCTTTAAAAAGTTTTTACCATTTTACATCATTTCATATAACCGAAAAATGTTAAAATAATATCTTAAATAAACCGCAATATTTACACTTTAAAGCCTAAACGAGTAAATCTCACTTAAAAAGTTTACAATTTAACATTTAGAACAAAGACGACACAAATCCTCGAGGCGTCTCGTGACTCGCGGAAACTTCAGGAGCTCCCTCCCCCTCCCCGCCCCGCCCCGCCCCACCCCACCCCACCCCACCCCACGTACCGCTGCCTTAATTTTTGACAAATTGGTCGGCAAAGAGGACAAGACGCGACGCGCCGGCGGACGAGCCGCACCCCTAAACAACTGCCCTTGATTTACTGCCGCACGTCAAAAATTTATAAATTACAACTCACAGATTTGATTCTCTTTGTCATGGCCGGAAACATTGCCAAACAAGTCAAGGAATTATTTATATTCCATGGAAATGAAATGAAACAATCATATACAGTCTTGTGATATTTAGATAGGTGCTTCAGGACAAGTTATTTTCTACGATATATGTGAGTTTCTTGTTATATTTAAAAATGGTGCACTCACCTTCTGGTACTACTGACCGAACCAGCAAAAGCAAGTGTTATAGAAGTCCAAAAACGTTTCTGAAACACCTGTTAGTATTTAGGGCCAAGTGCCCTATAACTGTTTTAAGAACATTTATTTTTGTCACGAGAAAGGGCGCAGATACTACGCTATTAAGTGTTGTAGCCATTCTATTAATTTTTTCAATGTGAACTCTAATTGAGTGATTTGGCCTGTTACCAACCAAATAGCATAATTTGTTTCTAAAGGGCAACATACTCAGCTTTCATTGATATAAGGTTTATATAGATAGCACGCAGAAGTATTTCTGCTGTGTATAGAGAACGTTTTGCTGGTAACACTGCAACGTAAACGTGTATACAGCCTTTTATCGAACTTGACATGTAGCAAGTAAGTCCAGATAACGTTTTATAAACATTTCTTTCACCACTTTTAGCTACGAGATTTTATTTCTGTGTAAACGCTTTTTGATACCTACTATACCATCTATTCATCCCGTTTTACCCTATAATCATAACAGCGTCACGTTTAAATAGATTTAAGACTACTGTGGGTGTTTTAATTATATTTTAAATCACTTAGCTTACCACAGTTGTGTTTCGAGCTCACATTGGCGCATCACCCTCGGTGCCACAGCAGGTATTTGCATTTGCAAGGAAAACGAATGTGGGTCATTCGGCGTGGTGTGGCATCTGGGTTTTTTTTTGCGCGACCTGAAATGGATGGATAACTACCGTTATGATATTATCCCAATACACCACATTCCCGAAGGAATTAGGTGCCATACCAGGACCTTCCTTATGAGCACGGCTACATTGAAACGGATGGAAAACACGGACAATTTTTCATTGCCGCTTCGACCACCTTTTCATCCAATGCGATGGTACCAACCCAGGCGGGCTTAAACCCACCACCTAGTAGGGGAAGGGGACCTACAGTTTTACATGGATTCGGAACCACGGAGCACCTCGCATTTGTGACGAAATGCACTTATCGAACTCGGAAAGAGAAAGACAGTGGGGGATATCGAAATTGAACCCAGGTCTCTGGTACGCTAGGCCAGTCGCCGCGCCACTAGGCTACGAGCCGCTGGGGTAATGGCGTTTGTACTTTGAAGGATCTAAATTAAAAAAATGGTCGATTAGTGATACCATAGAGAACCTTATGTGTGGTCCCACAAGATTGAGTAGTAGCATCAAAAATGTATTTTATCACGAAATGGTTGTTAAAGTGGCAACCCAACAGGTTGTAAATTACGTAAATTCGTAGTCGAGTACTCGGAAATACAGTTACCCTTACATTAATAAATATTGATAAAGTTGAATTTTCTGTAGCTCTTACATTAATACTTCGTCATATAATCACGTCTACGTAACTTTTATTAAGTCTATTGGCACTATATAATGGGGCCTGAATACGGGATGTAAGTGTTGTAAACACGTTTATGTGATAATTATAACAACCGTCTACAACAATTTCAAAACGTTCTCGTTATCCCTCTATGCCAAAAATATTCTAATTGAGCAGTGCATCACTTTTGCCTACGCAGATTCCATTTGGAAACCAAACTCACAGCATTTATAAAATCCAATAGAATATTATAGCGTTTTGCGAAAATCATATATTTTATCGGGAGAATTTCATTTGCGCGTCGAGATTTAGGGTAAACTCGGTACTTTATTTGATTTTCCTCTGGAAATATTAAGTTTTATTTCAAATAAACTAAGACATATTATTATGTGTTTTAGGGCCAAAGTGAAACCGCCTTACTATAGTAACGTTAAAAGATGCCATCTGAAAGCCATAATTGTCATTTGTTTTAAGTTTTCGATGTTTTTTGTATCTGTACGGTGATGTGAATTAGTATTGTTCAACTACTATACACTTTTATGGTGATGTAAATGAAACCATATCCCT
Organism: Incurvaria masculella; assembly: GCA_946894095.1. Classification (NCBI taxonomy): domain Eukaryota; kingdom Metazoa; phylum Arthropoda; class Insecta; order Lepidoptera; family Incurvariidae; genus Incurvaria; species Incurvaria masculella. The sequence goes on along the minus strand of OX335650.1, from coordinate 21,777,326 downwards.
TCAAATTCACTATTGTGATATAAAATAAACTTGTACACTATTTAGTGTAATTGTACTGTTTTCGTTACTGGTACAACACGAGCACTTATATGGCACCTATTTGCTACATAAGGGTAATAGGAAACACTGCAATGTCACTAAAGTGCTGTATTGTTGAGTCTTGGTGACTATTTTGCAAGTTAGGCAAAACTGCTAACTGTATCATTACTAAATTACTAAATAGCGATTTTCCGTGACCATAAAAACACTTGGCCTTTTAAATTTTTTCAGGAACTACTATTGTATCAAAAAGACGAACAATGGTTAATCAGGAATCTGCTATAGTACAATTTTCGATCCATTTGATTTTTTAAAAGTACTGTGCTAAATGAGTGTACTTGCATTGTTAATGAACGTTTACCTTTTAAGAAACCAATTTATAGTGTGCATGTGATAGAGACGTTGGTTACTATAATTATTCTGTGATTATAATTCAAGTTGGAGTTTGGCTCGGTGGACAGGCGGTGATTATTCTGAAGACACTATCCGTAGCGATAATTGGGGCGATTTTCCGATGGTAACTTTCTTTAATGATTGTTCAAACAAGAACCTTAACGAGAACGGCCATTAATCATCTTCTCGTTGTTCCTGGCGAGGGGGGGGGGGGCGCTCCGCACCGCGCACCCCGCACCTACGTACCGGCGCGTTCTGTTCGTAGGGCTTTATGAATTTCGCTTCTCGATCCCTGTAATCCCGCTATTCTTCTGCTTGTCTCACACACATCCATTGGATTTCACGAAGGAAATCACTGAATTATGAAACGAGTGTAGGTAGCTCTCAATTCCACACTTGTTGACTATTAAAATCGGCAAGTCTTCTTTTGCGTTTGTTAGAGAATTTTTCCACAAATATTTTTAGGACGCAAATATCCACATTTTGCGTTTTCTCTGGGAAGCGCGTGTACTTGCTTGTAAACATCTTTAATTATAAAAAGGTCACTTACGACATGGCTTTGACCGATGATACAAAAGTGGGCGGGCAAATTAATTGAAGATGGACAAAGTCAATATTTTCCAATAGGATAACAAAAGTGAGAATCATCAAAACTAGGAGGTTCCAAAACACTATCAAACGAACTTCTTTAGGAGACAGGAATACTTAGCAAATTGTGTTACCTGTTGAAAACATTTGTTTGGCAAATTCAGTCGATATGTACAAAGCGAGAATGCCCGTGATTCTTTGACATCTCCAAAACCACCTGCGCGATTATTGTTGCATTATACCTACCACTCCTCCGCGCCGCCGACAGTGTGGCGCCACCTCGCGCCTCCCCCGCGCGCCGCCACCCGCGTGCGGACGAAAACTTGTGACGTCACCGAGCTTCTTCGTCTTTCTTAAATTGCATTAAGAATAAATTAAGTAATTAAGGAGCGCTAATAAATGAGTTCAGCTATGCTGCACGGCTCAGACGATCCTTGTTGGATAACCACTTAGATAATAAAATGATGGTCTGTATTGTCCATAAGTAAAGTTTAATTCTTCTTATGCACGAAGTATTTCATTCATTACGTTAGAACTAGGACGGTTACGACTAAAGAAAGGTGGCATGTATTTTTTGTTTTTATTTATGAATTATTTAAAAACCGGTATGGGTGGTTGTGCTTAGGTACAAGGTACCTCAAAAGGTACAATGAGGAAAGGCATCCGCCGGTAGACAATTCCATATCTTGGCGGTGCGGCAAAGAGATCAGATTGTGAAACGGTTCGTTTTCAAAAGTATAATGTCAACCTCTGTACTCTGATTCTCTGCGGCGGGTGCTCATACTATGTTCAAATAGATATCCAAGGCGGGAATAATCTTGATATTGCCCCAATTAAATCACAAGGGTCTGTAACCTGAGAAATGTTAAGGTATTTCCGCCAAATCACACCATTCTTCTTTTCTTCAAACTTAATCTGAAAGAGCACTTGAATGGTATTAATGGGTTTCGGAAATCCTGAAATTTCTCAAAATGACATGGGCGTCATTAGGCGCCTCCTAGTTGATCGCCTTGCCATGCGTGTGCCATATATCGCGCTGTATATAAAAATCATTTACAATGTTTTGGGCTTAATATAAAAAAATCTGTATGAAAGACATAAGAGAATATTGTTTTTACATTGAGCCTTGCTCAGATAGTTTTCTTTAAAATGAAATAACGTGTTCGAGTGGGTGTTTTATATATGACAAATACAAGAACACCATTTGCTGTTATTAAAAAAATCTAGTCCGCCAACATTACTAAAAAATGCAACTACAAATAAGATGAACAGCTTATCTGCTGTTACAAGCTGTCCACCGCTTCTTATGTCCCGCGCAGCCGTCTCTCGGTTCTAGAACGAACGGATGGATGGTAGGAGCGGTTTTGGATCTGCGACGAGACATGGGAAGGACAGGCTTGGGAAGCAGGAGAGCTGAACTGCGATACAATGACGGTATGTTAGAAAGTACTGGTAGTAATATTGTTGAGTTATCAGACTGAAGTAATTTTAAGTATTCTACACGCAGACGAAACGCCGGACTCGGAATCTGATATAGTGTTTCTGAAGGAAAATGTTAAATTTCTCGGCCCACGCACGCGCACATATCTAGACTATCTGTACAACACGATAGAGCGGGTTGTTGCAAACACGGTCGCGTTGGGCACCTCCAGGAATGAAGCGTTGGCCCTCCTGTCCGAGATTGGGGTCTTCTCTTATTCTTAGCAGTGGAAGAAACCTTCTCCCGGGTAGAAAGATAGCAGCAGATGAAGAAGAGCCGGTTGCTAGAATTCACTGTGTTAGCACGAGCTAACAAGAAGTATGGGTTGGCGGTTGCAAACCTGGGACTTACCTACCAATTCATGAAATGAGTGGAAGATTTGAGCGAGAGCCGCTCCATCACGTACGTCTCCGGCACGTGCACGGCAGCTCCTGAGCTATTAAAAGCGATCGCATGCGTTTGGTATCGCAGTTGCAGTTTTGCAATCACTAGTTGGTCTGAGGTAGTGCAGGACTTCTTAGGAGCTCACTACGACTTCAAATCCAACAGGAATTACCTTCGCGCGGACACCCAAGTCAAATCGGAATGCGTCTCGAGGATATTTGCCCTGACAAGTGCTATGGCTGCCAACTGAGTTTTCCCGTTATAATCAGGTTTGATAAAAAGATCAGGAATCACCTTGATTGAAAGTTCAGGTTTGCAAGTTAAAACACCTTAGAGGGGTGTTTTATCCTTGCGTGTCTTTAAGTTACAGGAAATATCAAGCCATACTTCGGTACATTTAGCAAATTCAAAATCGATGATATTTTCCAACTTATTCTTTTATTATACTATAAGTAAAAGAAAAAAATATTTTAATATTAAACGCAAAAGGTAAGTGTCATATGTATTCGAATAAAGATTAATAATTATTTGTAGAAATAAGCTTCGCAACCAACATATATTTTTTAGACAATCTTAGGATGTAAGAGACACTTGATATCACGGACTAAGGCCCGAGTGCACGAAAGGAAAAAACGGGCCAAGCGTGAGTCGGACGCGCACACGAAGGGTTCCGTACCACCAATACCAAAAAATCACGTTTTTTGTATGGGGCCCCCCTTAAATTTTTATTATTTATTGATTTTACCTATTTGTTGTTATAGCGGCAAAATAAATACACACTCTGTAAAAAATTTCAGTTGGCTACCTATTATTCATGAGATACAGCCCTGTGACAGACGGACGGACGGACGGACGGACGGGCGGACGGACAGCGGAGGCTTAGTAATAGGGTTCCGTTTGCAACACGTCACTTTGTATGGACAGTATGGAAGGAACTCAATGCGGTTCACTAAAAGTGACGTGTATGAACATTGAGTAACTGGGCGGCCGTCTTTTCGTGAAATCGGGGCTAAATGTTCGCTCTTTCTATGAAACGTATAAAAAATTCGTTTCGTGGTTTCGCAGAAGTAAACGTAGCGACAAAGGCAAATAGCGACTATGAGTGATATTCATCCTTACCATGGAGCTACGACCCGGCGCGCGCACGCGAACCCGTAGGCCGCCTACCCTCTCCCTCCCCCCCCCCCTCCGCCGCCGCTAGCCGGAGCGCGCGGAGCACTCCAGTTTGTATGACAACCACATCTTAGCGTTAGTGGAACTGAATTATGTTTAGCCTAACCTGTGCTTTGTATAGTGAAATGTACGTCAACTTAGTTTCATCACATTTTAATGATCTGTTTTAGAGTTATGGCACAACTTACATTCCTGTTCATGTTCATGGGACTTTCAAGTTGTGTAGATGAAAAAAAAAACTTAAAGCTATCGAGAAGCTAGCAAATATTATAAGTTTTGCGGACCAAATTATGACGTAAATCCAGAATAGGAGAATCATAAACATAATGGAACATGCTACATAAAAACATTTCGTTTATTCCATTTCTTCTGTATAATCAGATTAGTTTAGTTTTTAACCTGGATTTACATCATTGTTTGACACAATGCTTTCCTTCTTGTTCTAAACTGCACAGGTTCACATTCTGGGCCAATCTGAAGATTGCCTAAATATTTAAAACAAAACACGAGATTGACTCTGACTCTTTGACAGCAAAAGTGTCGCTATCTCTTTTACAGGAATAGTGTCCGACACATTTTTCCGTCTAGCTCCGCATCCGCCAAACGTTCCAATGTTCGCTTGTCATAGATCATTTGTAATTGTTGTTATACCGCGTGTACATATTAGAGCGTATTACCCCAGTAGATATATATCTGTGGCGCTGGGGCCACAGTATTCCATATAATTCTGTTATACCCTGTTCATAAAACTCAAACAAAACGAATAAAAAAAAGAACCCGGACTGCAGGCTCTGAATTGATCTCCGTCATTGAGTAACCGACACTTAGGGCGCAATCGAGCGCCCCTCTCCGAGCTCGTCGCCTCCACGCGCCTCAGCGCTAGTGGGATCAAACAAATGCGCTGTCGATGTCTTGACAGCAGGATTGATAGCGAGCAACGACCGAGACGCGGATCGGTCCGGCTCCGCGCGGCGGCGGGCGGCGGCGGTGCGGCAGCGGACAGGCGCTGACACGCGAGCGAGGGTGCTTCTGAAAGATTACGCCGGACGCACATTAGCGGCCGGCTCACTAGTCGCCCCCGCCCGCCCCGCTAGCCGCCGCGCCCGCTCTGCTCACAGTGCTCCGACAAGAGCGGACAGGGTACAGGTCGGTGCGGGGCGCGCGATGTGCGTCGCGCGCGGGGAAGTGGAAACAAACTGGCCGGAAAAGGACACGCGGATAATCATGCTCTTTTTATCAGTACCTCTCCTTACCGATTTTTTCTGATTTCCGTTTTTTGGAAGAACTTCTTCAACTATCGTCATTATAATCTTGCATGAGGTCATCAGAATGAACAAGGAAATTACTGTGTATAATTTTTCGGTATATGTCACTTAAATGTAAACTAAAAACCGGCCAAGTGCGAGTCGGACTCGCACACGAAGGGTTCCGTACCATCGCACATGATTAAAAAAACACGTTTTTTGTATGGGGCCCCCCTTTAATTATTATTATTTTATAATGTTACCTATTTGTTGTTATAGCGGCAAAATAAATACATAATCTGTAAAAATTTCAGCTTCCTATCTGTTACGGTTCATGAGATACAGCCCTGTGACAGACGGACAGACGGACGGACGGACGGACGGACGGACGGACGGACAGCGGAGGCTTAGTAATAGGGTTCCGTTTTTACCCTTTGGGTACGGAACCTAAATAAGGGACCAAGCCTTGAGGCACAAATGATTGGACGCTAAATATGCCAGGAGTGAATCCATTTAAGGGGAATAAATACCTAAATATAAACGTTTTTCTGAGGTCGATTACAGAAAAGCCTTTGGTTGTTAAAATACTGAGCTTATAGAACGTACGTTTGCGAAGGTACATACCCCCCCTTTGTCCAAAACACTTGTATAATCATCGAAATAAAAAATATCAGAAATATTATCATATAAAGGACCTTTTTTACCTTTCAAAGCCATTTTTTCTGTTATCTTTCTATTTAGAAGAATAAAATAAAAAAAAATCTTATACCCTTTAGCCATAACAAGGTACCAATCCCCCTTGCTGTTAAATAATCATTAATTCATTAAATAAAATATCAGACTAGTCGTTCGTGAAACGAGTGTTCTTGCTGGTTTTTGGAGCGGGGACGGAGCGCGCGAAAGGCGTGTACCTTCCCGCTGACACGATGGCACTGCCTAGATTCCGCCGCGCGTATTCTTGACTTTACACTTTGGTATTATAGGCGCCTGAAGCTATAAGCTGACTTCGATTTTTTTTTATTTATTTAGAGAATCTTAACAGTTCAAAAAATTGCTTTTAAGGTGGCCCAACCCGCTCAACTCCCCATACAAACGGGGAAAAAAGATCACGCCCATATTTCTTATTAGAGATCCCAAATTTTGCTCAAAAGAGCTTAATTTGATCAAACTAGATGTCTGATGACCGTTGGCATTGCAAAATTGTGTTTGGTTTCTAAGTTAGAAGGGGTGACAGTTCGAATTTTTCGCGCGTTTTATACAATAACTTTGGTGGTTTATTACGCAATGATAAAGTAAGAAAATCTTAAAAAGATTAGTTGTCAGACATAGCTTATGTAATCAAGATTTATAATCTATTTGGTTTTTGTTAGATTTTTGACTACAGCGGTCGTGGTTTACTTTTAGCTATAAGTTGTTTTTGAAATAAAAAATTTCGTAAATCTTACCAAATCATACACTATGCACATTGTCTTTTTTGTGGACATGTTGCATCTTCCTCATCACGGAACCTGTCTTTTTCTTTGAAACAGAGGAGGTCCCAGAGCGCAACAGCACGGTTTTGTACAGTGCCCGCGAATGAGTTAGTCCCGCCGGGTTGGGCCACCTTAACTTGAGAACGATGCGGTTTGTATCTGCGTCCGATTCTACTCATAACTTATGGGTAACTAAGTGCGCTTGGTTACCAGAGGGGATGATTATACCTGACAACACTCAATTATTTATATGTGGATTGTATGTATGTATAGCAGCTCTAGGCGCGGTCGGGATCCGGATGGCTGACCGTTTTAAATGGTTACGCTGGATCTGGTTCGCATTCCACGTAAAATGTTTGGTCCCCTTCCTTACTCACTAGGGGGTAGGGTTAACTTCGCGTGGATTGGTACATATCTCTGCATAGGAAAGGTGGCCGAACCGGTTATGCTTAAATTTGGTAGACAGACTCATTTTCATGGCCCAGCCTTTTGGACGAGCCCTCTTGGCTTCTCTTTAGCCATTAAAAACTTCGGCATGACATCAGTTCGAGCGAAGCCGGGTAGTTCAGCTATCAAAATATATTTTTCAAAAATATATTGAATATAGTATAAACCCCCAAATGAACACACGGGCATGGTCAGTAAATGCCGCTACGGCTACAGGCGGGCTACCATGAGCGGGCGCGGCGCGGGCGGCTGCACCGGAACAGATGCGAGTAATGGTGCGACAGAATATCGGTAGGGCGAAGGGGCGCGGCGGCGGCCGGCGCGTAGGTCGCGCGACACGTTCAATAATCGCTATAGTCACTTCCCCCCACCTCCTCCGCCACACCCACCATCCCCTCCGCCGCCCAACATAACGCTGCGTGAATGGATCACCTGGACCACTCATCAAAATGTGAGTCACCGGACAGTAGCAGGTGAACGGTCATTTAAAAGCTCATAGCGAACATTGGTTAAATCAGAAAAACGGCAGATGTTCTCCTGAACCTAGAAGCTGATTACCGTGTGCTTTCGAACTTCTTCCGCTTCGCACAGTAGGTACTTCGCAGATTAAGTAAGTTGCAAGAGGTATCGCATTATTTAGAGTCGGCGTCAACTGGGCACGCGCTGCGCCAATCAAGAGAACCTTGCCTACCTTGGCTGACACCGACTCAAAAAATAACAAAAATCGTAACAACAAAAATGGCAATTATTTTTTACTTTTAGTGCTTTTTCTTTGAAGTCGGTTATTTTTTGTTAATTTTTTTTTATTTGTTTATTTTTAGTGAATCTGAAGTACACTTACTAATTTGTATACGTCCTTTCCAATAAAAAAAGAATCACCGAAATCGGTTGGCGTTATATTGAGTTATTTGTCCATTTGTCGCGCAAATCTTAATACAAATTTAAGACTCATATGATTGTCTCATGAATTTCATTGTTAGAACTTAACCAAATTAAAATGGGACCACTTGGGAAGCACTAGCTTTCATTTAAAAAAATAATCATCAAAATCGGTTCACCCAGGCAATAGTTATGAGGTGACAAACATAAAAAAAAACAAAAAAAAAGCATACAGACGAATTAATAACCCCCTCCTTTTTTGAAGTCGGTTAAAAATAGGTCACCCACTTACGCAAGACACAATTTACCCCCGCCGCGTGCGCAGACAGGTCCGCCTAGGACGTTTTGTTTTAGTTGTAAAAGCAATTAGTAGAGTAGCAGCTCCAGGCGAGCATCGGACCTATGCATCGGGCACGAGCGAGTGCCGATCTGGCGGAAAAGCACGCGGAAAAGGACGAAAAAATGGTTAGGTACATCAACCAAGAATAGAGAAGCTCGATATGTACATACCTACCTACATTACAGCCGCGCCGCTGTGGATTTGTTCGTCACGGGGCGTCAAAGTGGGAACGAAACAAAAGGTACGTAAGTAGTGTCTGGCCCCCCGCTTCCCCGCGCCTCCGCGCCGGCGCCGCTCTAACGAAATTCGCGCGCATTAATTAATTTGAATATTCAATTATTTCTTGGAAACCATTACTGATAGATACATAGTTTCTTCGCAAAAGCTGTTGACAATACTGGGAAGGATGTAATGTATTAATTTATCAAAAATTACAATGGAACAAAAAAAAATACATACCTACATTCTTAGCAAAAGTTGTTCGATTTCTAATACTAGTGTGAAAACATAGTATTTCGTAATAGGAATCGCACTGCATTAACAAAAAGTTCTAAAGGAGGACATTTTTTAAAATAAATGTGAAAATTTACATTCGGATCGACGCGATAAAATAGGCGGCGGCGCGCAGTCAGACCTTGGCAGTGGCGCGTACAAATAGCGTGCTTACACCATTCCAAGAGGAAATTGTCGCTGAGGTAAAAATTTGGATTAAATCTGCCACTTTTTTTTTCCTATTTTAGATTTAATTTTTAAATACCACAAAATGATCACAATACCAAATAATTAAATAATCGGTATTCAAATAGTAATGTCGCGAAAAAAATTAACACGCGGGCAGAGCCGTGAGGAGAAGTATCTTAGCGTGATGTTAAATTACCTATAATTGATAGGAAGAATGAAGTTGTACGTAGATACATATTGAATCAAAATCAGGTAGGCAATTGTTAAGTAATGAGCGAAAAGACAAGATTTTGTAAGAGTGTGAAGTGATGATAGTTATGTTAATTCCATATATGATTATTATTGTTTAACGTAAACCAAATTGGAAGTAAAATAATACATTGATGTACTTAACACACAATTATAAACATGCCCAAAATACGCATATTATGTTCAACCCGTAAACATTTTTTTATATCTAAGGTGTTAATGACACCAGATGGTCAGAGTACCTATAATCAACCACTTTATGGTGATGAAGAGGACGACAATGCATTGTCTTTTTTTTTGGTAAATTTCTTACTCATTCAATTAGGCTGCGACTGCGAAGCGTTATGGAGTAATGAGACACCTTCATCAACTATGTTGTGTTTGTCTATTTCCTCAAGTTCGTGAACGAGACCATTAAAATAGTCATCAATTAAATGGCAACCCTAGAGGCTGAAAATAAAATTTGAAGAATGACCTAAGGTACTCATAACATACAATGGTGCCTTATGAGCGAATTTCCGTACTATCGCTGATCTATCAAGCAAAATTACGTTTGAAAACTCCTGGGTATAGGTTTGAGGAAAGACTCCTGCCTGCAGACACTTCTATATCCTGGTGCGGCAGAGAAATTCGTTTGTGGAAAGGTTCGTTCCCAAAAGCCTAACGTCAACTACAAGGGGGCGCTCTGACTACTCGGGGCGGGTGCTGCTATTTTTCATAGTAAATGTTATTTACTACAATCAAGATAACTTTTAATACCGAATAACCATTACCAATTCTTACAAAATCCTACATCTGGCGTTGTTCTGTCCGTCTTTTCGCTTACAATTTAACAATAGATTTCCTGATTTGACTTCGTATGTATATATGTAAAGGTTCATTCTTCCTATCAATTATAGGCCATTTAACATTACGGCAAGTTACTTCAAGCGGTGAGCATTAGGGTTAAATGTAAGAGAAATCGGAAAAATATTGACAGTTTTTCATCCGACATTTGTTTGTTTATTTGATAAGGGTACACAAACAGACACGAATTGTGACTAAACTAAAGAATATGAAAAAGTAATCATTAAACATATCCAGCACCGTGTTCCACAAGTAGTACACATGAAATATTTTAATTTTCAACCCAAGAGAAAGCTAAAAATGAACTAAAAATACAAATAACAGAAATGGCAGTACTCTGATCTAGTTGAACAAAAACATTAAAGCAAAAAAAAATATATAATAAACAGGTAGAACAGGTAAAATATAAACAATCTTGCGTAGTATAAATAAAAAAAATTACGAAATCCTAAACAGTTCTCCACCATCACACAGCCACAGAGAAGAAGTAATCTATATTGTAAACATTAAAAAATTCAAGCAGACACTTATTCAAATAGGATACACAACTTTAACATAATATACCACACCATATTATACACACATATATTATTTTATTTAATAAGTAAAGAAAATATCAGCAATAACTTTTAGAACATTACGTCTAAACTGTAATGGACTTTGATCCTGTATATCCAAATGGCAAAACATACGATTATACTCTTCGCAAATCCTTCTAAGGGGAGCTCGATTACCAGCATTAGTGCGACATAGAGGGGTGTGGAAAACTGCAAGAGTCCTAGTCTTCCTACATGGAACGAGCAAGCCAATTGTGGTAAGGAGATCAGGACAATCGATGATATGGTTCCAAATTTTATATAAGGCCATGGCATCGAGTAGAAGACGTCGGTGTCTTAGAGGAGTAATTGAGAATCTACTGAGTAGGTCGACATATGGCAAATAAGAACGACAGCATCGGCGATACATTATTCGCAAGAATTTGCGCTGTATCATCTCGATAGAATGAGAGTATTTCTCATAGAATGGAGACCAGACCGGGGCCGCATATTCCAGTTGGCTCCTAACAAGAGTGTAGTATAGATATAAATAGGTACTAGTATTTCTGAACTCTGACGATGATCTCAGCACGAACCCCATCATCTGATACGCCTTTTTAGTAATATTCTCAATATGCATATCAAGATGCAATTTGGAGTCAAAGGTAACGCCAAGGTCACGAATATCATGCACTTTCTCTAGATTTTGGTCACCTAACGAGTAGCTGAAAACTACAGGGGAAGTCTTTTTTGTAAAGGTTATGGATTTGCACTTCTGAATACTTAGCTGCATCTTATTCAATGTGGAGTAATTGTTAAATCTTTCAAGATCACGTTGAAGCTCTAAACTGTCATTTAAGTTATGTATGATCTTAAAAATTTTGATGTCATCTGCATAAATAAGAAAGACGCTATGATGAAAGCATGATATTACATCATTTAAAAATAAAATAAACAAGAACGGCCCAAGAATAGAACCTTGTGGGACTCCTGACGTGATCTCAAACAATTCAGAAATATAGCCATTGACGACCACCTGCTGTGACCTATTACTTATATAAGAAGCAAACCAACGAAGAAGATTTCCTTTTATCCCATTGTACGATAGTTTTTCAAGCAACATTTTGTGATCTACTTTATCGAAGGCTTTTTTAAAATCTGTATACACAGCATCGACTTGCTCACCTCGGTCGAGTGCATTAAATATGAAATCAGAGTATATTAAGAGGTTGCTAGTTGTAGATTTATTCTTTACAAAACCATGCTGTTGGGAAATAAATGTATTATGAAAGACTGGATAAACAGAATTATGAACAAGTCGTTCAAATAATTTAGACATAACGTTAAGGATCGAAATGGGCCGATAATTTTCTATTTCTGATTTTGCGCCACCCTTATGCACAGGAGTAACGTTAGCTACCTTCCATTGCCAAGGAAAAATACCTTCAGACAGACATTGGACCACAGATAACATCAGCCGTGCGCACAAAAAATATCGGGCAGATTTTATCCGGACCAGCACCTTTCCTCACATCGATCTTTTTAAGCTCATCTAAGATCGAGCTGGCCGTGAGGTGCAAGGAGTGTATGTGAATATTAGTTACTTCTTTGTCCTGAGGAACAGTCCAGGTGCCAGGATTAAGCGAAGATGGCTCATGAACTGACTTGAAATAGGATGAAAATGAATTACATATTTCAGTAGGATCACATATGGGCCGTTTTTTAAATGACATAGAGGCTGGATATGAACTACTGTTTGTACGGTTTGAGATATAGGACCAAAAATTCTTAATATTTTCAGTGATGCCATTTTCAATGGTGTTCATATATTCCTTGTAGCATTTAGCTGATGCATGTTTAAATTGCTCGCGTAGTATTGAGAATTCTTTATGATCTGATATGTTACTATACGTCTTCCACTTGAGCCAAGCTTTACTTTTCTTATTGAAAAGCCGTCTCAGACATGGTGTAAACCATGCTGCGACCTGAGATGACCGTTTTGATTTTATTGGAACGTACTTTTCTATTACACCAGAAATAATTACATAAAATGTGTCTACAGCATGCTCAGCAGGTAGTTTAGACAATTTAGCAATCCAGTCAACGCTTGACAGTGCTAGGTTAACTGCTGCATAGTCAGCTTTTATAAAGTTAAACCGTTTTTCGGGACATCGATTAAGCGTGGGATCCCTCTTAATATTAATAGAGAAAAGGAAAGGTGGGTGATGACGGTCGGGTGTTGTCAGCGGCTCAGGGATTGGTACTGGTATTATCGATGTGTTACATAACACAAGATCCAAAATCCTATCATTTGTGTTACGAGTCATGTTATATTGGTTTACTGATAGATATGCCATTGTATGACCAAGCAACCGTGCAATTCGCGTTTCAGCGGCCGACGGACACATCGTGCAATGGTCACTATTTTCCATCCAAATGATATCAGGGATATTATAATCACCAACAATACACAATCGGCAATCATTGATATCTGTAGAAACTTTTTGAATTATTTCAAAGTGGGCACAATAAGCATCATAAGGATAAGCAGGTGGTATGTACGTTGCAAAAAGTAACAAGTTTCGGCAAAGTTTACTACCACTTTTGACCCCACTACCGTCTCCACCGACCCCGCTCCCATATGGTATAGTATTCGAAAAGGTGAAAAGCACTGCAACACAGTCTATACCCGATGCTGCTGAGACGGCACCGACGGCGCGGGCGGGGGCAGGAGGTAGGGTGTCAGCGCAGGGGAGGGAGAGGGGCAGCGGATAACTCGTCGCCTCCGTCCCGCCGCCGCGCAGCCGCACGGTCCCGATCGCGGCGAAATACGACATACCTAGCGTCTATAAATTCAGTACTAGCAATTTCTGGAATGAGCCAAGTTTCTGTTAGAACAATCACATCATAATTACAATTTAGGATGCTCATATAAATGCTATTTAATTTCGATCTTATGCCACCACAGTTCTGATAATATATTATTAATTTGTCGTTATTATTCATTACAGATCAATGGGTATATAATAGCTTAAGGCATAAAATAACACAGTGGTTATAGATTTGAATGTGCATGGCAATGTAAATGTAGTATAAATTGTAAAAAAATGTGTAATTAAATTGTGATGGCTTGTTGAAAGTACAGATGAAGTTTAAATCGTATAGTATTATCAGCGACAAAAATGGAGTACCGTGATGAAGAAGCATGTCGTCAGTGTCTATTACAAAGCGATTCCGATTCGAAAAGCGTCCCTTAAGCAAGCTATCCAAAGTATCAAGAAAACATTCAGTTAATTTTTTGAATATCGCTGACATATCTGATATGTAATACACCGGTATTCGGATCATCGTCCTTACGAACGAATATGCGGCCATTTTTGACCCAGGAAAATCTATACTTCTTTTCGCGGCATCGGTCCCTGACTTCACGAAATAAATTATTGTTTTTTAATGTGAGATGCTCGTTAACATAGATTTTTCGTGGCGGACCAGACAATTGCAGCTGGACTGAGTCGATTCCGCGGCGCATCCGAACCGCAGCGACAACATTGTCACGGAGTACGCGTGTAGGTAACTTGGCTATTATATTTTTCGGTCTACCCGCATCACCAAATTCGCTGCCGTTGCCACCACCATCTCCGCCGCCGCTGTCGCCGCCCCGCACAGAGTTGAACCGGGGGACTCGATGCACTGCTACAATGTCAGTCGGCGCGATGCGCATGTTTACGGCCGAACCAAGTGATACAATCAGGTCTACTAAGTTTTCACCGCGACGTTCAGGTACATTTTGGATTTCGAGGTTGCACTGCCTCGCTTGCTGGTCCGCATCATCTTGTGTCTGCCGCAATGACGCCACCTCTCGCTTAAGCTCCACTACCTCTTGGTCATGTTTAGTCTGCATCTCCTGAACACATTCCGGAACAGATTCGTACTTTTTTTCGAAATCATCCAGCCTGTTCGACACGTATTCGATTGATTCCCGCATCTCGGCGTATCCTTTCTCAACACGTTGCAAAGAGTCTTCTATTTTGCCGGACCACCTGGCAGCGAGCTCTTCCATCTTAGTGTCTATGTGTCTCAGAAACACATCCATATTGAAACTAGTGGGGAGTGGGTCTCCGGTTTTTAGGGTGGGCAAGGCCTGATGTTGTTTATCAATTGTTGAATTTTTGGCGCAGCTCTGAGATTTCTTTTTGGGAGAAGTCGGTACTTTAATTGCGGTATTTACATTGTTACATTACATTAACATTAACGCGGGCAGAGCCGTGGATATTTTAGGTTTTGTAAACAACGTTGCCGAGGATTGTTTTCATGACAGAAACGATTAAATATATCGAAATAAAACCTTTTTAGGACAACATATTAAAAACATTTATAAATATAAAAATAACAAAAACGGGGACGCACGGGGACACGATTTTAACAATTTTACATACTTAAGAGCATGCTTAATTAATAATTAGTAGACAGATCTCAGGCTCTATCAAGCATTTTGATAAAAACCATTATGTCCTCATTTCTCCATAGTAAAATAACGAATAAAATGGAAATTGGTCAAGTATTTTACGTTTGTAATGAAATGAAATGAAATGAAATGAAATGAAATGAAATGTTTATTAAATGCAACATTTATACACAAATTATGCGATCTCTCTCCCCTAAACTAGCTATACAGCTGTAACATAAAGGAGAGTTACAAAGTAAATTTAATTAATTAGTTTAGGTATGCGAGTATTTCAAATTAATCTATTACATTTCTGTTTTTAGGACTATGGTGTGTTGTGTTTTCTATGGGTTTTGTGGTGTGATGTGTTGTGTTGTGTTGTGTTGTGTTGTGTTGTGGTGTGGTGTGGTGTGGTGTGGTGTGGTGTGGTGTGGTGTGGTGTGGTGTGGTGCGCTGTGATGTGATGTGATGTGATGTAGTGTGGAGTGAAGTCGTTTGAGGTGGTGTCTTGTGTTGAGACGTATCATAATGTGGTGTGTGTCAGGTTTTTATGTAATTGGCTCAAACCAAAACCGAGAGTTTGAGTTCAGTATCTTCATAATCCATTTTCATAAGCCAATTGAACACTTGTGTTTTGCAGTTATAACGAGTCATTTTTCTTATGTCTAATTCTTTATCAGCTTTGTTATACATATGCGGTCCCAAATACCATGTAAAGCGCTGTGCAAATCTAGTTCTTGTAGCCGAGACTGTTAGATTGTTTGAGGATCTAGTTCTGTGAATGTGATCCTCAATAGGTGTAAAGACTTTGGCATGCGTCGTTTTCTTCAATTCTGCAAGAAAATCGGATGTCCCTGATTTTACGGTTTCGCCCCGCTGCGCGCTGTGGCGGCGGTTGCAGCCACCGCGGTCACTACCGTATTATTATTTCGGACGAAATGTTTTCTTGATTCTTGTGATAAATAATTCCACGGATCTTCGTATTCCTTTCACTCCGATTTTTATACCTTTTGACCTTGGATATCAGCATTTTGTCGCATTGCAAAGCCTGTAGATGGCGCGCACGCTCGGATGTCGAGTCGACCACAGACTGACACGCAGTAGGGCATCAACGAGCGGATAGGGCGCATGTTACGTGCTACGCGGGGAAAAGCTGATGGTGCATCTTTAGTTTTAGATTATATCGATGGCTTTTGAGCTTGCCGATAGCCCGGTGTCATGTTAACTGGCCAGGCTACCTATACATGGCTCGGGCGATATAGTACTTGTTAATTAAAATAAGTCGATAAACAAAGCTACGAATATAGCTGAAACAGTACTCAAAATATAATATTACGTCGCACGTTTTGGCTAGCAAGAGGCTAGGCAGGAGGCATGTAGTTGTTGTCGGCAAAGCGTATGGGGAGGAGGGAGGTGGGCGGGGGTGGAGGCACACGGCACCAGCACGTTCGCTGCCGCGCCGGAGTCTATTCTCGTGTGACGTCACAATTTATCTAATTACCCGCTCAGCGGCGGCGGCGCGCGGCGCCGGTGGCGGCGGCGGGTAGAGCGGCCGTTCCCCACACGAGCCGTGCACCCTTACATCCTCACCCTTACACATCCCACCTTCTCACCGCAAAGCCGCACACATTTCTGCTCTCACCTGTCTACATCTTCACTGGAAACCACTTACATAATATTTACCCTCATTCCTGCGTACACATCGTCATCAACTATTTCAAAAAATCATATAATCTTATCTAAAAGTAGGTAATTATAAATCTGAAGCGATTGTTGTTTGTTTGTTTGTTTGAACGCGCTAAACTCTGGAACCACCAGTCGAATTCGTAACCGAACAAGACCGAGAAAAACCGTCGTGATTCCCGCGCATTCGCTACGTACGGTCGGCTCCATAGCAAAGGTCGTTTCCTATTATACACGGTGTTAATTTTTTTCACGACATTTCTATTTTAATACCGATTATTAACTATTTCGTATACTGATCATTTTGTGGTATTTAAAAACTAAATCCAAAATAGTAAAAAAAATGCAGATTTAATCCAAACATTAACCTCTAATATATATTTTATTTAATAAAATTTTAAATAAAAAGGTCAAAACAAAAAAAAACCTACTTTTTCGGCATCAGTATGTGACCCAAAATAACCCACTTTCGGGAATGTCGCCTACTTGGGTTAACACCGTGTATAAGGAATAGCTGAGGTACCTGGGTCCGCTCGGGTCAATTTAGTTTTGGACTGATGTCGGGCTTAATTATATCCTGGATAAATAGCAACCCAAAATGGTGGTCAAAATGGCTAGTCGAAGACAATGTATCTAACTACAAAATTGGATCAGAATAGGTTTAGCCGATGTGACATGATTGAAAGTGAACACATCCAAATATTGCCATTCATAATAGTAGAGCGGACCGTCGTCGTCAACCCTGCGTCATCGAGCACCACCATGGGAACCATTTGTGGCAGATTAGAAAAGGCTTCCTAAAAGTACTAGGTTGCCTGACCGATATCTGGAATGTTTTGTGCAGTGTAGGTAAATGAAATCACTTTTTTGGTAAAATTAAAAGTCATCGAGTACCAACTGGCACAATCGGTAAAGGTAATCAAGGAGAACACAAAAAGTAGGTTGGTTCTTCCTACCTTGGCACGTTCTGAGGTTGGAGAATATCAATGGGTCCTTCAAACATGGTGTGAAGAAGCACCTGACTGGCCGGCATAGTTTTTGCAACCCCCCTGAAAGTTGTGTTGCCCAAAAAAAGACCAAAACGACATCGACCCGAGCGGAGTCAGGTACCTCAAGTATTGTGATTATAAATTTAGAAATTCGAGCCGAAACAGAAAAGAAATTTGGTTGCTCTCCGCAAGTGTTTGCCGCACATCTGAGGATATAAGTAGGGAGGTAGCGGTGCGGTGTAGAGCGGGGGGGGGGGGGGGGGGGTGTCGGTCACGGTCGGACAACCCGCTGCAAGTAATGAAGCGGGATTGCTCCGGAAGTGTACACGGAAAGAGGAAATTAATAAACGATGGGGCGTCGTGTTGGGCGCGGGGGTGCGGGCGGCGGGAGGGGGCGAGGGGTAACAGTGGGGCGACAAACGGACGGACGGACGATAGTGCTTACTCATCAAGCGTCGTGTAGCGGCGCACAGCGCACACGCCCGCTGCACTGCTCTGAGTCGATTTATGTACACAGGCTAGAGGGTTGACAATAAAGAAGCTTTGCCAATCAGACAAGTGGCCTGTTACAGTACTCATTCTAAAGAATATGCAGGTTATCTGCTGCATGATATTTCGATAGTACTAGACTAGTTGTGCTTGCGGCTCGAACAAATTTTATGAAGTAACTAGCTGCGGTACCCGGCTCCGCTGGGGTCCAAGTCGTTTTGGACTGATGTTGAGCTGAATTATTTCCTAGATAAAAAGTAGCCCAAAGGGCTGGTCGAAAAGGCTGGTCAATAACGATGTAACTTATCTGCGACTTTTAAATCATAACGGGTGGAGCCGATATGGCTTAATTAAATAAGAAATATTTTAACATTCCCTTTTATAATACATAGGGCGCACTATAAGTTTTCGGAACTGGCCACTTCGCTAAACAATATCGAAAAAGTAATTAAGTAATTTGGAATTATAACTCATAGGGTCGAGTGCACGAAAGGGCAAACAATCAAAATCATCGTCAACTTCACGTCACTTTATATGGACACTATGGAAGGAACTCTATGCGGTTCACTAAAAGTGACGTGTTTGAACATTGTTTAACTCATCCCTCTCTTCTGAACAACTAAATTCAAAAGTGGTTCTGTTTAGTGATGGAAATCACTGTTAACTGTGCCGACAGATGGCATCATAATCAACGTCAGCGTATGATTAAACACGTCACTTTGTATGGACAGTATTGAAGGAACTCCATGCGGTTCGCTAAAAGTGACGTGTTTGAACACTGATTAACTCAGACGTACTTCGTATCAAATGACCGACTCGGGAACAAAATTTCTCGGACTTACTACCATGACTTAAAATTGTTCCGTAGGAAAATGGTTTTGCCATTAAACTATTACGTAAAAAAACATAAAAATTATATGCGAGATAAAAAAAACAGAAAAACAAATTGAGTTTTCAGGATTCGAACCTGAACCCTCCCTCGAACAAAATATATTTGAAACAGTAGGTTATACGCGCTACGTCAACTGGCTTCTTACTTTTATCGCGAAAATTGTTAATCCTTTCTATATTTGGAGAGCGAGCAAAATGACGCCGCACGTAGCCCCGTCATGCGCCACGGGATGGTATTAATTTTGTTTGAGAGTAATTTAATTGATATTGCTCAGCCTTTAGGATATTTAGCGTGATGGTATGTATCCTAAAGCAAGCCCCGCGATCGAATCTGTAAATCGGTACAAACGGCATCTTGATCTGTTCTGTGATTACGGAGATAACCCCTCGCATGTGGACAAACGTTCCCTTTTATATAAGTAGAGAGAGTAATTTAATTAATATTGCTCAGCCTTTAGGCTATTTAGCGTGATGGTATGTATCCTAAAGCAAGCCCCGCGATCGAATCTGTAAATTGGTACAAACGGCATCTTGATCTGTTCTATGGTTACGGAGATTACCCCTCGCATGCGGACAGACGTTCCCTTTTATATAAGTATATATATATATATATATATATAAGAGAAGATGTTAAACGGCTGAGGTTGCTAAATCACTAAGTAAATCAAAAGTGTAAATCTTAATTTAGTTTCAATACTACTAATATTATGTACGGGTAGTTACAAATTGTTCCAAATTAGCTATGGAATGACCCCTTAGAAGGAATGTATTGAATTACCAAACACATGTATATGGAGATGTGTGTGTATTCTCACGCTAAAACGGCTAAACGGATTTGAATAACGATTGGCACAAGATATTTTTTTTACTAACATATAGGGTTTTCAAAAGAATACTTATATCAAATGCCTACCTGCACTAGAGCGGAACCGGGTACTGCTCCTAGTTATGCCATGTGTTGCACATTACCTGCAAAACAAATATATGTTTAAGTGTAATAAAATTAAATAGAAAACCATTTTTAGGGTTCCGTCCATCCGTCCGTCTGTCACAGGGCTGTATCTCATGAACTGTAATAGGTAGGCAGCTGAAATTTTCACTGAGTGTGTATTTATTTTTCCGCTATAATAACAAATAGGCAAAATAAAAAAAAATAAAAAAATTCAGGGGGAGGGGCATACAAAATACGTGATTTTTTTGTGCTAAATCTTATACGATGGTACGGAACCCTTCGTGTGCGAGTCCGACTCGCATGTGGCCGGTCTTTTTAAAATTTATTTATTCAATACATAAGGATGTGGCACCTTCTCCGAATAAAAAAGGTGACTTGTCCGAAGTATCGGTTACTGCACGGTGTACAGCCAGGGCACGCACACGATGCCGAGGCGGGGTGGCGCTGGCGGCGGCGACGGCGGCGTCAGGAACCTCAGACATCAATGAAACCCTTCATATTATTTGGCTTGAGGCTTCTTTTGATTGCTTTTACAGTTGTTTAATAGCTGGGGCCGTGCTATGCAGGTTTAAATATACTTTTTCGTGCTAAGCAGGTACGTCGCTTATTTCCAGGAATGTGAAGTTCATGCAATTAAAATTAACAGTTTATTTGAGTATTAGCGATATCATGCTCGTGCCTGAACCAGGTATTCCTTGGCACTTTTGAAGCAAAAAGGTATACAACATTTTGAGGTATTGGTAAAAAAATTCGTCCTCCCCATAATTTTGTTTTTCTTGGCATAACAATACTTACAAAGCCTGTTGCAATACATTATTCAGTCTTTGTGGCAGATGTTATATTTGTGTTAGATGTAATATTTGTGGCAGTAGATACCAATTTTGCAACTTACTTTTAATGGTATGGTGACGTCTTTATAAAACATATTCATACAACAATGGTCGTTATTTAATAATTATTATAATTATTATAACAAAAATCTACGACACATAATAATGCTTTTACAACCCTACACGTTCATCGATAGCCAAATCCAACCCATACTAACTAATATTATAAATGCGAAACCAACTCTGTCTGTCTGTTACGTTTACATGCCTAGCTAATGTAAGGGCTTACAGAAGAGTATGACGGATGAGACCAAAATCGTTTTATTCGAAATGTACTGAATTTTTTTTTTTCTAAAAGAAATTTGAAGGAAACGAGGTATGGAAATACAGATAATTATGAAATTTCAAATGAAACTACCTTCTATTTGATTTGATATTTATTACCTTGTATCAAAAATGACGATGGCTTTTTACACCTGAATTTAAATCATAATTCCTAGATTAAGAACAAGATATCATTATCGTAGTCAAGAGTTTGCTCTTCATAAATGTATGTAATGTTCTTATTATGATGTTCTTTGTGAGCAGTAGTAATCATTCAATCACTGTAAACTAGTTTGTAAGTATCAATGGAAAATAAATACAATGACCACCCTGACGAAGTTTCTTGTCGGCTCTTCTTCGCCAGAAGTAATCGAACCGACAGGGAAAAAAATACAAATCCGAGTGTGTAATATGCATCTAATGGAGGAAATAAAGAAACTGAAACTGAAACTAAATGAAGCTAACAACAGTAATTGGGAATGTAGTGCAGTTGTAGTGCGCAGCTGTTAACTATAATTAATGTGCTTTAAATTGAGTTTTATCATTTAATTGAACATAGTAATGTGAGACGTGATAAGAGGTTCGCGGTGGTAATAAAATAAAACTAGTCCAGTCACGGCGGCGGCGGCTGGCTCGTCACGCATCACACGTCATTCTCGCTCGCACACATCGCCCCCTCGCCCCCTCCACCCCACGCGGAGTGGGGGGGGCAGATCCGCCCTAACTATAATGCATTTAGCTGCACTTTTTAGTCGAGTCATCAAAGTAGGAAGTCATTTTAAATCCGTCTAAATTGTTTAGAAGTATTTTTTTTTGCAAATAAACTTCATTCTAAAACGAAAGTCCACATTTCCAAAAAAAAATTGCCCTCATAATATAGTCTCTGCTGAAGCTTAGATATTTTGCTCGCTAGTAGACTAGACACGTCTCTAGTTGCTGGCTGTGTACGGGCGTCTCGTAGGTAAGCGGTCGCGGCAGTGGTGGGGACTCTGACGACGACGGTGCTTGATGATGCGGCGGTGGTGTGAACGAGAGCTCTTTACCCACTCGTCTCGTCATTAGGTTGGCGGCGGAGCGGGGCGGGGCGGGGGGGAGCGCGGGTCGTGCGGGGAGGGAGGGAGGCGGCGAGTTTGCTGCCCCCCCGCCCCGCCGCGCGCCGTGTCACCGCCCCGTGGCGCCACAGCGGGTGGTGGGCGCACGTGTTGCGCGTCACTGTGTCACTACTTCTGCCCCCGCACACCTCGCACCGAGCCACTGTGCATTTTTGAAATTTTATATTTTATTGTATTGTAGTATTGTATTGTAGAACAACAATCTGAGTTTTTTTAAGTCTGTCCAACGTTTAGCGGATGAGAGTCTGTCAAAGACACAGCGGCACATTTGCGGTCAAAGAGCTTCAGTCCTTCCGGAAATTTCTTACTAAACTTTTAATTTTCAAGCAATCTTCAGATTAGCCCCGCGGGAAATCCTGGGTAGCCTGGGTGACCATGTGCAGTTTGGAAGTTTAGAAGCTCCGCTCAGATTTTTAGTTTTTTGTCATTCGGGAGCAAATCACATTCAAATTGCAAGGCGAATGCGGAACCAATAACTCTTAGCCCCGTTTGCACGAAGAAAACACCGCATTTAGTTCCTTCCACTCTTACTGTCAAAAGTGACGTGTTTAATTGTTTATTGTTTATTCATCATCCACAGGCAGCACACTGCACTCGGATTTGTCATATTTTATCATTATCATATTTAATCATACGTTGACTTTGATTTTGATTTCGTCCTTTCCTGCAATCGTCCTGCTTCGGCATTTCGATTCGTTTACTACTGTGGGATAAAATAACGGATTGCGTCATTCTGTGGCGTACGTCAGTTTTAAAATTGCGTAAAAAAACTCCTGCGACGCCAGGGCGGGTCGCTAGTACATAATAGACAAGTTTAGCGCAAACGGACTTCTCAAAAACAGCTTAAAAACAAAATGTATACAATTCAGTATCTATCACAACCAAGACAACGAGAAATTATTACTACAATACCAAAGTTAAATAATAAAATTTGCAACACACACACACACTGTTTCTAGGATTCACAATAGACCAAAATCTAAGATTCAATATGCACATCGACAGTCAGACATGCGAGAAACTCTTACAAGCGTGCTACTGCCAAAATCTCTCTTGTCTCTGAGTAATGTCAAAATCGCGGCTTAGATATCCTCACCAACGCATACTACGGTTACTGCTATTCTTGCTATTGTGCTAGGTTAGTATCTACGAAATAGTATTCTGGGGAGCAGCAGAAGTTTTTACAATATCACATTTCACATGAGACTCTCAACTCTTTAAAAATCTAAAGATGCTTACTATATACGACATCTACATAAGGAAGAATGCATTCCACGTGAGAAGGAATCCATCAGAGTTTAATGAACAAATACATAAATATGAAACTAGGAATAAGGCTAATGTTACACAGAAAAAACCTTGGACAATTAATTAGCATTAATAGCATTAACACCATGGAGGTGAGGAAACACCTCCATAATTAACACCTAAAACAAATATATGGTCTTTCCCCGATTACATTTACCAATGCCTAATTATGTGAAAATAAATTATTTTATTTGATTCGAGGTACGATCCAAACGTTCGACAGGTATTCCTAGGCATAATTTAAGCATAAAAAGCCAAGAAAATTTTGTTGTACGATAAAAAAAAATCCCCCTCCTTTTACATTTTTGTAAATGTCTACAAATAAAATGTTGGCACATTTTATTTTCAAGTTGTACAGCCAAATTTGATCTTTTTTTTAGCTTCAAATATGCCTCTCTCGTTATTATTTGGACTCGGTATCCACAGAAACCAATCACAATTTGGTTTTTAAAAAATATGGAATAACAAAAAATCTATACATCTAATTCAGTTGATTGTGTACTTACCGTCAAAGAGTTCCCAAAATTTACTTGCGCTTTCAGTTGCAGTTTTGAACGATGTCGTTGAAACCCTCGTAACCCTAGAAATTTTTGAAATTATTGCATTATGAAAGTGGGCAGGGTTGATTCGATGTTGTATTCAGAAATATTATTTCATAATACCTACCAAAAACTGTGAATAAATTTAAAAAAGTGTTTGCTTGATTGCAAAAAAGTTTTGAATAACGTCCACAGCCGCAGACGAGGTGCGCGTGTCCGCTGCCGCGCAGCCGCCGCTGCCGCCGCGCCGCGCCGCACCGCCCTGATGTATGTGCGGACACTTTTTAAGTGGGAAAGTTTGTGTACAAATAACGTGGAGTTCCGCGTCGGCAGACGTCTCGGTTCCGACTCACGCACACACAGACGCACAGGGTCTCCTCCTTCCTCTCGATGTACCCCAATAAGCTGGGGGACAGAGTTTGCAAAACTTTTAATTGGTTGCTGACTTAGCGCGTAATTCCGCAAAGTGTGATTAAAAATACAAGAAGATCCAAAAATAATTCCGCAAGTGTAGAGAAGCGTAACGCTACACACATTCATGTTGAGAATATTTTACCAAACACATACAAATGATAAAATCCGACTGCTGAAAAATCACGCTCTAAGTGGTATTAAACAAGAAAATATTCTCATACAACTACACTGTTTGTCATACTTGACAAACAGACAACAATACGTTAAAATGAGTAGATATACCAACAACGCTACTAGAATGATCTTGATGAACTTGATCTTGATCTTCCTAACCAACTCAATAAGGGTCCATTTTTCAATTTTCCGATATTGCCTAATGGTTTGATGGCACAAATGTATTTTTGTCAAAAGACGGATACACATTACCGGAGATTTATATCTCTTATCAATATTAACTTACTGTGATATTACTTACAAAATATGGATTTACTATAAAGGATGGAAAAGCAGCCGCATGAATAAATTTATATCTGATCATTGAAAAATTGCCCCTAAAAGTGATATGTTTTTATTTGCAGATGATACTAGTTTTCTTTATGAAAAACCGATAAAGGTTAGCAGAGCCGAGGACCATAGGTGCTCAGAAAAGATAAAAATATGTCGCCTCGCGATACTACCGATAAAACCGCAGTGCAACAATTTATTTTTAATTATTTTTGTGCCATGGGTTAAAGCAAATTAAAAATAAAATAAATAAAACACAAATAATATAGTGAAACAGGCTGTTGAGAAAGCAGTTGATTGTGTGTGGCTATTACAAAAAGTGAAAACCCAATATTTTTTTATTGTGCCACTATAACACTTAGGGCTCGACCCTATTATATATATTGATAAATTGTATTGAATATTGAATGTAATTGCAAATTGCTGGTCAAATTTTAATTAGGTTTTCCTGATATAAGATAACACGTCGACAACTCTATGTATAAGCTTCAAAAAAATGTTCGAAAGCGTTCACACCCTGTAAAAGGTGTAATTGTAAAAGTTGTTATCCTTAAAAGTCAGCAAAACACCCTCAAATTTAGTTCTTAGGCGACTATGTAGATTTTTAGCTAACTTGCCATTTTTCTTCCTTTTCTTCAAATGTGATTTATGTTTTGAACGGATGTAAATACTCTTTGATATTTGGTTTTCTCTTTGTTTTGTATTGTGTTGCTTATTTTTTTTCTCTCTCCTTTTTTAATACGTTTCGACAGATATGATATTTACAAGGATTAGTTTTTTATTTTATTGTTTTATGGGCCAGACGTAAATCAGCGTTGCTACTCACTGAGTAAAATGCAACTTATGCTGAGATAGCCCCTTTTCTTCATTACTACTTGCTAACTCATTGTGCTACTTTTATGTTATAAATCTTACTGTGTATATGAAGAATAAATGATTTTTTATTTGATTTGATTTAAGTGTTGATTCAGCATCATAAATAGAATAACGTTTGCCGAAAAAGCAGGTATGTAATATTTTTTTAGATTTTTCTTTTTCCTTATCGCGTGGCTGGAGGACGGGAGCTAGGCGTAAAATTGTGTCCTCGACACGTTTGCTCTCAAAAAGACACTGACACCCACACGTTGTACACGTTTTACAACGGTCATGTTTCGAATCTTCAATAAGTACAATCGTCTCTTTAATGATGTTGATCCTTTTATAAACACAAAAAGAGAGTTTAAAATAAAAATACTAAATATCTTAAAAGATACAGAAAACAAATAAATATGAAACACATATCACTCACTCACGCACACACCCTCCCTCTCTCTCTCTCACATACACACACACACACTAACACACCCTCGCACACCCTAACACACCCTCACGCCCTCTCATTCACAAACACCTACTCACATTCACACATTAAACAAGCACAAGGTCGTCTAGAAAGAAAATGTAGGTATCATTTAAATTCAAGCAATTAGCTTATTAGCTATGTAGTTTAAATACAACTTACTCAATGAACTTACTGTAATGAACGTTCTATTGTTAACCAAAATTTGTGTCTGGTGTCTACTTTTACTTTGTTAATATTAGAGGAAATCTGTAATTGGCAACATATTTTAGCTCATGTATTAAGTTAACTTGTTGTTGGGTAACCTGCTGTTGATTTCCCAAATAAAATAAAAATAAAATAAATATTTAAATCTCGGCAAAAGTACCACGGAGACAGAAATTGTTAGGGTATATTTTTTATGTGGGCTCTGTCTCGAAATCGAGCTAATTCGCCAGTGTTCAGTTTGAGTTGCTATTCAGTTGTTATTTGTTTCTCTTTTTCTTCTTTTCATACATTTTACATGCATCCTAGGCGAGATCCTAGGCGATTTTTGAAAATGTTGTCGCTGTCCTATCTGTGTGACACCACATCTTTTGCTTGTAATGGCGAGATCGAGTTGCTACCATGGAGGCGAACAATGTAATTTCTTCACCTCCATGGTAGCTACGGCAAACCTTCTATATATCATATAGAATAGCTGCTTCGTGTTATTGTAGTTTATCTATCTGTGTGACACCACATCTTTTGCTTGTAATGGCGAGATCGAGTTGCTACCATGGAGGCGAACAATGTAATTTCTTCACCTCCATGGTAGCTACGGCAAACCTTCTATATATCATATAGAATAGCTGCTTCGTGTTATTGTAGTTTATCTATCTGTGTGACACCACATCTTTTGCTTGTAATGGCGAGATCGAGTTGCTACCATGGAGGCGAACAATGTAATTTCTTCACCTCCATGGTAGCTACGGCAAACCTTCTATATATGATATAGAATAGCTGCTTCGTGTTATTGTAGTTTATCTATCTGTGTGACACCACATCTTTTGCTTGTAATGGCGAGATCGAGTTGCTACCATGGAGGCGAACAATGTAATTTCTTCACCTCCATGGTAGCTACGGCAAACCTTCTATATATCATATAGAATAGCTGCTTCGTGTTATTGTAGTTTATCTATCTGTGTGACACCACATCTTTTGCTTGTAATGGCGAGATCGAGTTGCTACCATGGAGGCGAACAATGTAATTTCTTCACCTCCATGGTAGCTACGGCAAACCTTCTATATATGATATAGAATAGCTGCTTCGTGTTATTGTAGTTTATCTATCTGTGTGACACCACATCTTTTGCTTGTAATGGCGAGATCGAGTTGCTACCATGGAGGCGAACAATGTAATTTCTTCACCTCCATGGTAGCTACGGCAAACCTTCTATATATCATATAGAATAGCTGCTTCGTGTTATTGTAGTTTATCTATCTGTGTGACACCACATCTTTTGCTTGTAATGGCGAGATCGAGTTGCTACCATGGAGGCGAACAATGTAATTTCTTCACCTCCATGGTAGCTACGGCAAACCTTCTATATATCATATAGAATAGCTGCTTCGTGTTATTGTAGTTTAAAATCTTGATAAAAGCAAAGATTACTCATATTCATGTAAAAGCTGAAGTTTTCCATATCAAGCTTACGTTACTGGTCGAACTAAAAAAGCACATTTCACAAATATGCACGAAATATTATACCGTCAAACGTGTAACAGAGTGGAAATATTTCTAGCTTTGTCAGGTTTCAAACAACTCTATCATAGATGTAAAAAAAATCCTGTTCATAAATTAGTCGATGCTATAAATGTTATACGTCGTATGGACGCCATATACCGGAGGCTTATATTACCTACATCTAATGTTTTACTACATTTAGGGCCTTTTTCACCTACTGTTGATTAGCTTAGTCGCCACATATTAAGGGCCTTTATTAGCAGTTTGCAATAAATACCAGTACAAGATAATCAGCACTTTTAGTTGATTAAAGTTGTTGATTAAAATAAATCAGCCTATCACAACGCATGGAAAATTCATTCGCCGGATGACCAAAGGCAAGTTAGGGATTCAGATGAAATCAGACGTTTAGTTTCATTTCGTTCCATGCTTACTGTCAAAGGCCGTGTTTTTCGGCCAAGTGACCCAAAATTTACCATTTTGTATGGCATGCACTAAACATCAGATTGAATCCCCGGCGAGTAAATTCTTATGAGAGCCCCCAGGGCAGTTCCTTTTGAGGGAACTGCACATAAATTACGATTAAGTTCCTCTGACTTGTTTCCTATAAATTCAATCCTTCTTGAGAAATGAGAAAATTCTTCATTTATTATTTATGAAGGATCCAGTGAGCAAAAACCTATTTAACCATCATAGCTTATCCTAGAAATCAAATTGCGTAAGTAATCTCCTTTTTTTAACCGACTTCCCTTATGTTATAACATCTGCCACTGTAACGTATCGCAGGAATGTTGGCTCGTGGGGCGTGCGGAGAGACATAATATTGGCGGGTTGCTATAGCGACCACAACGACCGACCCGACCGCGCGACCGCACGACCTCGCGCAGCGCGAAGCCTTATCCCTTTTGCACGCGCAATTTCCCTCACAAATAGGCAGACATTATAATTTTCTTAAAATACTATCCACAATTTACACATACGAGTAATATAATAGATACGTTTCTAATCGGAACTAAATAACAGTTTTTCTATAAATGTAGGCTTAAAAGCTACTTTTATGTTTACAATAATTGTTTTTAAATGAGAGGCAACTGTTTTGCTCTGAGAACGTCTCACTTTCTTTAGAAGAGTATTAAACCAGAAGAATTATCGCTCACTACACAAATGTAAAGCGTTGTTTGTTTTAATTTTTATTTTTATCGTGAAGTTTTTTATTCACATAAATTTAAATCATCATATTTAAAATGAAAAAGAGTTGAATGTAAAAGCAGCCCACGTGCCAGGCACAAGGCACCGTGCCAGGCACAAGGCACCGTGCCAGGCACAAGGCACCGTGCCAGGCACAAGGCACCGTGCCAGGCACAAGGCACCGTGCCAGGCACAAGGTGAAGCGACTGTCTACTGGATCTAGGATTTTTAAATATTGTTTGTTAACATCTTTATCCTACTTTACCTGTGTGTCATATATGTGTGAAAGGCGTTGCGCATGTGACCAAAGATAGTAAGTCCCCGATTACAGAAGAGACGTCTGAGTTAATCAGTGTTCAAACCATAGACCTAGCATAGTGCGCTGTACTTACAAGACGAACAGAGCGTGGAAGTTAGACGTCAACTCAAGTTCCATTACCGCGAGTTAGAAAGAGATGGAACATACATACTAGTACCCGTTGGGACAACTTTTCAAAACTTTATCCGAACGTAGGAGCCGCGCTAATGCAATGTTAAATGTTTTTTTGCAAAATCTTTACGATCTCTCTAGTTTTTATATTATATATTTATAGATTGTTAAGTAGACGGGCGTAAATAAACTCGGATAAACACCTTTTTTCTGTTAAATGAGAGGTGACTGTTTGATTCTTCGTCGATCATGTTTCTTAACTTTTCCTCATTATTTTAAAGTAAAACCTTAAACATAACGTCAGATAAATACTTGAAGTTACATGGCGATTTAGAAATTTCTTACACAGAACAAGGAATTTCAGTACATTTAGCGACCATTTTTGATCTCATCCGTCAGTTGACGTGTTGTGAGATTTAAATCGACACTTAAAGGGCCTTTATTACTAAAGTGTTGATTATCTTGTACTCGTATTGATTGAGAGATGGTAAGAAATGCCCTTTGATGTAAGGATTAAGCAAATCAGTACTTGGTGGAAGAGACCCTAAATCTATGGTTCAAACCGCATGGGGTTGACTCAGCTCCCTTCCATATTGCCCTTAAATAGTGACGAGTTTAATCATACGTTCACGTTGATTTTTCGTGCACTTGGCCCTTAGTAATACTCGTTGTAACGTTATAATGACTGATGGATCGTAGGGCCGTCACAAGCTAAGAGATGGTGAGATATGCCTTTTAGTTTTGAATGCTGGCTGGACTATAATATGAAACCTTTATTCAAATCAAAGCAGATTTTTGACTGTTCGTAAAATATTCTTTCAAGAGCATCTTTCAAAAAATTGTTTGCGCGATTTAGAAAATATATATATCTCTTTTGGCATTAATTAAATTTACTCAATTATTTTCACCCATTATTTCATCAAACCGTCAATAGTTAAAGATTGAATGTCAAAAGTCTGTTTGATGTGTTAATTATGAAATGATCAGAATAAAATATGTTCGTAGATTCAAGAATTCAAGAATCAAGTGTTGAAACTTGACATTGGCATATTGTCTATACTGGACAGAGACAAAAAAACAGCATCTTTACAGACACGGACGGCGGAGCGGTCCATTTTCAACTTCTCAGAAAATATTTGTGAAAGAGCATCGATTATTAAGGTGGGCCATCCCGCTCAACTCCCCATACAAACGGGGAAAGAAGATCACGCTATATTTCTTGTCAGAGATCCAATTTTTTTCTCAAAATAGCTTTATTTGATCGAACTAGACGTCTGATGACCGTTGGCGTTGTAAAATTGTGTTTGGTTTCTAAGTTATAAGGTCCGAAAGTTCGATTTTTTTGCGCGTTTTATACAATAAATTTGGAGGTGGATTACGCAATGATAAAGTAAGAACATCTTAGAAAGATTAGACATCAGACATAGCTTATTTAATCAAGATTTATTATCTATTTGGTTTTTGTTAGATTTTTAACTACAGCGGTTGTTAAAAGCCATAAGTCGTTTTTAACCGACTTCAAAAAAGGAGGAGGTTATCAATTCGTCTGTATGTTTTTTTTTAACCGACTTCAAATAAAAAGGAGGAGGTTATCAATTCGTCTGTATGGTTTTTTAACTTTTGCCTGGGTGAACCGATTTTGATGATTATTTTTTTAAATGATAGCTAGTGCTTCCCAAGTGGTCCCGTTTTAATTTGTTTAAGTTCTGACTATGATATCCATGAGAAAATCATAAAAGTCTTAAATTTGTATTAAGATGTGCGCGACAAATGGACGAATAACTCAATATAACGCCAACCGATTTCGGTGATTCTTTTTTTATTGGAAAGGAAGTAAACTAATTAGTAAGTGTACTTCAAATTCACTAAAAATAAACAAATAAAAAAAATTAACAAAAAAAATAACCGACTTCTAAGAAAAAGCAATAAAAAGTAAAAAATAATTTCCATTTTTGTAGTTATGATTTCTGTTATTTTTTGAGTCAGCGTCAGCCGGGCACGCGCTGCGCCAATCAAGGGAACCTAACCTAACCTAACCTAACCATTTTTTTGTTAATTTTTTTTATGTAATTAAAATTTTCGTAAACCTTACCAAATCATACACTATGCATATTGTCTTTTTTGTGGACATGTTGCATCTTACTCAACACGGAGCCTGTCTTTTTATTTGAAACGAAGAAGGTCCCAGAGCGCAACAGCACGGTTTTGTACCGTGCCCGCGAATGAGTTAGTCCCGCCGGGTTGGGCCACCTTAAGTGCGCAGTTCCTCGGTACTTCCTGGAGGCTAGAAACAAGAATAATATTCAATGTGTCAAACATAGATTAACTAAAACCTCTAAAAGTTTTTTTCTGTAACAGTGTTAGGCTTTACAATAAATTACCTAAAAGCTTAAGAGATATGGTTGACTTTCTTTCAGAAATAAATTAAAATCACTTCTAATATAGAAATCTTACTATAGTGTAAAGGAAGTGTATAAGGACTATAGTGTATAAGGATTTCCGTTAGTACTCCGACAATATAACAAAGTACTTCTAAAATTCTACTAATATTTTGACACAGATACTTTTGTATCTTCATAAAGTGATGACATCGATATTACTATGTAATATAAATACATTGACTAACCATTTAAGACTATTATGTAATATTTACATATATACATATTTTATAATCTGACGAAGGATCTTTACACCAGATTCTTATTGATCATAGAAATCAGTTAAATTTATAATAAGTTTATCTCTTCGTTATGTGATCAGATCACTGTAATAGTCCATGACAGAAATAATAGTAATAAAACTAAACGTGCACATGTATCACAATTTTGTTTCTTGTTGCCACTGGTGTAGAGCATCGCTTCAAGGTCCTTGCTTGTGGTGATGCTTGGTTCGGGTCACCTCTTCCCCTAAAATATGGTTGAGAGAGGCGATGGCGATGGAGAGGAGATGCTCGTGAAGGTGTGCTGTTTGTGGGGACTGGCCTGCTCCAATTGGCAACATGTTAGATGACGGACATGACTTTGCAAAATAAACCGATATTTGTCATGAACTGTTGCATACGGCATGAAAGGTAGATTTTTGTGAACTTATATTAATTTACTGTATTGTCATAAACGGGTACCAAAAAACCGTATTTCTGTAAGCAGTGGCAAACAAATTTGTAAGCTTAGACTAAGTGGACGTTGAAACAAATCTGCGAAGTTTCCTGCCAGTTTTTCTTCGCCGTGAATGCTGAAATGGCTAATGATAAAATATGACAAATCCGAGTGCAGTGTGCTGCCTGTGGATGATGAAAAAACAATAAACAATTAGGAAACGTACAAAATTCGACTTTTTCAAAGATTTAAAAAAGCATGAGCCACCAGAACCTATTACCTGCTATATGCTACTGCTACATTTAAATGGATGGAAAACAAGGACAATTTTCATTCCCGCTTCGACAATCTTTTCTTCTATTTGATGGTAAGTGCCATCTCAGACGGATTCAGCCCTACCACCTAATAAAGGAAGAGGACCTAAAGTATTACGTGGAGTCCGAACCACAGCCAGACTCAATATCGAAAACGTTAACCCATCCTGAACCTGGCCGCACACAGAGATGCTGTACATAGATAACATCCGGTGATTCGCAACCGACTACTATTAGGATAGCGAAATCGTCTTCCAGGCCCTAACGGTTTCCTACCCTTAAAAAATGTTAGATTGTATTAAAAAAAAAATCACTTGAGAAGGCTTCATTCTATGTCAGTGTGTTTTAAATGTTTTTGTACGTATCTTAATTTTTCAGTAAAAATAAAAAAAACAACTGCCAATATTTACCTGTTTTTCTAACATAAAAATGACTATAGTAAGCTATCCTGAAAAGATGGATGTATGTCATCGCGGACTTCTCTGTAGACCTATACAGGAGAAACAATTCCCCCATACATTATTTTGTTATATCTCTAAAGGATTAGGTAGCGTTTTCGATTAAAGACATTTATCGTATTATTTAGATTTTCACTGTTGTTCGACATAATACTTAATGTTTACGGATATACAGTGTTAAAAAGGCTCACTTCTTTCCGACGTTGCGGACATCCTGATGATGTCCGCAACGTGGTGGACGAAACGTCGGAAAGAAGTGAGCCTTTTTAACACTGTATATCCGTAAACATTAAGTATTATTTATCGTATTATTTCTACCAATTTACAAAAAACATTAATACACTATATATATATAAACCTTCCTCTTGAATCACTCCGTCTATTGGTGAAAGCCGTATGAAAATCCGTTTAGTAATTTTTGAGTTTATTGCGTTTAGACAGACAGACAGACAGACAGACGCACACCACCGCTACTACGAGTCCTGGCTACCTCGGAACCCATCAGGTTGTCCCAATCCTTTCTTTGAATGCAGCAAGATGCTACCACCACACCCCCGCTCGTCATTTAACGTCTGCTTATGGTTTTTCGGAGTGATCTAATAAATACCGAACATTTCCTTGTGGTTTCATTGGAGTCAGCCTCAATGGCCCAGTGGCGCGACACTTCGGCGATCGCTCTCCGAAGTTAAGCAACGCTGGGTCCGGTGTGGCCTTGGATGGGTGACCATTCGACCGTTGAGAGAGGCTGGCCGTGGTTCGGATTCCACGTTAAACTGTAGGTCCCCTTCCTTACTTACTAGGTGGTAGGGTTAATCCCGCCCGGGTTGGTACCATCGCATTGGATGAACGATGGTCGAAGCGGCAATGAAAAATTGTCCGTGTTTTCCATCCAGTTCAATGTAGCCGTGCAATATAAGGAAGGTCCTGGCATGGCACCTAGCTCCCATGTGGTGTGTTGGGCTAATACCATGACAGAATGGTGTGGTATTAGCCATCCATGTCCAGTCACATAAAAAAAAGGGAGAATTGGCCGATCCGAAACGACGTGACATTTTAAATTCTAACCGAGACATTGTGCAATAACGTGGCGGCCCGCGGAGCGCTCGGCGCTCGATGCTTCCCCCGAACCAATTAAAACTAAAACATTACACGTTTTTATTTTACGACCACAATGCTCATAAAGATTAAGTATCGTATCAATGAATTCCACATGAAGTGGTCTCACAATATTGCACAATATCTAGCTCCGGCGAGGCAAAAGTGTGTACCTACAATATGTTTATTTATTCGAATGATCTTGGTCGATGTCCACTGTCATTGGTTTACAAAAATGTATTGATTTCAATTATTATTTTAGTAACTTTTTGTTTATTCATCATTCATAGACAGTACACTGCACTCGAATTTGTCATATTTTGCGGGCAAATAAGAACCTGCAAGAAACTCCGCTGGTTTTTTTTTTCAACGTCCACTTAGTCTAAGCTTACAAAAGTATTTAGAATCACAGGTTAAAAATCAAAGTTAATATGAATTGACGAAAATCACCAATTAATGTCTTATGCAACAGTTCATGAGAAATATCAGTTTATTTGTAAAGACCATGCCCGCCATCTAACATGTTGCCAATTGGAGTAAGCCAGTCCCCACAAACAGCACCCGTTCACGACGGGCACAGCCTCTCTCCATCGCCTCTCTCAACCATATTTTAGGGCCA
Source organism: Incurvaria masculella (assembly GCA_946894095.1). Classification (NCBI taxonomy): domain Eukaryota; kingdom Metazoa; phylum Arthropoda; class Insecta; order Lepidoptera; family Incurvariidae; genus Incurvaria; species Incurvaria masculella. The sequence goes on along the minus strand of OX335650.1, from coordinate 21,741,853 downwards.
ACAACCATTATAGTTTTTTATTTTATAATTTAGTTCTTTTATTCAGTTAGACCACAATTTGGTCTAACAATTTACATAAATAATACTAATACTTACACAATCCAAGGAAGGCATGGGAGCTAGTTTCCGTGAATTGTGTTGGGCTCATATCGCAACAGTTAGGTGCGGTCTAAGGGCCGGTTGCACGTACGCTCATGCACGTCAACATCACCGTAAAGTATGATTAGGGCCTGATCAGGCAAATTTTGCGTTGCACGAAACTTAAACTTTACGTTGATCGCTGAGGTTAACCGCTAATCGTAATCACTCCCGATCCATTGATCACCGTCAAAATCACGATCAAATCATAATTCAAAGTATCAAAAGTCACTATTTTTACATTTTTGCAATCTTATTGGACCTTAAATAATAGGCAAACGTTGTCATTAATAAAATACATTGCTTTGTTTTTCATAATTAATAGCCTACATCCGGTTCCACAGATTAAAAATTTCGGCGCCACATCTATGTTATCTGTGGTGCTACCAACAGCTGATAGCAAGCCGACATCTTGGACGCTATTAGCGCCACCCCGCGGCTCCAAGAGCAACTGTTTTGTTTGTTAGTACGAATGATTGACGCTAGATGGTGCTTCAATTGTGCCTGTCTCTTTCTGATAATATACTGTGGAAGAAGGACAGTACTATGTCAGCTCAGGCGGTGCTGAGAGTTGCCATACAGCAAACATTTTTGCCGATTGTTTCGAGGGACTATTTGTGGTCTGACGGCTGGCAAGCTAACTTTGACGAAAATATGTTACCTGCAACTCAATTTCATATGATGGGCGATTAGCCGTCACATCATCGTCAAATGTAATCAGTAACGGATAACATTTTACGAGGCTTCGTGCACTCGGTCCTTAGTCGTCAATTTCTAGTTACGTTAAAAAATGCCTCACCATAACAAGATAATTCTTACACGTATGATTCCTTAATGGTGCCAATCTCCGAGTTGTTACCTGAGTAATCCTTATTGTGCGGCGCGGCTAAAACGGGCTTGCTCTGAACCACTATCTACTCGCAGCAAAAATGTTATTTAATTTGAATTTAAATCCGCGTCAAGCTCCGACGCGCGGCTGCGTCTAGTGTTACGCGCCATTTGCCACGTAATTTGATATTCGAATGACAAATTAGTCCGCGCGCTCCAGCGCTCCAGCGCTGCGGCCGCCGCGCCGCGCCGCCCGCCCCGAGCGCCTCCGCCGCTGAAAATTACAGGACGGTGCATCGTGACACCGGAGCCTGCGCTCGGCCGCGCCGCCGCCGCCGCCGCCCCGCGCCGCCGCCGCCGCCGCTCCGCGCCGCCATGGCGATTAGTGAGCGCGCTGTTCCGGCGCCCGACAAACAACGTTTCAGTTGACAGTTTTCAATCGAGCGCTCCACTGGCTCGTTTTCGGACTCATTCGCTTAGTTCAAATTTAATTTAATGTTTGATTACTTTCAAGGCTCAACTGAACTAAAATCGTGCAGCTAATCCATCTAAAGTCTCTATCTACAAGTATTTATTTTAAAACATTCATTTCTTATCGGTTTGTCAGCGCTAAAAATACCAGCCAACTGCGAGACGGACTCGCAGACAAAGGGTTACGTACCATAGTACAAGATTGAACACTTGTACTTTTAAAATTATTTCGTATTACTAACAAAATTGTCTTACTTAATTACATCCGTCCTGTATTTGGGTTATTTGACATTCATTCAGAAATAAAAATAATTAACAAATAAGATTTCCCTCGTCATTGAAATCTCTTATCAAGAAAAGAAATGCACGGCTTATGTGGAAAAAAGCATCTACAAACTCGGCAATTTAAAGGTGGCAATGATTTGAATTTAAGAAATATATTTTAAACAAATAAAAAAATATATCTTTGTAAACAAATAAAAGTCAGTGGTTGATATTGTGATTGTGTATATTCTAATCTCCAAAATTTAAAAACATTAAAATATTCAGACGTAGATTTTGATAATAAATTAAATAATTAAGAATATATTATATTCGAACACCAAAAATTAAAAAAATCTAGTAAAACATGAATAGCATGTAAACAAATAAAAAAAAAAAAAAAAAAAACAGTCATCACCCGTAGTATGGGTAATTGATAGGGTAACGATTGTCTTATTTATCATACCAATATGCGCAATGAGTCTCCATTGTAAAATAGACACACCCACTGTCATCTTCTCTATAGCAAAGTAACTGGATGGAGCTCTAATTAGGTTCAATAGGCCAGCGCCATGTCGCGAATGTCGCTAAGCCACGCCTTCTTTATCTCGTGGGCTGTGACGTAGCGACAACTGGACACAGACCCAGTTTGCTTAGACCATCTCCTCTCTACCTCTATCCTCCGTGGTACGCACTTTCGTCTCGTCGTGGCGTCGTCAGCGTGCTTGAGCGAGTGAGAGTGACTGGACTGACTTGCATGAACATGGCTAAATTACTACCAAAGGTTTAGTTAGAGTTTAGTTAATAGTAGGGTAAGATCGCTAACGTCATACAAGTGTTTAATAGGGATAATAAAAGCCCACAGATGGCGTTGCAATTCACATTGCAAGCAAAAGGTAAATTTCTATTACAAAAGTCCAGCGAGCATCGTGTAAAGGCCTTGGTATTTTTTAAGGATAATGCACATTTAAATCGGAAGGGGTGCACCGTAAGGATCGAACCCGCGACTTGCGACTCCCGACGTCATAACGAGTCATTAGACTTACAAATATTTGTGCAGGCGTTTTTATTTATTAAAAAAAAAACATTCTATGATGTAAAAAAAAATTGGTTTCAATTTATTATCGCAACCATTAAATCTATATTTTCATAATAAATATCTGCATGATTTTTACTATTACAATCTTTTTGTATTTTCTTACATCCTAAACGGAAGCAAGTCCCGTACTTAATGCCCGCCATTAGCAATTAATACCACTTTAGAGGCGCCAAATTAATTTTATAAATTGGGGAATCTTTCAAAAATAACCCCTCGAAAGCCGAGAACATCGCGGCAATTATCTGCGCTGTCTCTGGGGCGCGGGGGTGGGGTGGGGAGGGTGGGGGCCGCGGCGGGGGCGAGCGGGGGAAGAAACGAGGTTAGTAATTAGGCGGAGGTAATTAGTGTTTGCTTGTAAAGCCATCATCTTATCATCTCCGAAGGGGTATTAACGAAAAACACAGTCTCGTGACAAGTCGGGGGTGCGGGCGCGGTGCGGAGCCGGCGGGGGTTGGTGCGGGGGGGGGCTCAGTGCTGACAATTTGGACTGGAAGAAGATCATGAGGTGAGCCTATCTTGATGTACCAATTCGATTTTTTTCTAGTCACTATGCATCGAGCTTGTAGAACATGAAACTCACTGAAAACCAAACTTAAAAAAAGTGAATATATGAAAAGTAAAAATCCGCGACGGATTATAGTTCGTTTTCCCATTTATTATTTGCAAATTATTAAGTGCAAAAGTTAGCCCAAAACATTCGCATTCCAAAAAATTAATACCTTCCTTTATGAGCACGACTACTAACACCGCGTACGTTCGTGTCCCCTGAAAGGAATGCTAGAATCCATGTTGTGATTCAAATTCGGAAAGTATTGTTAGGCCTCCTTTTTATTTATGAAATTAATTGATTTAGGTATTATTTTGTGGATTTATTTATTGTCCTCATTTTTACACATATAACTTTCCTACACGTGTCTAAGTCGCAGGACAGATTTTGATGATTTTTTTGTGGGTGTCCGGTGAACCCCAGATTTTTTAGATTCTCAATGGGACCGGCAGTGCGATTACGAAGCACGAAACGGGGGAGGTTGGTTGTATTTAACAGCTAAATTGCGATAACGAAATGGAAGCACCGGCAGTGCGATTACGAAGTGCGAAATTAAGTGCGGTTAGTACCCAAAACTGACATATTTTGTAATCGAAAGCCGTCCGTAAGCTGTCAATTTGGGGTAGGTGCGGCACCTACACCTCATGTGGCGCTTCGTAATCGCACTGCCGGTAGGTGGCGCAGTTGTCGAGATATTGACCCGAGCGGAGCCGGGCCCCTAACTTTTAGTAACATACAATCGTGGGGCATGAACAATGTTATAGTCAGGTAAGTAAAACAAATACTAGGTAATATTATTGTACATTTCTTACAATCAAATCCCAGTGAATTTGATAACGGCGAACTCTGATATTCTAACTATTAGGGATATGTATTTTAGGAGCGGCTCCTGTTCCCGATCCTGTCCTTCCTGCATCCCTTCTCAGCTTCGGTACTGCTTCTGACACCCGAGCTTGTCTAAGCAGCCAGAGGCGGATTTCCTCATGGGCCGAGTAGGCCCGGGTCTAGGGCGGCAAAATTTCGGGGGTGGCAAAACTTATAATCGGCCTTGCCGATGTGAGGGGTATTCCCCAGTATTTGAGGAATTCGGTATTGTGTGGGGGTTCGGTAGATGTGTTGGGTGGGCCATCCCGCTCAACTCCCCATATTTCATTCATTTCATTTCATTTATTTAAACTTTTTGGTAGTTAAACTGCACCAAGTTACGTCCCAAAGATTACAAACGGGGAAAGAAAATCACGCCCATATTTCTTGTCAGAGATCCCAAATTATGCTCAAAATAACTTTATTTTTTCGAACTAGATGTCTGATGACCGTTGGTATTGTAAAATTGTGTTTGGTTTCTAAGTTTTAAGGTCCGAAAGTTCGCGCGTTTTATACAATAACTTTCGAGGTGGATTACTTAAAGATAAAGTAAGAACATCTTAAAAAGATTGGTCATCAGACATAGCTTATTTAACTAAGATTAATATATAAGAGATAAGCCCAGATTCCGTGCTTGGGTAACCGAAGAAATAGTCTCATTGTTGATCATTATAACTGACAAGTTTTTTTTTATTTCTTTGGTTTGCTTTCTATTTCCCAGGATGATGGGTTGAGTTTCGATAGTAGTAAGGGTATACTGACGCAGTGAAAGACCTTGGAAAAATCTAAAGCACCATGATTGTTTCCTGTTTTTTGTCACTGGCGAACAAAACTTGGGAAACCGGACTGGACTGCGTTCTAGAAATATTTTGGTTGTTATCTAGAAAGGGTAATACTTGTTGCAAAACATTATTTTCAAGGACTCCTGATAGTGCTGGTCATATTACCATCTTACCTAATGGGTAGAATGTCTGACTAGCTTTCTACTTTGTTTTTTTTTTAAATTGGTTTGATAATCGCGCTCTTCCAACAATTTGGGAACCATCCTAGTAGCAGTGATTTGTTATTATAGCTAGAATGACTGACTTCGTATATGGTATACATCAGCATATCGATGCATAATCCGTCGGCTCTTACTGATTGTGATTTGATATATTTTACGTCACAAAGTACTACTTTTCGTTAGTCTTAATTCTTTCCCCGGCTATTTTTGGGTAATCTAAAGATACACAATAATTTCTAAAATACTGAGTTAATGATCTATATACTTATCGGGATGACACAAGTTTTGGAACATTGGAAACGGGTTTTGCCATTCTCCTTTGTCGGGAGGCGCCTACGACGATGGTAGCAAGGATAATACTAATATTACTTCGTAGGGGGGCGGAAATCTTTCATAGACTTAAGGCAACCAAGGTATCAAATCCGCCCCTGTGAGCAGCCCGCCTGATATCTATGCGCTGGTCACAAAAGGGGTCCGACGATATTTTGATTTACTGTAGTGTTCTAAATAAAATATTATTAACACACATTGCTTTTTATGTATGTTGTAGAGACAGCACCATAACGAATCTAATTAACGTACTATACTATATGTTGTACGACGTTCGACGTACAACATATTAACGCTTTTTCCAAATATTTGAGCCCTCTAAGCCGAGGGCGCGGCGCCACCCTGGAGGCGGGGCGTGGGGGAGGCGGTGCTGGATCGAGGGAGCTGCTGAGATGGTTATTAATTTCGCAAAGGAAGTCGCGAGCCGCGATGAGTCTGAAAAGGCGCACGTCAAAACACGGCAATTACGGAGTAATTACCTTCACATTTATGTTTTCCGAGTTATTGTTTCGGAAAATTTGTAAAGACTCAGCGCGGCTTCATTTCCCATCCCGCAAGTAGCTCGCTTTAGCTGTCTATAGAAATTATCTACCTGCTGTCATTTAGTTAGGATCCTTGAGATAATTCTGGCTGCTGAGAATGTTTTTTTTATAATTTGGCAGTTTTATATCAGGTGACGTGATGTTTTTGGGAATGGGGGGCTACGCTTAACTCTGTTACATCGTCGTACGCTTAGATGAAAAAGGAATGGATAGGGGACTAAACAAATTTTACAGTAAATTTTAAAGTAAGCTCAGTCAGCCGATATGCTCTCAGTCGGTGTCAGACGTCAGTGATGAATTCAGTTGGGCGAGATTTCAAAGTATCAACAAAATGTCGTCTTGTGTTGTTGAAAAATATGGAAATAACGCCATAAAGGACAACAAGAGCAATGGAATCACATTCCACGTATAAGTGCAAGCATATTCAGTATATTTTTAGTTTAGTTGACCTGAAACCTTTTATGTGTTGTAAAGGCGCAAACAGGGTTGGCACAAGCAAACTTAAATTGTCAGTTCGATTTTTATTTTTGTTTTCATTTCAGTATTACATATTGAACTAAATTTTATTTTAAAAACAAGTAGGGCTGCCAAAAAACAATAGTCAACGTACTGTTTATTATTTTTTATAATGTCGTTTAGGTTGTTTGTATAATATGTCTTAGTTCTGAGGCTGTGATAAAAAGGTACATCCTTGAAAATGGTCAAAATTTTACATGTGACAGACAGCTCGTTTCCATAAAGATTAAAATTCTCAAGTCGTTTCTTGGCTCAAATGTCCTTTTGTCATTGAATGAGTATTCATTCCTTCAACCTGCTACATTTAATCATAGACTCCATCTTCTTAGGGCTATTATCGAAAAATATGTAAATGTAAAACTTTATCATATACATAAAACCAATCCGGGGATTAAAGCCGCCAGGACAAAAGCGTAATAAACTGAACCTATTTGAAGGAAATAAAAAAAATTAAAAAGAAAGAACTTAGTGGTTTATCAAAATACCATCACACATTTACGGCGAACGGCAATAATCATCAACAGGTTTTACATAACACTGTACTGACTATTATTTGAACTATTTTTTAGTATCTAAAACGCATTGAACGAAATTTTTAAATGCATAAAAACATGGACAATTCAAGAATAATCAATATTATTTGTTTTGCAATGTTTGACCCTTACTTGCAATACATTAATGATTCCCTCTTTGTGTTTATTTTATTTTATGATTTCAATATTTACAAATTGTGTATATTCGACTTTATTAATTTATCCTTGATATCGATGATTTTTACTCAGAATAACGATGGTTTAATGAATGATTCCATTAATATTTTTTTCATTTTCCCGCTTGCAAATTCGCGAAAAGATTATTTGATGCCTTGTTAACTATACAATCATGGTACTACTTGTTCTGACCACTATCACTAAATAGGAACCTTAATATTTTAATGCACAATACAATATATTGTTATTTATTTTCGTGATCATTTTTGGCAACCCTGCCGTTTTCACTTTAATTTTTCATTTAGTTTTGACGCGCCATTCTGCTCAAAGGGCTTAGGATGCGCGCATCGTTGATGTGTCATGATGGATTAGGATGAATTTTGCACTATATCTACGACCAGATGTCACAAATGTCACCATCCCTTTTTCTCACGCTATAACTAATTCAATTTAAGGAAATTGTTGTCTCATTTCATTCTTCCGTGATTAGATGAATCTATTGGTCACTTTTTCGCATAATGCATTTCCTTATACCTTTGTCCTGCTCTTTTACACTTTACGTATTAGAGTTTAGTGTGCATGTAAAAGTATAGGTGTGTGAGTTCTAACATCTCTTTTAAAATCTTACAAAAGTCTCCTTCTGAATATTCGGCCTCTGCAGAATACATCATGCTTGAACTCTCTTTTCATTCGTCTAAAGTTCTACTGTGTGTTTTTTATTGTCCACCGCAAATTAATTATTTCTCTGAGTTTGAAACATTACTTGAAAAATATGTCTCGGAATACCAACATTTGGTCATATTAGGTGATTTCAACACTTGTTTAATTAAAGATGATTATCGTTCGCGTAAGCTTCAAAATATAACGAGATCTCTTAATCTTGAGATTCTTCCACTTCTTCCCACCTATCACATTCATGACTCCCACTCACTACTCGATCTGATTATAACTTCTCAACCTGATCTAGTTAGTACTTTTGGCCAAAAAATTGCACCTGGATTCTCTAACCATGACCTTGTTTTTATTTCGTATAAAGTTAAACCTCCCAAACAAACAGCCCGCATTCTTCTGCAGCGTAATTTCAATAGGATGAATGCTGACGCTTTGAGAGATGATGCAAATGCCATTGATTGGGCGGCGCTGTTAAGCTCTGTCAGCATTGATGATAAGGTTTCCACATTTTCAACTGCGCTGACACAGCTCTATGACAAACATGCCCCAGTACATCCTGTGCGCGTTAAACATATGCCTGCTCCTTGGCTGAATGCTGACATTCGACGTTTGATGGCAAAGCGTGATGCCCTTAAACGCAAGCACAAACGTGACCCCACAGAAAAGAACTGGGCTCTATTCAAATCTGCAAGGAATCGGTGTACACAGATGTGTAGAAATGCTAAGCGCCGCCATATCCATAACTCCATCAGTGACTGCTGTCCCAAAGACATGTGGAAGTTTCTACGCTCACTAGGTGTTGGTAAACTTTCATCTGTGGCTAATCACTCGATTGACATTGATGGGTTGAACCAACACTTCTCTTCATCTCCTGTGACAATGGACCCTTCTATAAAATCCAATACCATAAGACAATTACATAGCTCTTTGCTTCCTGATATTGATCCACTTGTTTTCACCCCAGTTTCTGACTGTGAAATTAAAAAGATCGTGCTCTCTTTAAAAAGCAAGGCTGTCGGTCCTGATGATTTTAATTCGACAATTGATTATCCCAATCTTGGATAGCATCCTTTCTATAATTTCTCACATTGTAAATTTTTCCCTATCTTCGGGCACTTTCCCTGTTTCTTGGAAACAGGCTTATGTCATTCCCCTTCCCAAAATTAACTCACCTGTTTTATTCAAAGACTACCGGCCTATTTCTATTCTCCCATTTCTTTCAAAGGTCCTTGAGCGCGCTGCTCATACGCAACTCTCTAAGTTTTTAACATCTAACGATCTTTTAAATCAATTTCAATCCGGCTTTCGTCCATGTCATAGTACAACTACTGCTCTAATTAAAATAACTGATGATATTCGCCTTGCCATTGATGATCGTCAATTGACACTACTGGTTCTGTTGGACTTCAGTAGTGCCTTCAACTCAGTGGATTTCGACATTCTCATTGCTATCTTGCGTTCTCTGAATATTTCACAGTCAGGACTTGATTGGTTTTCTTCTTATCTTCGGGGTCGCCGGCAGTGTGTCCGTGTGGACAATATCTCTTCCCTTTGGTGTGACATTACTGCTGGTGTACCTCAAGGCGGTGTACTTTCTCCTCTTTTATTTTCAATTTTTATTAACGCCATTGTTGGACTATTTCTTTCCCACTTTCATCTATACGCCGATGACTTGCAGTTGTATAGGCATTTTCGACCTGATGCTGCAGTATCTGCAGTTTCTCTTATGAACGTTGACTTGGATTCTGCTCTCGATTGGGCCACTCGGTTTGGTTTGTTAGTCAATCCATCGAAGACTCAGGCTATCATAATAGGTTCCTATAAGATGCTCGCTAAATTGGATCGCCTAAGTCTGCCTCCCATTGTTTTTAATGGAATTGCTGTCCCTTATAGCAAATGCGTTAAAAACCTGGGACTTTGGATCGATGAAACACTATCTTGGGCCACACAAGTCAACGAAGTCAGTCGTAAGGTATTTGGCTCCATGCACTCTCTCAAGCGTTTGCAAAATTTTATTCCCATCAGCAGTAAAATCACGCTCGTAAACTCCTTATTACTTCCTATTCTCGATTATGCAGACGTATGTTATCCAGATTTAAATGAAACTCTACTTAATAAACTTGACCGACTGCTGAATTTGTGTATAAGATATATATATGGGTTGCGTAAGTTTGATCATGTATCTGAATTTCGCACCAGTCTTAAATGGCTTGACATTCGTAAACGCAGAAATACCCATCTACTTTCCCTTCTCTTTGGTTTGTTGAATAACCCGGCTGCTCTTAAATATCTCACTGCTCGGATAGAACCCCTCTGTTCTCATGGTTTACCCCTCAGATCCACTGTTAATTTGCTTCTTGCTATTCCGGGACATAATTCTTCTTTTTACACTGATTCTTTTACTGTTAGAGCTGCACGTATGTGGAACCAGCTTCCACTTGATGTACGAATATCCTATTCTATTCACATATTTAAAGAGCGTCTCAAATGTCTGTTCCTCGATTTTTGACTTGTATTATTTAATCAGTAGTTATTTGCTTTTACTGATCCTACTGATTCAAGAGACACATAGTTTCTTTGGTGCATTGAATATAAAGGTATATATTTATATATTTATATGTGTAAATATTTGTATGTATCTATCTGTTAATATTAAGTACTATACATTATAAGCCTATATTATGTACGATTATTTTATGAAAATATATATATTTCCATTTCATTTTAAAATATTTTTTAAGATACTTAATATTTTCTTTAGTTTTTAGTTTTTTATTTTTTTATTTTGCCCGCCACACCGCACCTCTCCTACGTCTCTAAGGTTGAATGTCAGAGAATGCCTCATGGCATTAATTCCGCCTTTTTGTGAACCATGCTTGCAGGCTTGCAAATAAAGAATTTTTTCATTTTCATTTTCATTTTCAGTTTTTTTAAAAATAGGAACGCTTTTGAACTATCATCAGTATGGAGGTACCGTATCCATTCTTTTTCATCTAAGGTCGTACGATGAACAAACAATACCCTAGAAATAAATCTCACATTAATACAATGTTCTTAACACAGACGAAAACTTCAAAGCCCAAAACACAATAGTGTTAAATTGTACAGTAAACTCTTAGGGCCTTTTTCGCGTTCATTCTTAAGTGCTGATTATCTTGTACTGGTATTCATTGCAAGCTGCTAAGAAATGGCCTTAATATGTGGGGATTAAGCTAATCAGCAGTAGGTAAAAATGCCCTTAATATATGTAAAAATAAAATAAAATCAGTTCTTGGTTGTAATTTACATTGTAATACTCGTTTTTATTGTTTATTGTTTATTCATCATCTGAAGAAGAACTGGCAAGAAATTTGGCTGATTTTTTTTTCAACGTCCACTTAGTCTAAGTTGACAAATTTGTTTGCCACTGCTTACAGATATACTGGTTATTGGTACCCGTTTATGTCAATACATTAAATTAATATTAATTTACAAAAATCTACCATTCACGCCGTATGCAAAAGTTCATGACAAATATCGGTTTATTCTGCAAAGTCATGTCCGTCATCTAACATCTTGCCAATTGAAGCCGGCCAGTCCCCACAAACAGCACCCGTTCACGAGCATCACGCCGGGTCCAACCATCGCCTCTCTCAACCATATTTTAGGGGAAGAGGTGACCCGAACCATGCGTCTGTTGTGATACCATACATTATTATTAAACTTTGAAAGTTATACTACCCTGGTAGTATTTTTTTTTAATATATTAATTATGTTATATGCGCATATACTTATATCCTGGTTCAATAAAGAAACTATATTGAAATGGCGGATTGGACTTGCGAATCGCATGCTATCTCGCTTCCACTATATCGCTATCTACACTCACACAGTGTAGTACTGACTGCAAAACAAAATATCAAATCAGAGTGCGCAGTGATATGTACTCAGTTGCATTGTTAGGTCGGTATAGTGTTTCACTGGTTGAACCACAGAATAACTAATAGTGCTAGTTGAACTGAACAGATCTATGACTTCTAAAAACCGCGGGAAGATTCTTTGGAGTGTCGCCCGTGAAATTGTGTTCAAGAGAGTCGTTATCCTATCATATAACTAAGGGCGATAACTATTTACATGCTATTAATGTTTAACTATGTTTATGAAATTTTAGATTCTAAAATATTTTGTCAAAATCTATGGCTGTATTTTTATTATTTAGGTACGGGTAATGTATCAATACTGGAACATTTTAATCAACACTTTCCTTTATGTAGTTTGTTGTATAACATTACTTCACAACATTTGTTCCTTGCAAGCGACACTATTGACTAGCGTAATAATACAGGTTGTGTTGTTTTTTTCAAAATCAACGAGTTAAATTCCCGGCTAGGGAAACAAAAAAGTAAAAAACTAAGAATGCATTTTTAGTTCTCAAAATCCGGAAAGTTCCTCTCACAGATTATCAAAATCCGTGAGAGGAGTGATCCTTTGAGTGGTTTTCGCTATTTCTTCGATCCTATCTTTCACTATTTCGCAATTCGATCTTCCGTGAATGGGAACACATCATGTTAGGTACTCATTCACGGAGAAGAGGGAATACCGTTTATTTTTAAAAATATTAATATTACCTGTAATTTTGCAAAAAATAATAAAAATTAAATAAATAAAATATAGTTTCGGATCTAGCCCTGAAGGCCCACTGGAAATGTTTTCCCTGTATTCCTTTTAGATTGGAAAATATTGATTGGCTAATAAGCATTAGAAGAAGTTGTCTATCTTTATGTTAATTTTTTTACTGAAAATACAGATATTTACAAAAAATAAAAACAGATACACCTAGAAAGATGCTTTCTCAATATTTTTTTTAAAATTTTTAATTTGTTATGTTTTAGGGGTAGGGAAACGCTAGGTCCTAGAAGACAATTTCGCAAGTTTAATCGCAGTCGCCGTACAAAATTGTGCCTTGACGAATGGACAAAGAATGCATTTCTTAAAATGTTGGTTAGACTTAGATACAAACCGCATCTAAATTGGGTACGTAATCGCAGTAATCGGTTCTCAAGTTAAAAGCATTTCATACTACTGGTCACCTCTCGGTTAATTTAACGTGATGGTAAGCAGCCCTAAAATTACCTAAAAAAAAAAACCGACTTCAAAGAAAAAGCACTAAAAAGTAAAAAATAATTTCCATTTTTAACCGACTTCAAAAAAAGGAGGAGGTTATCAATTCGTCTGTATTTTTTTTATGTTTGTTACCTCATAACTTTTGCCTGGGTGAACCGATTTTGATGATTATTGTTTTAAATGATAGCTAGTGCTTCCCAAGTGGTCCCATTTTAATTTGGTTAAGTTCTGACAATGTTATCCATGAGAAAATCATAAAAGTCTTAAATTTGTATTAAGATGTGCGCGACAAATGGACGAATAACTCAATATAACGCCAACCGATTTCGGTGATTCTGTTTTTATTGGAAAGAACGTGAACAAATTAGTAAGTGTACTTTAGATTCACTAAAAATAAACAAATAAAAAAAAATTAACAAAAAAAATAACCGACTTTAAAGAAAAAGCACTAAAAAGTAAAAAATAATTTCCATTTTTGTAGTTACGATTTCTGTTATTTTTTGAGTCGGCGTCAGCCGGGCACGCGCTGCGCCAATCAAGAGAACCTAACCTAACCTAATCTAACCTAACCTAACCTAACCTAACCTAACCTAACCTTGGCTGACTTATTATTATTTTTTACTTTTTAGTGGTTTTTCTTTGAAGTCGGTTATTTTTTGAACATGGTGTGAAGAACCACCCGGTCAGCCAGAGAGTACTCGTCGGAGCAACATAACGCTGTCCTTCCGTCCCCTTCGGAATCGCTCAACGCGGAACAGGTTGGGAGGGAATTCAAATTCAAATTCACTGTCGACATTCAGAAAATAACAACCAACCGATCGGTTCGAAAGCCCATGGGCACAATTGCTTTATAAATTGTAGCCTATGTTATTCTGATGTATAAGCTATATTATTGTAAAGTTTCATTAAAATCCATTCACTAGTTTTTACGTGAAAGAGTAACAAACATCCATCCATCCATTCTTACAAACTTACCCCTTTATAATATTAGTAGGATTTTAAAGTTCCCTTTTAAGTATTACGATTTCTCTTTCATTTTATATGGGCCAGACCATCTTGTTCAATAGATGAAATATTTGCAAAGAGTTAATGGGCCATGGCTCGATTTTATTGAAAATAACAACCCCTTAAGGAATTGCTTTAACTGTAAAGTCCAAATAATTGTGCAAGTTCCCTCCAACAGTGGCCCACCCACTTGGCCGCGGACTCACTTCACGCTCGAGTGAGCCGGCGCGGCGGCGCAAGAGCCGCTCGTAGCTCAGGAGCGCGGGACTTCCATGCCAAAGGCCGAAGGGACAAATCCCCGCCCCGTTGATGCACCACTTTTTTCTCTTTCTGAGTTGGATGACTGCATTTCGTTACGAATGCGATCTGCTGCATGGTTCGGAATTCATGCAAAACTGTAGGTCCCCTTATACGAGGTGGGAAGGTTAATCCCGCACGGATTGGTACCATCGCATTGGATGAAGGATGGTCGAAGCGGCAATTAAAATTGTCCGTGTTTTCCATCCAGTTCAATGTAGCCGTGCAATATAAGGAAGTTCCTGGCATAGCACCTAGTTCCCATGTGGTGTGTTGGGCTAATACCATGACAGAAGGTGTGGTATAAGCCATCCATATCAAGTCACATAAAAAAAACTACCGAATTTTACGAACAAATACAAAGAAAAACAAAAATGACACGAGGAGCTGCAACCCGCCGGTCCAATAAGTGCGCCCCGCGAGTGTCTCCCCCCTCCCCCCCCCCCCCGGACTGTCGCCCGACAGATTTGAGTGTAATGTGATTTTTGATAAATGTTCGTCGCGGCCGTGTCTCAACTTTCCCGCATTTTGTTGCGAAACTTTCCATCGCGTCTTCTCATCTAGCGCCTTCTCAATCCTATAGTTATCATTGCTTCATTCTTTAATTTATTATTATTGACAACTACACATTCCACTAGATTCATAAAAATAATCAAAATTTTTATTAGCATAAAAATACTGCATATTATTCTCTTATTTATATCTTTAATTCTTCGGTACGTGTGCATGTCACTAAGCTCGTCGTAAACGGTTTGACTGATTTTGTTAAAAAAATGTGAATATTTGAGTGGGTTATATTTTTTAATTCGATTTTTTTTATAAAACAGAACCGTTACTGATTTACATGCAACGCACAGTCTAAACCGGTGGACCTAGATACCTAGTAAACCTCGGTAAAGCCAAATACCTCGCCTCGCGAAACCACGGTGAGCGAGGCACCATACCAGCAGATTCGCGGACAATCGCTGAGCTATTGAGCTTGTTCAAATTACGCTTGAAAACTCCCAGGTTATAGGTTTGATTGATTGAAAATTCTTTATTACGCCAAAAAAAAAACAATTTACAAAGAAAGTATAGTGCAATAACAACATAAGTGGGACGCAAAGGTATGAGAAAAAACATCAAAAATAAAAATGAAAACCAACAATTTAATTAATTCCTTCCTGAAAATAATCTGACATTCCATCGCGTGTACCGACAGATGAATTTACTAATTATGAACACATGAGAAGTGGGCGTCAAAACAATTAGAATTCTCCACTAATCGATGCGGCAGATCGCGCTACCGAGGAGAGGAACCAACAGCATATATTCCTATAAATATCCATCAGGATTGGACAAAATAATGAGTTGTCAGAACCGAGGCCGGAAGTTATTATCATCTCGTCCGTTCAACTTCAGCGGGCTTCTCCATGGCTTCAGCAGTCGGCCGTGGCCCGTGCGTGGCGCCCATACATACCTATGTAGGTGCACTTTACTTCAGTAAGTATAACGAACTCGGACGTCAATATCTTCTCGTATCATAAAAGAACGCGAGTGAAAGGAGTTGACTTATCATAATGCATTTATCGGAACTGGATATGAATTGCTTACACCACAACGGCTGTCATTATAGCATAAATCTAGAACGCCTCCTGACAATAATGTGCCATGCCAGGATCTTCCCTTTAAGAGTATGTCTGCTACTAAACTAAATAAACTCCTACTTGAAGGTAGTGATACTGACCGCGCCCGCATCCTTGCTGCTTCATAACGGGAATCCGGACCAGACTGTTTGACCAATGCGTGCTGCCGGTTTTGACCTACGCCTGCGAGACATGGACGCTCACAGTTGGTACTGCACACAAGCTGAAAGTAGCCCAAAGGGCAATAGAAAGATCCATGCTCGGTATCTCACTACGCGACCGAATGCCAAATTAGCTGATACGCCAAAGCACCAAGGTCACTAACGTTATGCATAGGGTTGCTAAACTCAAGTGGCAATGGGCAGGTCACGTATGTCGCAGAGATGACCACAGATGGAGCACTGTCTTAATGTGGAGACCCTACACAGGGAAAAAAAACGTCGGCAAACCGCCATTACGATGGTCAGACGATATACGTCAGACAGCAGGTGACAACTGGCGAAGAAAAACAGGAGACCGCACAACTTGGCGAAGTCTGGGGGAGGCCTACGTCCAGCAGTGGACAACAAAAGGCTGAAGAAGAAGAGAGATGGAACCCGGTAAATTTTCACGGGCTGTTTACGCAAATTTGAGGACAAAGCTATTCAAAACAATGTCCCAGGAGTAAAAGTCAGAAACGAACCATTGACGACATATTTCGATACACTTCGTGGACAGAGCTGAATAGAACGAAAAATGTTGCCATTGATATTGTATTGGTGTGTTTCTGTACATACATAAGTTACATACAAGGAACTACTTTGGTTATTTTGTTATTTGTTATTTATTTATATCGTCTTTGGACACAAAGTGCCTCTCAGATTTGTCACATTTACATTGATATGGATTCAAATATACAATTATAAATAAAGTAAAACTAAACAAAACATATCCTAACAGCTAACAAAATTCGTCTACTTTGTAGAGTGATAAGTCTTTAAGATATTTCTTTAATTTTTTTATGAATGCATCTCCTTCAAGCATCTCTAGTTTTGAGGGTAATTTGTTGTAAAGTTTGACACTTTGACTGAGTGACTTATAGGTGAGAATCACATGAGTAGACCTCAAGAGCTGTGGTTCACGCATTTTTGCGGACGGTTAAGCTTATATAAGCCATGAACCGGGACGGATCGAGTCCTGCAGATCCTGCACAGCTTACTGATGTTTATTAGCACCGAGTCAACCGAGTATCAGTCTACAAGGAAAACAAAGTCTTCTCGTAATTAATTATGGAATACCGATATGAACAAATGTTTCCTTTCGACACTTAATAATGATTGAATGGTAGTACGATTAGCATTTAAAATCAGCGAATAACGCAGTGATTACCTTTAGTGCAACACATTTTGTCTGATACCTGAAACCCCCAACGAAAAATCGTATTTTTCTTATGCAGTCGTTTAGTACTCATTCTGTACAGATTTCTACACCTCATTGTTTATTTTGTACGGTTAAGATTGAGTAAATACAGGCCAAGCAACGGGGGTTTCTAACTTGACGCTCAGACCCCCAACATTTCATTTTACCAACTTTTAATATCCAATAGTTTAATACTCATTTTGTACTGATTAGTACACCGAATGAATTATTTAGCACGGCTTTGATTTCGAAATAATAGACAAATGAATGGGTGTTTCTAACTTGACGTTTTTCCATTTTAACATTTATAACTTTTGAAAATGATATTCTAAAATACCCTGTTTTGAAACGTTTAGTACACTAAAAAGTACGTTTAGTACGCGTTCGTATCCATAACTACTGAACGTTGAATATTGCCCACCGATAGACCGGTTTGCTGAGGTAAATTGGGGTTGTCTAGTACATACCTAGCTCTCCTTACAATACAAAAATGTGTTATGACGAACAGATATATATCTTCAAAAGTACAGCAAAAAAGTGATTTATTACACCTTTAGATAAGCTAGAACAAAAATATAAAGTCCAGCGCTGATTATACACATTAACCGGGCACGCGCTGCGCCAATCAAGAGAACCTAACCAAACCTAACCTAACCTAACCTAACCTTGGCTGACACCGACTCAAAAAATAACAGAAATCGTAACTACAAAAATTAACATAATTTTTTACTTTTTAGTGCTTTTTCTTTGAAGTCGGTTATTTTTTTTGTTATTTTTTTTATTTGTTTATTTTTAGTGAATCTGAAGTACACTTACTAATTTGTACACGTCCTTTCCAATAAAAAAAGAATCACCGAAATCGGTTGGCGTTATATTGAGTTATTCGTCCATTTGTCGCGCACATCTTAATACAAATTTAAGACTTTTATGATTTTCTCATGGATATCATTGTCAGAACTTAACCAAATTAAAATGGGACCACTTAGGCAGCACTAGCTATCATGTAAAAAAATAATCATCAAAATCGGTTCACCCAGGAAAAAGTTATGAGGTAACAAACATAAAAAAAAAAGACATTACAGACGAATTGATAACCTCCTCCTTTTTTTGAAGTCGGTTAAAAACGGATTCTGATCACCATTTATATCATCTCAATACTACAGCAAAAAAATTATTTATTACACCTTTAGATAAGCTAGAAAAAAAAAACAAAGCCCAGCGTTGATTATGACGCACTCGCCCCGATTGCCGTGTGGTTACTAGTACACACCACTCTCTAGTTGGAAATAAAAAATGGATTCTGAACACCATATTTATCATCTCAAAAGTACAGTAAAAAAGTAATTTTTTACACCTTCTAAAGGTGTAAAAAATTACTAATTAAGCTCGAAAAAAAAAACTAGAATAAAGGAAGGGGGGCATACAAAAAACCTGATTTTTTGGTGTTGATGGCCCTTCGTGTGCGAGTCCGACTCACACTTGGCCGGTTTTATTTGTTGTAAGTTTGAGAATTTGAGTAGAGAACGACCAGCGATATATGCATGGAAGTAGAAGTAATACTGAATTCAAGAAACCAAATCATGTTAGGTGAAACTTTTCTCAAATTGTTCATTTTAAAAAAATATCGGAATGAACAATACCTGCTTTTGTATTTAAAGTAGGCGGACTAACTTTAAGCCTCCGGACTAAACCGGTATTAGTATGGTTAGTCCGGTGCTATTCTCGTACTAAGTTTTGACATCTGCATGGTATTAGTATTAGTGCCAATATCTACTTTAAATCACTTTTTTGCTGTACTTTTGAGATGATGTATATGGTGATCAGAATCCATTTCTTATTTCCAACTAGAGAGTGGTGTGTACTAGACACCACACGGCAATTGAGGCGGGTGCGTCATAATCATCGCTGGGCTTTGTATTTTTTTTCTAGATTATCTAAAGGTGTAATAAATCACTTATTTGCTACGGCTACATTGAACTGGATGGAAAACACGGACAATTTTCATTGCCGCTTCGACCATCGTTCAACCCTACCACCTAGTAAGTAAGGAAGGGGACCTACAGTTTAACGTGGAATCCGAACCACGGCCAGCCTCTCTCATAGGTCGAATGGTCACCCATCCAAGACCAGACCGGACCCAGCGTTGCTTAACTTCGGAGAGCGATCGCCGAAGTGTCGCGCCACTGGGCCACTGAGGCTGACAAGATAATACATTTTAGTCATAATACATTTTTGTATTGTAAGTAGAGCTAGGTATGTTTTTTTTTATGCGACCTGACATGGATGGCTAATACCACACAACTACCGTTATGGTATTAGCCCAATACACCACATTCCCGAAGGAATTAGGTGCCATGCCAGGACCTTCCCTTTATGAGCACGGCTACATTGAACTGGATGGAAAACACGGACAATTTTTCATTGCCGCTTCGACCATATTTTTATCCAATCCGATGGTACCAACCCGGGCGAGCTTAAAACCCTACCACTTAGTAGGGGAAGGGGACCTACAGATTTACATGGGTTCCGAACCATGGAGCAGCTCGCATTCGTGACGAAATGCACGTATCAAACTCGGAAAGAGAAAGACAGTGGTGCAAGTCGGAATTGAACCCAGGTCTCTGGTACGCTAGTCCAGTCCCCGCGCCACTAGGCTACGAGCCGCTCAAAAGACACCCTGTACTAGATGTACTAGACACCCCCAATTGGTTGGCAATATTCAACGTCCTGTAGTTATGGATACAAATGCGTACTAAACGTACTTTTTGATTTACTAAATGTTTAAAAGCATGGCCTTTAAGAATATCATTTTCAAAAGTTATAAATGTTAAAATGGAAAAAAGTCAAGTGAGAAACCCCCATTCATTTTTCTATTATTTCGAAGTCAGAGCAATACTAAATCATTAATTCGGTGTACTAATCAGTACAAAATGAGTACTAAACGATTGGATATTTAAAGTAGGTAAAATGAAATGTTGGCGGTCTGAGCGTCAAGTTAGAAACCCCCGTTGCTTGGCCTGTATTTACTCAATCTTAACCGTACAATTAAACAATGAGGTGTACAAATCTGTACAGAATGAGTACTAAACGACTGCATAAGAAAAATACGATTTTTCGTTAGGGGGTTTCTAACTTGACGCAGCCGGGTTTCCATGATAACTTAACTCGCTGGGTGAATGAACTGGAAGATGAACTGGCAAGAGGGGTATTAAATCTGACGTTTAATTGCATTTGGTACCATGCTAACTATTAAGCGACGTATTATTCGGACAAGTAAACTGAAATATACCTGTTGGCATGGTACGAAATGGAACTAAACGTCAAACTGAATCACTATTTTGCATGCCACAATCTCATGAACTGTAATAGGTAGGCAGCTGAAATGTTTACTATGTGTGTATAGATTTTGCCGCTATAGCAACAAATAGGTATTATTAAAAATAATAAAAAAAAACGGGCCCCCATGCAAAAAACCTGATTTTTTGGTGTTAATTCATGTTGCGATGATACGGAACCTTTTGTGTGCGAGTCCGACTAGCACTTGGCCGGTTTTTGTCAAGCGCGGCATATGGCGTACGCCAGGCCCTCACATAGCTGCGACTGAAATATAAGTAATATGTACAAGGAGGAGCTTTCATAATTGTGCTGACGAATGATGCGGAGCCCGCGGGTGATTTTATACTTCCCGTGGCGCCGCCCGCCCCGCCCGCCCCTCCCCGCCCCGCCCCGCCACATCTACGGGTTGACGTCGGTTGTTACCGTTTACGTGTTTTTAACCTTTTTTTGTAATAGGCGAAGCATACGTTTTAAATAGAGTTTTATTACGATCTATTATAATTATCTTGGACATAGACTTATTGCTAAAAACATATAAGTAAGCTTGCAGCGTAGAATTTTCGGAAGTAGCTGTAATTATTTCAGTTTCAGGTTTACTCTTGTTCCAGCGTTTAGTTGTGCTACAAATTATCCCTAAATTTGGCCATATATTAAATTATTTTCATGGCATATACCGTTAGAGGGAGCTAAACTCACAAACTTTTTCAGATTGAACGGAGCTCTAAATTTCTGTATTTGAAATTTAAATTGTTGTATCTCGTATTAATACTTGAAATGATCCGTTATGAAAACTATTCTAGAACTAGGATACATTGTAAAATACAATAATTTCGTCTAAACAAAAAAAATACAAGGGTGTAGAGGTGGATGTTTTTAAAAAATAAACAAAACAAATCGTATTTGATATCTCGTGACATCTGCCAAATGGTATGATGGGTCAAAACCTTGAAAATCACCTCAATTACCTGCAAAAAAATTCGGTCGTTCTGCTGAACATCCAGTATATTCTTCAATATATTCATACTCCTTTATTTAGCTTTTATTACATATCCATGCTAAGTAATATAAAAAAGAAACTGATGCCAACGAGTTATAGCATAGACTAAAGCTATAACTCGTTGGCATCAGTTTCTTTTTCTATGGTTATAGGTTCTACGACACTGGAAGCCACAACGCTAGGGCTAGGTTAGGTTATGCTAGAAGAGGTTAGCTCTCGATCGACTTCAGGTTTTATAATGTAGAAACAGTTCGGCCGACTAGTTAGGTATGCCGACGCCGCGCGATGTATGGAGTAGAACGAAGAGAGAATGCCAATAGAACCTGATATGCCAATATGTTGTTGGTTCGACGGCACTATAAGCTACGACGCTTGAACTAGGTAAGCTAACTGGTCCGTGGCAGAGAGCACCGACAGCCGAAAAGCGTGTCCCGGACGTTTTTGGCATTTGGCTTGGCTTATTTATTGATAGAAAGTTTAAATTGCGTGCGCTCCACTTGTTCCGCGTTGCTCGTGTGATTCACTGACATTCCCGCACCCCCTCTAAACCGCCCCCCGCCCACTGCCCCGACCGCGTCGCCGTGTCGCCGCGACCGACGTCGCCAAGTAAGCGCAAAAGTGTCCATACTTACTTACCGTTACAAAAATATGATGTTTAGCCATAAGTACAGAATAAGTAAGCGTCATAAGTGCGATTAATCGGTTCATTATTTCATAATTAATCGACGATAATCGGTTCATTATTGTAAGTTTGTAATATGTTTGCTATACGCGATATCGTAACGAAAGTTAGCTGGTTGTAGGCTGTTTATGTAAAAATTTAAATGTTTTTGTTGTATTTGTATTTTCTGTTTTATATGAGCAATCTCGTTTTGAAAAGTTGTATCACAACTTTTTTATTAATTTTTATTTTATTGATCTGCACACTATCTTTTTAGGTTATTATTATGCATAAGATATGTACATATTTAGCGATAAACTCGCCTTTTACGTATACACAAAAGAGAAAACTAAAAATGAAATAAAATAAAGTACATAATACGCGTATGCAAATGCATATGCGTATGTACGACAATGCCTGCCCTATAACACAGATGTTCTGCAATTCATATTATCAAATAGATGTGTCAACATTTTTTTTTTATTAAAACTTTTATTGAAAAATTAAAATTAAATCTTTACTGCCGTTTTTTGCTTTGTTATATACACGGTGTAGATGTGGGCAGACTCACCAGCTCTCCCCAGCCGCACCTTCAGGAATCTAGCGCTCCCAGCTGGACGTCACCAGTAGGGAATGCAATCCCGACTCGAGATTGTAAATTCGAGATCCCGCGGGATTAGAAATATCAATCCCGCGGTATCCCGGAATTTTCGGGATCCCGGCTAGTTTAAAAAAAATGTTAAATTCGGATGACTGAAAAAGCTTATAACTGCTTGTTTGTGATAGTGAGGTTAACTAAAATAACATAACTATTATTAGAAAAAAAATTAAAACCTTTATTCTTTAATCTTACCAACTAAATAATTATCAGGTTTTAAGGAAATTAACATAGGTAAATTAGGTAATCAAAACAATAAGCATATTTCAAGGGAATTAGGAAGTAGTTACCTACGAGTGATTTTGAAAATGACTCCTTAAAAAACAAAGGGTATTAATAGTGTCATCTGCTAAACGGCATCGAATGTCCGTTGCAATGTACCTCGCTGCTAAGAATGCCCTCTCCGACTCAACACTGGTTGGCAACAGCAGCGTGGCGAAGCAATTATATGCAAACTGCAAAAATCGCCCCCTTGTTCCTCCACACTCAAACAAATCCATTTCTTTTTTTATGGTAGACTCTAATTTGTCTAAGCTCGTGGCCGCCCAATCCCGTCAATCTCGAACGGGATCTCGTCATATGATGCGTCGGGATTTATATGATTACACGAGATCTCGCGAGATCGGGATCCCGCGGGATCGGGATTGCATTCCCTCTAGTCACCAGACCACCACTTCCCAGAAAAGAGCTGATCGTGCTTGTGCTTGTTTCTTCTTAACATGGCAGGCATCGAAAAATGTTCATGGTACACGCGCGGCGGAGCGTTACGAGTAGGCATGCGCTCGCAGAAGGCGCGGGAAAAGCAGACTGACCGTTAGGTCGCATTCGAAACCATCAAATGCAAATGGATTGAACTGAAAGAACTGCCCACATTCCACAAAGATAACGGAATTTTGACCAAAATCAAAATTGTCAAAATCCTTGTCATTCGATTAAACACACGGTGTTAATTTTTTTCGCGACATTACTATTTTAATACCGATTATTTAACTATTTCGTATACTGATCATTTTGTGGAATTAAAAAATTAAATCTAAAATAGTAAAAAAAAAAAATTCAGATTGAATCCAAACTTTAACCTCAGCCACAAAACAAAAGGTCAAAACAAAAAGAAACCTACTTTTTCGGCATCAGTATGTGACCCAAAATAACCCCCTTTCGGGAATGTCGCCTACTTGGGTTAACACCGTGTATAAAGTTAAGCTAGACGTGCAATATGACGTAACTACTATATATAGGCCAAATAATTATGCAGTTATAAGTTCACAAGAGATTAATTAAAAATTTGCGCATTGTAAAATATAAAAAAAAAACTATAAAAAATATAACTCAATTTTCTCTTGAATTCTCGAACACATGGTGAAATTGACGATCTGCAGGTCTATTCCTGGCATTCAGTAATCAGGAATCAGGAATCCTGAATATAGAAAACCCCTTTTATAGCGATTTTCAAAGCGAGTTTTTCAACGGAAAACCTTGATTGATTAAAAAAACTATGCTCCGGAATATTTTCGTCAAGAAAATCGCTACAAAAGCGGTTTTCTAGACTTAGGATTCCTGATTACTGAATGCCAGGAATAGACCTGCTGTCCACCTAAGCACGTGGACACTCGACCAGGAGGAATTTCCAATTACTGATAAATGTACCCCAGAAATAGAATATTGGTATAATGAACGTTCACAATGGCTCAAACGTGAATAATATACCCGCGCAGAAAATAATCCGCGCAATATGCAAATACTAAGCAGGTAGGCACGAGCGCGCGTTTGAAACGCTGAAAAGCTCACTCGCCACCGCCGCCGCGCCCCCTCCACCCCCCACCCCCGCCCCCACCCCCGTCGCCTGTATAAAGCGACGCGTAGGTGCAAACGGTTGCCAGATTCCATTTCACCGCCTTTTGAAGTGCCAAAAAATGCTCAGAGAAATGCCTTTAACTAAATCGTCCTTTTAGCCTTCATAAAGGTTCGTGTAAATTTTTAAACCTTTTTGCTCCTGAAAGTGAGTCGAGCCTCCGATACAAAGGGCTGGTGTCCGAGGGTCGGCGTGTGCGGCAGGCTGGGGGAGGGGGCGCGGTCGCGGCCTGGGGGGGGGAGGGGCGTGAGCGTGCTCCAGCTTTCAGACTTGCGTTAACTAAAAGTACATGCGCTCAAATCATTGACATGAATTTCAATATTGACTGATCCGCACTTCAGAAGACATTATAATGTGAGGGGACATCGAAATTAGTTCAGGGGCTGTTAAAACTTCGATTTCGAGGCCCCTAAATAATTAGATGAACAATTAAAATAAAATATAGTTTCATACGAACGATAGTTACTAGGGTGGTAGGTAAGTGCCTACAGGGGAAAACCCTTAAAAAAAAACCGGCCAACTGCGAGTCGGACTCGCACACGAAGGGTCCCGCCGTTTTCACCCTTTGGATATGGAACCCTAAAAAGCCTGCTCGGAGGCTACGAGCACTGGACCCGGCTCTGTTTGCCGATAATGGCTTATTTTTCTGGTTGACCAGGTACCGAAATATAAGGATTTTAATTTTTGAGAGGGTGGAGGAGGGATGTTCAAGAGGACAAAAAATATATAACAAAATATTTAATATTTAATTAATTAATCAAAACAATCTTGCAAGTATAATCGAAGCAAGATGGGCAAAATCACGGAAGAGGGAGGTCAATACACCGACAGAACTGATTTCATAACAACGTTACCCTTACCTACATACGTTTACCGTTTATTACGTGTGAAATTTCCACTTGGGGGATTATTTTATCTTTTTCCCACAGGTCAAACTTCATGTATTTGTATGTCCTTGACAAATATGAACCATGGTCGGTTCAAAGGTGTCGGTTCTAATATATTTATTCTGAGGCGTGCTTGGTATTTTATACGGGAGCTCGCTCCGCCTGCCCCCCTCCCCCCCGCCACCCCCGCCAGGCGGCACAATACGCGCAGCTTCGGAGGCATAGCGGAGGGAAATCCTGAAAATTCACGCACCACTGAACTATCTAAATTAAAATCCACTGCCTCCCCTCTCCCCCTCGCCCACCCCGCGCCGCGACCCGCCCGCACCTGCCTGCCTAGCGACTCTCCTACACCAGTAAACATGCCTACATATTATTTTGTATTTTTGATTGAATTTTTAAGATTTCTTATCGTGGAAGACGAGTCAACACGTGCAAACATTTTACGCAATCATCCACAAGTAGATATTCATTATTGAACGAAGGGTAGTTGGTGTTATCAACATAGGGTTGCGTTTTTTACCATTTCTTTACATAATATCTGTAAAACGTACGGTTTTCCGGTGTGCAATGCCTCCGTTGTTGGAGCAGAAACACGCCGGCCGAGTGCAGGCACCGGTAACCGTCAATAAGGAAGCGAAAATGTAAGATTTGACCATTTTAAGAAACACATTCTTTGCCCATGTTGGAAAAAAAAAATGTCCCATTTTTTTGAACAACTTTAAAGGCTTTTACTTGGTTGTGTATTGCACTGACTTAAGGCCCTGGTACTAGCCAAATCGCAAAGTTAGACGAGGCACCCCAAGTTAACTAACTAAGTCTGACGATTATAAGTGTCATTTTTACAATATATGATTCCTTGTCTAGAAATCAACCTATTTTCGTAAATGTATGTTTCCTTATTCTATACAAAATACATTGCGGAAACGGTGTCCATTTCCGAACTTTTTTGACTAAATGTAGAAATCTAAAAGCAAATGGATTTTTTTGTATATGCATATATGCTGTTTTTGCTTATATCTAGAAATCGAATTACTTTCAGATTTCTAATGAGAAAAATCAACTTTTTTTATTTTTATTATTACTTAAATAAATGATGGAATCCAAAAATATTAACAATCCATTATCAGTCTGGAGTTCTATTTGGATTTGCTGAAGCGTTTCACTACATATTATTACATTTGTTAAAAAGTGAATTTGTATGGCGCGAGTAGTTGGCTAGTCCTAGCGTCTTAATGAATTGATATGTTTTAAACTGTGTACTGATTTTACTGAAAAAAAAAATGACGTATTCTATAGCATTAAGCTTACAATGAATTATTGTATACTTGAAAAAATGCTCTACTGAATAAAATATTTGAAATATGAAATAACATTGGACACGGCACAATTTTGCGATTTTTTGAAGTTGTCACATTTTTATCAGACAATTTTAATCACTTGAGAAAGCTTCATTTCATGTCAGTATGATTTTATTTTTTTGTTTATATCTGCATTTTTCAGTTAAAAAAATCTAAAATTATGGTAAAAAGACGATTATTTCCAATGTGTTTTAGACAATGTTTTCCAATCTAAAACGATGATAAAAAAATAGGACTTGTAGATTTTGACAATATATGTATTTTAGAACAAAAAAATCAAAGACCTGGAAAAAACCCGTTAGCGGTCAAGTGCTACGATAAGTTAAGAGCTGATCATTTACCTCCAATACATTTGTTTTTTTAATATCAAAGAAAAAATCAACATTTTCAGATATGTTATTTTGCCTTGCATTGCATTTACACATAAAATTTTAATTTGTTCCAACAAACAAATTAACTTCCAATAACTATAATAAATAGCAATGATGTAAACATTGGGAAATCAGTTATAAAATGGTACTCTGTGCCACCGGCACTTCAAAATAATACAAATTTCTTCGTGTTGTAAGACGTGATTGGTGCTTCGTATTTTTGGGGATCCACGTAAAACTGTAGGTCCGCTTTCTTTCTTGCTAAGTGGTAGGGTTAAACTCCTTGCTCTGCAATTTGTTTCCACGAGGTGGTTTGGCCTATATCGTGACAGTAGGTGTGGTAGAATTGTCGGGACGGGTGTGGCATCCATAATTTGCAATCGGCTGCGTAGAACCACAACTATATCGGATATGGTCTCTGCGCAGCCGAAGGCGCTTGGAGGGGGTTCCGTCCGGAGCATTCTATTATAATATATTGATGTCCAGTCACAAAAAAATATATAATTTAATTCTCAGTAGACCGCCGCCACAATTCATACAATATGAGTCGTTTCATCTCGACTTATCTGAATAGTATTATCTGATTTTGTCTGAATAGTAATTGTGGACACACCGCCATTTGGTTTTTAAAAATGCCTTCGCATCTCATTTTGGTACCACACATATAAAACATATGAATAATAGAATGATGTAATATGATATATATGAATTATGCCAATCAAAATGTGAAGGAATGACAGCTTGACAAATAGCAGGCGTGGATATTGGTTAGCAAGCAAGCAGGATAATTAAGAGCTCATGTAATACAAATGGCTACGTAAGCCTCATAACCACAACAAAATTCGAAATCGGTAATAAATCCTCGCAATATCAATTTCCACCGGCACACCGGGAACAATATCGCCCCGTGTACTTCCTACACCTACACACATACGCGCACGCACACTCGCCGACGGAACCGGATATCAGGTTGATATGACGCGATAATAACATCGGGGACGGGCGGGCGACATCTACTGACGGACGCTCTATTGTGGCGTCGCCGCGCCGCCCTCCCCGGCCCTCCACCACCAGCCACCACCCTCCACCACCCTCCACCACCCTCCACCACACTCCACCACACTCCACCGCCGAACCGACTTCCGACTCCAGTTCATTACCGAACATTCACTGAAACAAGGTAATTGCGCGATGCCTGACCGCCCTTGCATGGAACTCAGCTCTTGGGACTATAACAACAACTAAGAATGTAGCTCCAAAACCCTGGTATACTAGTGCAGTAGTCTACTTTGGTTTGTTAATATCAAAGAAAAAATCAACATATTCATAATTGTTATTTTACTTTGCATTAGCCTAATTTAGGTATTTACATTTAATTTTTTTTTCAACATATCATTTAATTGAATCAAAAATGAAATTTAGATTTTAAGATTACATTGGTAAATTAGTTATAAATTGTGATGTTTGAGTTCCGTCACTTAAAAAAATACAAATGGTTGCATTGAATTTCTTCCCGTGTGAGTCGTAAGATGCGATTGGTGCATAAGTAAATAAAATCTTTGTAGGCGGTTTTGATTTCCTCATCAGATTGGATTTTTTCCTTGCAAGAAATAGTCCAAATTCCAGAAAAAGTACTACTTCTCTGTTGAAGCGAAGTCCGAGGAGTATGGTGGGTGTCGGAGAAATTCCAATCGCTGCTCCTCTAATTTAGTGACGGTTTGAGGTACAGTGTGTGGTCTAGCGTTGTCCTGAAGCAGCAATCTCGGTTGTAACGGCTAGCTTTTCCATCAGGGTTTTGTAATTGTTGATTATACAGATCTGCCGTAATCGTCTGGCCAAATCGCAGAAGCAGTAGTGGATGACACCAGCACTGATCCACCAGACACTCACCAGTACCTTTTTCTGAGTCAACTTTCGCTTATGGCAGGATTTGGCCGGTTCTCCTGGGCTCAACCATCGTGATAAGCATTTCCGATTATCTTACAGGATCCGTTTTTCATCACAAGTAACGATACGATACAAAATCCCCTCGTTATTTTGACGGTTGAGTAATGCACGCAGCACGTAGAATAATAATGTATTTGGTATTTTGACTCTTTGTTTACAGGTCACTGTAGTAGTTCATGACAGAAATAATCGTATTAAAACTAAATCGTACAGAGCTTTCACAACTTTTTCATGTTGCCACTGGAGTAGTGCATCGCTTTAAGGTCCCTACTTGCGGCGACGCTGGGTTCGGGTCTCCTCTTTCCCTAAAATGTGGTTGATAGAGGCGATGGCTGTGCCTGGCGTGATGCTCGTGAACGGGTTCTGTTTGTGGGGACTGGCTTGCTCCAATTGGCAACATGCTAGATGGCGGGCATGGTCTTTAATAATAAACTGATATTTGTCATGAACTGTTGCATATGACATGAATTGTTGATTCTCGTCAATTCATATTAATTTAGCGTGTTTATCTGTGAGTCTAAATACTTTTGTAAATTTAGACTAAGTGGACGTTGAAAAAAAAAACCAGCGGAATTTCTTTCCAGTTCTTCTTCGCTGGGATTTCCCCGAACTGGCTAATGATAAAATATGACAATTCCGAGTGCTGTGTACTGTCTATCAATGATGAATAAACAATAAACAATAAACTCGACGCGTATTTGTTGTGTGACTCAATTTATGCGGTACCCATTTTTGGAGCTTTTTCACTTTTCCAACCTCAAATGTTAGGGACCGAAGGCCGAAGCCGACGATGAGTTAAATCCCAACTCCCACGGTACTCTGGTCCAAACAGCTGGACCCATAGTTCCGGCTGCGAGCCCGCTGACGGACGAAAAGCGGAGGCAGTTATAGATAGGGTTACGTTGACACGCTATCACCCACATTTAAAAATGTCGGTGGACCAGTATTTCGCATTAGCCTACTGCTTGCGCGAGACCACATGTAGGTGGCGCGCGATGGGCGGCAGCGCTCGGCGCGAGGCTCGGCGTCGGCGGAGGCGGAGGGGGTGGCGGTGTCGGCGCGGCCAGCAGCAGTCCCATGGCACTCAGTATTAGCCTGATTGCCAATGAAACGACGGGCCGGAGCGCAGGCGAGGCGAGGTGGCGCCGCGGAGTTTCAGTAAAAAGCTCTAAAAACGTCGCCAGTAATTCAGTTAAGGTCCCGCCCTCCCTCACAGCCAGCCTCCGGTCTCCCGGCCGATCGTCGAACTCGTCCGGCAACGAGTGGCCCGACCCGACGTGGCGGTCGGTGACTGGCAGAGACGATAATTAGATAGGGCGAGCTTTTACGACGGAACGCGATTTGATTGTGGCCGAAGAGAAGAGGGCTCGCAATTTTAGTGGAACGCATTTTGCACTCTTTGCTGCTTGGGAATTGACTCCCCGGGACGGCCGACTGCCTACTCGCAGAAATACTCGCAGAGCATAAAATATGCTTTACTCCTACCGACAGCTAGGGCTGCAGTGCTGCTGATGACCCGATATACCACCCATAGGCTTAGAATGTAATTGTAATGAAAGCACAGCCCACTATGCTAGGTCTATGATCGCTCCTCATGGCACCGTTGTATTTTTGTCCGTTATAGTTAATCCAGAATGTTTTAGACGGCTTTAGATTGATTGATTTAAACATTAAAATAAATACATATGAAAGATATATTTAATCGAGCTATTATATTCTGCATAGTGTACTTACACATTAAAATATGTTTCACCACGCTGCGATATTTTTCAGTGGAATTCTTCAAAAAAAACATTGATAAACATTGAAATTTTAAGTATAGTTACTTTGGTTGTTTAGAATATATCGAACCAGCAATGTTGACTTGCGACTGGCAACACTCCGCGCATGCGCGGAGCGGAGGCCAGTTGCAGCGCTGTCAACTTCTATCGAGAGCACAGGCCCGACTCTGCGCGGGCGCCATTTTGTTGTGGTTATTACGCTTGCTTTTCCGTTGCGAAAACGCAGCACAAGCGCTCGGATATCGGCAGCGGATCTGCCGGTGCGCTCGCGCGTTATCATTCGGTCGGAGGTCGCCAGGATCATCGTTCGACGCGCGACTGGTACCTACTCGGTTCCGTAACGCGAGACGGGTAGGCGGCGCGGTCACGTGATCATCCTCGGTTCGCGCGCCCGTAAGACGCGAGTGAGAAGTGAAAAAGGACGGTGGACGCAACAGAAGCGAGTTGGAGTGTTGAACCTGACAGCGGCGTTCAGAGGAGGGTTCGTCATCGCCACACGACAGGGAACGGGGCCAGGAGCCGGATTGGTCATCCACGCCACGCGTGCCTACGGTGTCGTGAGTTTGGTTACGGTGGTGGGAAGTTGTGTGGCCATACAATTACTGTCTCAGCAGCTAGATCGACTGCAAGAACCGTGAGGTGGAGCGGCTCGGCCACATTGCAAGTAAGTTTTGAAGTTTTATCGTGGACTAAACTTCATTATATCGAAGAAACATTCCGACAATATTTACGCGACGACAAAACTGAATCATGTCACTTCATACTTCATATAGCTCCAAAATGTATTTTTCAAAACACATCCGGCCGTTAATATATCGCCGATCACAATTTCCTCTGATAGGAAGCCTCACGGGCCTCCCTTCTCCTGTTGCCCCCCCCCCTTGCCGCTCCCCCGCTGCCGCCATTAGCCCCCCCCCCTCCCCGTCGCCGCCGCTAGCTGCTGAAGGCGCCCGCTCAAAGGAATCAAAAAACTCGTTGGCGAAAAATGTGATTTGCTTGTGAAGCCCTCCGCATTGGTAAATGCTTTCAAACTGGGGATACAGTCGCGCGTGTCGGCGGCTCCGTCCGCGTCCGATGCGGCACCGACTGCAGCTCTCTAGTGTGCCGCCACGTGGACGGGTGCAAATGAAAAATGAAATGAAAAAAAATGAAATGCAACCAAAGATTTGTTCAGTTTTGGTATGGATAAGCAAGTATGTACTGATACTTTCATGTTTCGTTATTTGCAGCCATTTACCTTATCATAGGTACTTTTTGTCACCATAACTACTTTTTCAGGTGCCTTATAAACGTAACGCAACCACTGCAGATGGTTGGTCTTTCACTTGTGAACCCGGTTTCAGCCATTTACGTTATCGTTACCATTTTTGTCGCGACCTCCTAGTCTAAATCAGTCTGATCTTGCACCAAAGAATATATAATACATACTGCGTTCCTGCACGTAGTCATAGTTACGTTATGATAGTCCATACTTTGCTGTGTGTGAAGTAGTCGTGGGACGAGAAATGATAAATGGGTTAGAATACTGTTACTAGAGTAAAAACGAAGTATTCATTTTACGCCGAGCAGTATGGCCGCTACAAATTTCTTGTAACGCACTGGATCGCGCACGCGGCGCGCCAACGAAAGCCCGTAGGTTGCGAGACGTCTAGACGCAACGACCCGCCAGCCGTAACTGTCTCGCTCGCGAAATGGCGGGCGACAGTAGCCGTAACGTCTGCGTGAGCCGGCGACTCTCGTAACTTGAGTTACGATTAATAGTTACTTCGTTATAACTAATAATTCGTAGTAACTAATAATTACTTCGTTGCGGCTTGTAGCCGGCGACTCTTTACCGCCGGTTACCGCCGAAACTGTAATGCGCGCGCGCAGTGCGCACTGTCGTCAAAGAGGGGCTACATTGTTAACGACCGCCGTTGTGGTTTGCTTACAGAAAAAGTCCAACGATTAGTATTTCTAAATGCTAATAGGCATATAAATTAAATGATAATTATGTTTATTTATCATTTGTGTTATATTATTTCTGGGGATTATTTTGTCGAGGATAAAAAGTTTTGTCTGACTTCTTAATTGTTTGCGATAACTACATAGTAACAAAACCTCTTTCTTGATTTAGATTTTTGTTGAGAATACAGGTCACTGCACTCGAGATTCAGAATTCATGCAAGATGATCGAAGCGTGCTAGATGTCATTATACCCATTCATGTCCAGCCAAAAAAAAAACAAAAAAAAAAGGGGAGAAGAAGGGAGAGGGAGTTTTCTTTCATTTCTTTATGAAACCGTTTCCGCTAACGGCTATCGGCATCAGCAATAACAGTTACTAACGTTTTCGAAGACCAGTGGAAACGCCCACGACTAGTGTGAAGCCAGTCTCTGACACCGAACAGAATCGCACATCGCTGCTCGTCGCTCATATCACCACGTCGCCACTGCTGGCTGCGCGTGCGGCGTGAGGCGTGGGACGCGTGGGAGGTGACGTGCCGCGCGGTGCGGACAGGCACAGCGGGTAGTGGCGACCCCGGCCCACGCGTGAGGTCGCGTCGCACCGGGCGCAGACCACGCTCGGCACACGAGCCTGCAGACCCACAGAAATCGGAATAATTCCGATTTCTGTGGCGACACCGAAACTAAACTTCTCACCTAAATTGGCGTTTACGGCAAACCGATCGACTGGCGTTTTCTCCAAACTCCATACAAGTTTTTACTAGATATTCTGTGGTTTTACTTCTTCAAGCTGTCAAAGTCAAACGCGGACTTCCGATTTGTATGAAAACGCGGAGTGGACGTAAATGGCAACGTCGACGTATTTACGGCAACGTTGAGTAAGCTGTCAAATCAAGCTCGGACTCGCAAATGTTAGTTCGCTTAACGCCCGCTGGCGCGCGCTCTTCAATTTCTCCATACATTTGAAAACGCCAGTCGATCGGTTTGCCGTAACGCCAATTTAGGTGACAACTGAGACTACCGGCTCAGATCTCGAACTCCTCATGGCCTGCCTCTCAGATGATCCTCATATAATTTACTTCTTGCTATTCCGGGACATAGTTCTTCATTCTACACATATTCTTTCGCTGTCAGCGCACATCTCAGTAAATTCATATGTTTAAGAGCGTATTAAATGTTATTTCCTTACTTCCTGATTGTTTCTTGTCACATTGTTCTCAAAAATCAAGGGTTTTTTTACCGCTATTTATCAAATATATATATATATGTATTGTAAAATTGTTGTATTGCATGTGTAAATCTGTTTATATGTTCTAAAATAATATATGTGTATATGTTTAAGTGTATGTAATTTTTTTATAAATAAATCCATATTTTTAGGGTAGTTAATATTTTCTCTAATTCATTGTGTTTTTTGCCCGCCTCACTGCACTTCTCCTACATCTCTAAGGTCAAATGGTAGAGAATGCCTTATAGCATTAATTTCCGCCTTTTTGTACCGTATGTATGGCTTCCTTCGGGTGCAATGAAAAAAGAATTTACAATTTGTTTAATACATTCATTTATCTGTACGTAAAACACAAGAACGGGATGACTACACATTATACATTCGGTAATTTCAGTTTCCCCTAATAAATGTATGTAGTGTATGTCATGGAGATGAAGTCTTCACCTCTATTGTGTATGTTAACATATTGCGATACACGAAATAAATAAATCAAGTTGTGCGCTGGACTGAATACTGATATCGCTACGACTACTTCATCGCCGCTCGAATCTGGCGTCCTTGAACCATTTGCTGTTCATCACAAAATGTTTCGGTTTTATACTCTTTGCACTGTCGTCATTCAAACGTGGCAGCTTCGCAGGTATTTATGTCTTAAAAAAGGTTGCCCAGGTTATATACACCACGTAGGGGGGGGGGGTTTTACAGCAAACATTTGAGGGACCACCTACAGAACGAACCATCATAGATCGACAATTGTAGCCCAAAGCCCAAATCTAAACGGGCTTTCTTAATATTTAGATTTCACATTGGCTTTTCGACATAAAAGGGATTTGGTTCGGTTGGTTTTCATTTTAAACAATTATAGTTTTGCACCATCTTGTAGCCCTAGACGACACGTGTCATTTGAACCATCGACCACTTGCGTAGCCGTAAAACCCCAGGACATCAGGACGATCTCACACTTAGCGAAAATAGGGGGCTATTCCGAAGCGATCGAAAAAACCATTTCAATGTTAAAAATGAAAGCTGCCAACTTTATCATAACTTGCAAACAGAACATTTAAAAGCATGAAACGCTTTAAAAACAGAGATCGTTTATATGGATGTAGAATAGTAATCGAGTATTAGAGTTCATGTACATAGGGCATCATGATTGATTATTGTATGCCCAAATCGTATGGGGTCCGATCGCGGGCGGGCAAGCCAGCGTGTCATTTGTTGCCACACACGTACATTTCCTGACAGTCATGGCGCACCCGCTGCTGCGGTCACACAGCCGCCGTCACAGAATAGCTTAGCAATAATAACCAATGATTTACAGCTTTAACGACGGGGCGGCGCGCCTTCTAAAAATAGTATTAATAAATGATTGCTTTCGAGTTCATTCTAATTCGTTTTATAGAGTAATACGAGATATGTTCCGACGTACACAAAATAATAATAATGGCGGTCGCACATTGTATCAACTTATATCGCAATACATATTATCGAGATAATCAAGATGCGGGTGGTACTAATCGGCCGAAGAAGGCGCCGCCGGTTGACGCCGTTGAGTTGAAAGGAAACTTTATGTACCTGCTCCTGTACCAGAGATAAAAGAGGGTTTCGAATCAAAGCCTCGATGGTCGGTGTCTAATGGCTGCTGGTCGCGTTGCACAAAACTGACTCCTACACGGCCGGCATTGCCGAGGTGAGAAGCTCCGCGTGGCGGTTCCCAAAACAATTCCCGAAACCTGACGTCTTGTGAAGGCTTTCTATACGAAACACCCCATGGAGGTACCTCCATGTAGCACCCACGCCTTGTATCTGCGAACATACTTTTTACTTTCTTAGCATTCTTAGACATTTTCAAAAGACTAACGGCAGCTGTCAATGTTGCACACATCGGGAAAGGCAAAGGACATTCATTAAGCCTCAGGTTAACAAACATATTTGCAAAAGTGACCTCGAGCTATCCAAAAGTCAATATTAAAGCGCGTTAAAACATAAATGATTACCCATATATTTTTTTTGGCCTTTAGGTTCCAAGTGATTCATTTTTATTCCGCCGCCAGTGAGGGTGAGGTCAATACATTTATAAAATGGCGTAAAGTCGCGCGACCGGAAACGTTATTGGGAATACATTTCCGAGGAAAATGCAACTGGAAACGGAAAGGTAATATTATTTGTGCTCGTCCTGTCGCCTCTGCTTCCCTCCCTCCGCCGCCCCCGCGTCCTCGATTCTTTCTGTAAAGTGTATGACATTTGTCACCCGACGTCTAATGCCGAGATTCACAGACAGTTCTTGGGTCTTGAGACGATTGTCAAGCCTTCCGACTGTCAATTTTAACATTCCTTCTATCCATTTTATGTCCTCAAGACCTAAGCTCTTTCTTAGAATGTCAGCATAAGTGACGAGGCTCAGAGTCAGTCAGCGTTGAGGCACTGAATAAGTAACTGTGTGCTCGGTGTGTCCAACGTGCGGTTTGAAATCCAGCTTCGCCCTTTTACACCATTACTTTAATTGATGATTCATACTTATGGCACGTTCCCATGCATATCATTATCTTTCCAACTGGTGTTCGATTTTGAATCCAAAAATACACACCTTACACATGTTTTATTAACCGACTTCAAAAAAAGGAGGAGGTTATCAATTCGTCGTTAATTTGGTTAAGTTCTGACAATGATTTCCATGAGAAAACCATAAAAGTCTTAAATTTGTATTAAGATGTGCGCGACAAATGGACGAATAACTCAATATAACGCCAACCGATTTCGGTGATTCTTTTTTTATTGGAAAGGACGTGTACTAATTAGTAAGTGTACTTCAGATTCACTAAAAATAAACAAATAAAAAAAATTAACAAAAAAATAACCGACTTCAAAGAAAAAGCACTAAAAAGTAAAAAATAATTTCCATTTTTGTAGTTACGATTTCTGTTATTTTTTGAGTCGGTGTCAGCCAAGGTTAGGTTAGGTTAGGTTAGGTTAGGTTCTCTTGATTAGTGCAGCGTGTGCCCGGCTGACGCCGACTCAAAAAATAACAGAAATCGTAACTACAAAAATGGAAATTATTTTTTACTTTTTAGTGCTTTTTCTTTGAAGTCGGTTATTTTTTTTGTTAATTTTTTTTTTATGTTTAATTCCACATTCTGCTTTCATACCGGTCGCCGTTTTCTCAAAGGACTGCCGACTCACAGCGCGTTTAAATGCGTACGTAAATGCGTATGCGCGTATTCATATCGTAATTTGAAACCTCATACCGTGTATCCGAGTTATCTTCCTTGCTTACTAGGTGGGAGGGTTAATTCCGCCCGTGTTGGTACCATCGCATTAAATGAACGACGGTCGAAACGGCAATGAAAATTGTCCGTGTTTTCCATTAAGTTCAATGTAGCCGAGCAATATAATGAAGGTCTTGCCATGGCACCTAGTTCCCATGTGGTTAGGCTAATATCTGACGGTTAGTTTGGTATTAGCCACCCATGTCCAGTTACATAAAAAAAAAACTTTGTAGCAATAGCAGATTCTTTCATGCTTCATTTGTCCGGACGCTGACGCCACAACACTGCGATATAGGTAGTCAGAATACCCACATCTGCAGGTAGAGCACGTTGATAATGAGTATTCACGGCGCGCGGCGTTACGACACAAGTAATGGCGTACATCGGTAATAACGTTGTGCCTGCACGCGGCACCGCGTCACCGCGCCGCCGCCGCGCCGCCGCCGCCGCCGCACCGCAGCCGGGTAATTCCCTCACCGGAAGCGGATGTCCCCGCCCCGCCCCGCCCCGCCCGCCTCCACCCGCCCTCGCGCTCTCCGTCGCGATCGCTCGAACAAATTCCTCTCAAAAACGCCGAGAGGGACTTATCTGCGAATGTTTTCAAATAATGGCGTCCATGTGAAGGCTCGCGTCGTTTTTACCTCATATCAGCTTCCGGTGAGGGCGCATCCAGAACGACCATTTAGCTCCGCCCGCCCATTCACGGCTTCACTCCCCCGACCTGCGGTGTCGTCCGGCGATACCGACCCTTATTGTTCGAAATACATATTATTCTGTAACACATTGTGTGGCTTGAATCATACGACTTTACCTATTAGAAGCAAAAAAAACCTGAACAAGGTGTTTTAATTGTCGAAAGCAAACGTGATTTTAACAGGTACATAAAGAGCTGGGGCAGTAAGGAGAAAGCAATAACTCAGGAGCCGCATACGACATGCTCGGTGAGACCGCGAATACGATGACACCATGCGCGGGGGAGTAGGAAGCAACTTAACGCAACGCTTTATTACGTATGGTACAATTTGGTTTAAATTATTTATTTCGAAAACGATAGAGATAAGCAAGAAATGAAAAAATTGGCTCAAAGAATTCATATTGTTGCTGGAAAAATCAAGCCATGGGCCGTTTGTCTAATATCCCAATATATTATTTCTTCGAATAAAACGCATGAAAAACAGTTTTACGTACCCATCATAGACTTTGAGGCTGCGGATAAATATGATGAAGTTCTCATGGAAGCCACATCAGGTTGTGTTCAACGCTGCAGAACCTCCATCCAACCGACACCAAAACATTGGAAGTAGG
Organism: Incurvaria masculella; assembly: GCA_946894095.1. Lineage (NCBI taxonomy): Eukaryota > Metazoa > Arthropoda > Insecta > Lepidoptera > Incurvariidae > Incurvaria > Incurvaria masculella. The sequence continues at coordinate 21,702,849 of OX335650.1, read as the reverse complement.
GTTTGAGCAGTCTATGGCCCCATTTCCCGCGAAAAATGTCGGCCAGACTGTCAGACAGTAAGTCTATCCGTGTAAACACGTCTTGCAGAGGCGTAATACGACTTCATAGTTTCGAGGAGCTGATTTCAGTGGTACCAGCGAGCATAAAAGGACAGCGAACGAAAATAGATCAGATGGCGGCAGCGTCAAAAATGGCTTTTTATTTATAAAGCAAAAGTAACCCTTGCGGCCCGTGCACATTATATGTAATCAGTATGATTTGTGATTCTGTATTAGAAAAATAAATTATACAACTTTAACAATACATTTTGAAGAATAAAATATAACTTCGTTCAATTGTCCTTATCAAAAATTATTCTAAATTGCAATTCATAAAAAAATATTTTTTTACTCTAGTCAGTTCGCCAGTTACTCGTCATATACGACGATAATACTGAGGTCGACTTAGAAGAAATTCCTGTGAAATGTCATTATTTTATGTTTTGTCTTTCTAAACGGTATTTTTTTGCTGTATTTTGAATTGACTTTTTATTGACTCTTTAGCTTGTTATATTATCTTTTTTGTTTTATGTTTAAAATGTGCACTCAATTTTAAACATTGTTCCGAACTGTTCGGAAATTCGGATGATTGAATAATATGATTAAAATATTCGTATACACACCACGAATGTGAACCATATGTTGTATAAAGTTTTCGTTTTTTAACGGTGGGCTTACCTTTTATAAATAAATTAATAAATTCGGGAGTGCAACATCGAATGTTCGTTGCGTTAAATAGCCTCCTGTGAAGTGTTTACGTATTCTTGCGTGTCGTTGGAACTTGAGAAAATTGGTAACAAGCGAATTCGTAGGCGAACGCTTTTCCGGCGCTGCCGCCGTTTAAAAAGTGCCTACGCTGCTCCCGTACAATCCAGTTTTGGTTTCTACTCCCGTCTTTCCATGCTCTGATGAAGCTCCATTTTCTCAGAACCGTAAACTGCTGGTATTTAGAATTCCAGCGTGAACATACCAACCGTTGTGACACCTTTTCTAAAGCATATCCAAAAACCGCCTGACTGAAAATTATTGCTGTGAGGCAACTAATCATAGAGACCGTAAAGTGATATATCCAACGCGAAAAAAATTTCGCCTCTTTGGTCATATCGAAGCATCGTAGGCATTTAAGGACAATTCAAAAGATCCTGCTTGAAGCGCTGTCGTTGGATCTCGCATTCTCTTTTCGACAACGACGAGGCGGCTCGTGTCAGTTGGTGTAGGAACACTCCCTTCAAACGAGGGGGGTCAAATCACATCGACGAAATCATCAATGATGGATCTTGGTTTTATGCCCATATTCTGATTCTGAGCACAATACGACCGCGAATTTCGTTCATATTTTTCCATAAATAAATATTAAATAAACTTTATAAGTGTAGTAGTCTATAAATAAAACCTTGCTAGCCAATTAAACAGCACTACTACCGCCCGTTGCTGGATGCTGACGTCACTTCATCAACATTTAAGATAAGAGGACTAAAGTTTTATCACAAATTAGCAATCTCGTTTATCGCGTAAATTGTGAACTTATTTACTCTGGCTTCTGTAGGACTTACATTTTCCTTGAAGTTATATCAAGGAAAATTAAATTCATCGTTGGCGTAGAAATGAGAATGAAAATGTTAAAGTGTCAAGATATTATTTTCGTGCCCAGCGGTGGCCAAATGTCCACGCCCCCCAAGGCGCTTGCTCAGCTGCCAGATTTATATAATTAGGAATTTGTATTTGAATATGTAAATGCCTTCGTTGTTTTACCGAAGATCTTCCACCGATGACCAGCTGGAGGAGTGGTTGCTGTAAAATGTTCACAAAAAGTAGAAAAAAATATTATTTCTAAAAAGTAGAGGATCAGACTTGCAGCCACCTCGCCACCAGCCCGGGCCTAGTTATGTTGCCTAGTACAAGCTAGAGTTTAATTCTTGAAATGAGGTGAGCTTGCTGGAGGCCCGGGACTGATACCACCTGCCAGCGAGGAAGGAATGACGACAGTGGCGATCGAAACTCATTCTAAAGGAGGCAGCGTAGCCACCAGTTAGTGTAACTACACTAGCTGTAGTTATTTCGATTACGAATACTTTTAATTTTATTTTATTTTATTCAGGAAAACGAACAGTCTTTAACCCAACTAATAACAAAAAAATTAATAAAGCTTAAACCAGTTAAGTTTCCATAAGCATAGTAATACTAAATACATAGAAAAAGAAGGAGAAAAATTAAAATGCTTTAACAGCAGATATTTACCAGATAAACGAAATTTAAAAAAGTAGTTTCTCACCAAATTAATTTACAAACTTCAAAAGTTCAAATACGAACAAAATATTATGCAATATTGAACAAAAGGAAAAACAAAATAATGTTACCTAAACGTTGTTAAGAAATAATCTAAAAGAAAAGATGCAACACTATGACAATTTTATATTTTTAATAGCGTCAAAAAACAAATCAAAATCTTTAAAAATACGTGACGCTACCGCTACTACCACCCTCCTAGCCCTAACAAACCATGCTTCGTTTTATCTATGACTTTAGAAACATCCTGGATATAGCCGAGATTAGAACACAATATCAATAGAACGTGAAAGTAAAACCCATTCTTTATTCGTTGGCTTTATCCTTTTTTTAATTATTTTAAAATGCCAATTAATTCATACTTAACCTGAGTATTATTAATTTTACAAAAAAAAACTACTAAAAAATGCATTTCAGGGAACAAAAAAGAGCGCATAAGAAAACAAATAACATTTCTGGACAGGCAGTCGTTTATTTGTCGTTCCCTGAGTGCGAGTCTTCCACCGGGTCTCGCTTCCTCCGGAAGAAACCCTCGATCTCCTCGTGGCTCCGGCCCTTCGTCTCGGGCAGGCCGAGCGCCACGGCGGCGGCGCCGAGCAGCGTCGCGCCGCTGAACGCGTAGAAGCACGCGCTCGCCCCCACCGCGCTCGCCAGCGGCATGAAGCCGGCCAGCACGCCGCTCGCCGCCACCCACGCCAGCGTCACCGGCACGGCGATCAGCCGCGCGCGGTACTGCAACAACACACTCGTGTCACTTCCTTTATCTATCACCGGGAAGGTGGACAAAACAAATGCCGGACGGTCTATCACATATTGTCTAAAATCAAAAAATATACAATGATTTTGTCATTTCATTACGAATATATTTGTTTTAAGTCATGTTTAACCGACTTCTAACAAGGAGGAGGTTCTCAATTCGTCTGTAATTTTGTTTTTGTGTTTGTTATCTTAGGACTTTCGCCTGGGTGAACCGACTAAATAGTATTTTTTTTAAAGTAGGTTCCGTACCCAAAGGGTGCCAACAGAACCCTTTTACTAAGCCTCCGCTGTCCGTCCGTCCGTCCGTCTGTCACAGGGCTGTATCTCATGAACATAAATAGGTAGGAAGTTGAGATGTTCACAGAGTGTGTATTTATTTTGCCGCTATAACAAGAAATTTATTTATTTATTTGGTATGCCAACAACATTATACACAAAACAGTTTCATAGTTTCACTACTAAAAAGAACAAATTAGTGTGTACATGTTAATTATAGGCCTACACAGCTTCCTTACAAGTAAATATAACAAATCAATTTAATTTAATTTGCTTGAAGAAGAACTATAAAATGTGCAAAACAATTAATAATAATAAAAGAGAAGACAATAACCAATAAGCAAAATAATAAGATTTCCAAAAAGTGATACAGGTACTACTGTTCCTTGATTTTTGTACTCACTGTAACTATATTTACGGTTTAAAAAAAAAGAAAAATAACAGAGATATAAAAAAAAAATATATCCACTTATGCGAAATAGGTCAAGAAAACATGAAATTTAAATGGCCCCATACAAAAAATGAAATTTTTCGTGTTAAATCTTGTACGATGGTACAGCACCCTTTGTGTGCGAGTCCGACTCGCACTTGGCCGGTTTTATACTCCATATGGACGGCAGTACTAACTTGAAAGTTGAAAATTTCCGCCATGATGACTCCGGGCAGAGGGAGGAGACCGAGCCCGTAGCTGAAGATGCTGCCGCAGACCGCCAGCACGGGCAGCCAGCCCGGCGCGTGCACACCGCGCCCCTCCAGCAGGAACCACGTGCCGAGCGCGCCCATGAAGCACGAGATCGCCAGCGTCGATGCTAGCAGGAGAGGCTGCAAGCGAGCGTTATAGTGGATTTACAGATTGTCTCCTGAAATAATAAAATGTAACAAATGGAGATCATTGATGCTCCAAAGAACCGAATATGCTATCTCAGGGCGCTCAGCGGCTTACTAACGTGACCTAAATTCGACATTTTGTTACCTTACTCCAACGAAGTCGTACGTTTCCTATCCATGTTTTATTTGTGAGGTTTTACTAAATATTTATTTCTTCTCCCTCTTTTCCCTCCCCAAAGAGGGAGAAGAAATAAAAATAGAAAGAGGAGTACGGCAGGGCGACCCTCTGTCTCCAAAGCTATTTTCAGCCGTTCTGGAAAACATCTTTAGAGGTCTCGACTGGGACTCATATGGCCTTAATATAAATGGCGAAAAAATTACACACTTGAGATTCGCTGACGACCTCATTGTATTTGCGCCATCAAAGAATGAAATCCAAGTTATGATCAGCGACCTAGATAAAGAGAGCCGGAAAGTGGGGCTTACCATGAATACGGAAAAAACTAAAATGATGACCAACAGCACACATGAACAAATTAAAATAAATAACCAAGAAATAGAATACGTTAACGAATACTTGTACCTCGGGCAAATCATTTCACCTACAGACTTAATGGCAAAAGAGATGGAAATCAGAACAGGGAATGCTTGGAAACGCTTTTGGTCACTTAAAGAAATAATGAAAAACAGAGAAACGAACATGTTTTTTAAGAGAAAACTATACAACTCATGCATCCTACCTGTTCTTACTTATGGATGCCAGACGTGGGCATTAACCAAAGCACACTCAAAAAAACTAGAAGTCTGTCAGTCTGCAATGGAAAGGAGCATGCTTGGGAAAACTAAATTCGACAGAGTAAAAAACACATCTCTAAGAAAACGCACAAAAATAGAAGATGTAACAGTAAAAACCAAAAAACTCAAATGGAGATGGACAGGGCATACAATCAGAGGAAGGGAAAAATGGAGCAAAACCATAATGAATATGTGTCCTAAATACAACAAAAGGAAAAGAGGGAGACAATATAAAAGATGGGAGGATGAGATAAGAGCCGAGGCAGGAATCACATGGACGAGGACAGCAAGGGATAGAAAAGCATGGAAGAGCTTGGAGGAGGCCTTTGCCAACAAAGGGAAAACAGACAACGCTATCGATGTCGACAAAGTCAACTAAATTTTGTGTTTAATAACAATGTAAACTTGTCTGAAATAAAGGCTTATATTATTATTATTATTATTACTAAATATTAATATATTTTATTTGCATAAATACGTCAAATTACAGCCTCCATTGACTTATTGGCACAGTAGGGTAACTATAGAACTGCAATATTTCCCGACATTTTACCTACAAATTTAACAGTACGATGTTCCTCTGCTCTAGCTGAAGGATCAGTCGCGATGAGTACAACGATATATTTAATCGACTTGAAATCACAGAGAGTCTACAGAAATAATTTTGCCGCGACTACCGTTTAAACTAGAAGTGAACTCGATAACTGTATAGGATTGAAGAAGGGACGCACCTTCCTACCGCAGCTGTCGACGAGTGAGATGGAGAGGAAGGATCCGGCGAGCTGCACCGCGGACACGACGAGGCCGAGGTGCTCGGGGGACCAGGGTGCGTGCGCGCGCTCGAATATACTGGTGGCGAAACTGACCAGCGCGAAGTTGCCAGACAACTGCTGCAGGAGCATCAACCCCACCGCCAGTCGAAAGCTCCGCATTACCGACTTCTTCTTTACTGCAACCGCACGATCACAACTCATTACTAATCGGTTTATGACATTTCGGTCATGAATAAGTATTTTGGAATATTTACTTCACCTTGAATTTTATGCACTTTTATACAAAAACTTCCAATGTATTAAGTTTATTTATATAAGTACATCAAATAAACGAAATTAAATTGGTTTTTTTGACACACATCTAATGTATCAAAGATGTAAGCAAAACTTTAGAATATACTTATTTGATAAAAATTACTTATACTTACACACTTCGAAAAGTGATACTTTGGGCAGCTCTTGAAAGATGAGTTCTTCTTTTTTTAATTTCTCTATTTCCTCTGCGACGCACTCGTCATTCGTTTTCTTATTTCTCAACCATGCTAAGTTTTTTGCTGCTTCCTGAAATGTTCAACCAATTGAATTACAATGCTGTTCGCTTAAGTCTACAAGTAAATATGTCAAAGATGAATTCTTATCTTAAAGATTATGAAACTTCAGCACACGCTGATTCAAGAGTGAAAAGTTTTATAAAACTGTTAGTGCAGTTATAAAGCAATTATATACTAACCTGATATCGTTGTTTTTTGACGCAGAAAATCGGAGTCTCAGGCATGAAGATAAACAAGAGAAGATGAAGAACACAAATTCCAAGGCAAATGGCTAAACTGAGCCAAAAAGGGACATAGATCCCGAGGGTGTAAATGGTTATGACGCCGACGTTGTAGGAGATCATCGCCAAAACTCCGAGAGTGCCTCGAATGGAATCCTGCGACACTTCTCTCACATAAATAGGGATTGTAATGAACAGTCCTCCGCTCCCAAATCCAGCTACTACACGAGCTGCTATTAGAGATGCTGGTTCAGCTGACGCTAACTTCAAAGCCCATGACAACTGAAACGAAAATATGAATTCAAACAACTGCTTTTGCAATGGTTTGAGTAAGTAAGTAACCTCGGTTGAAATCAACATGAAATAAATTTTATTTGAAGTATTCAATCATAAATAATAAACTTGGAATATTTACACAATTTTACGCATTTTCCAAGCAATATCTAGAGAATGGATGCCTACACAAATATTTGTATTGCGTACTTACAGCAAACAATAAAGACATAATCATAATTGTTGGCTTTCTTCCAAAGCGGTCGCTAGCATACATGAAGAAGGCTGTGCTCACGGCAGCGCCGAAGGAGAGCACGCCAGCGAGCACCGACACGGTCAGGTCCGACAGCGGCGAGCTGGACGGCGTGTCCGCGGACTGCAGCAGCCGCAGCGACGCCGACACCCAGCCGATCAGCTGCCCGTACACCAGAGTCGGCGTGCAAGCTGCCGACATAATGGCCTTTACCGAATGCTTCTGATGATACTGTAATGCATATGCTGAACTCATTCGTGGTGACGACGCCAGGCACCATCGATTTAAAAGGACCTAAAATTAGAAAGATGCACTTTAGTTGAATACATACACCTTCCAGCGCGGCAGCGTGAAGACAACCTGCCTCGGCTTGGGTAGTTTTAAACAAAACCTAAGGCATTGATAGTATTTGCGTAACCACGTCTTTTGAAACTATTAGCCGCGTAAAAACAAAACGATGGCTATAAATGTAGGCCCTTACATATGAAATTGGCGCTTTGTCGAACTGGATTTGAAATATCTGGCGTTTGGCCAAATTCAAATTTAGGCTTGCGTGTTTGCGTTTAAAATTTTGTGATTATTTTTTCGAGTCATTTGCAATTTTTTTTTGACCACGTTCTGTTCACAATATGGAAAACTTGAAATATCGCTTTATTTACTAATACTAGTTTTACCCTTGCACCAGTGCTGCAGAAACAGCTAGAAAGATTAATAATATGTATGTGTAAGCTACTTTAAAAGAAAACACGGTAAGTTTTTGTTTCCAGCGTTTTCGTTTTGGATATTTTGACCTACGGAACAAACCCCGTGGACGGCAGAGACCCTAATTGACAGTGAGGAATTAAAAGTGATCGTGGAAACAGATCCGTCGCAAACCAAGTCCGAGTCAGCGGCGGACTTCGGTGTGAGTGATAAAACCATTTTAATTCATTTGAAAGAAATTAGGAAAGTGAAAAAGCTTTGAAAATAATTGGTACAGCATGAATTAAGTTTTTTTTTTTAAGGAGAACCGGCCAAATCCTGCCCTTACCACTTTTTCTGGATTTTGGACAATTACTTGCAAGGAAAAACAATCATTCCGATGAGGCCTTTAAAGATTAATTTTTAAAATTTGCTCCCACAATTTTTTCAGCAAAGGAAACAATGAACTACCTATAAAATTGCGAAAGTGCATATTGTTACTACAGCAATGATTAGCATAGCACAGAGCAACGAGGAGGCTATGTTGTTCTGTGGTTACTAGATCTCAGTTTAGGTTAAGTCGAAATGAAGTGCAGTTTTCAGGTTTATAGGTTACTTGCTTGCCGAGATCCTGTAAACCTTGATTAAATTCAAAATGCTATGCTCCGGCATATTTTCGCCAAGAAAATCGTAACGGTCAAATAATATTAATAAAGCTATAGTTTTCTTCAAAGAGTATTGTAAACAAAGCAAATGAAAACAAAGCATGTAAACAAAGTAAATGAAAACCATGTAAACAAAGCAAATGAAAACAGCCTGATGCGACCGACATCTGTTGGAAACATGGGTAACTAATCGCGGTTCGTGTGGGGCAATCGGAAATCAAAACACAATTTATTTAGCAAACCTTTTTATGAAATCACCAGCAATGAAACAAACACCTCATAAATATCCATATTCATTTGTAATTCCAATGATATAGTAATTTTTCGGGAATAGTCTACTTAATCTTTAGCTCCGCTTTTCCAACGGGCAATATCCTTTGACATCCGAAAGTTATAATTTAGCACTACCTTGCACCAATAATAATTAGTACGAGCAATCGTTCAATAACAATAAATAAATGTATGGGGAGGATGAATTTTCAACCGTTCAACAAAAAATATTCACCTTTTTAACCGACTTCAAAAAAGGAGGAGGTTATCAACTCGTCTGTATGTTTTTTTTTTATGTTTGGTACCTCATAACTTTTGCTTGGGTGAACCGATTTTGATGATTATTTTTTTAAATGAAAGCTAGTGCTTCCCAAGTGGTTCCATTTTAATTTGGTTAAGTTCTGACAATGATATCCATGAGAAAATCATATAAGTCTTAAATTGGTATTAAGATGTGCGCGACAAATGGACGTATAACTCAATATAACGCCAACCGATTTCGTTGATTCCTTTTATATTGGAAAGGACGTGTACAAATTAGTAAGTGTACTTCAGATTCACTAAAAATAAACAAATAAAAAAAAATTAACAAAAAAAATAACCGACTTCAAAGAAAAAGCACTAAAAAGTAAAAAAATTATTGCCATTTTTGTAGTTACGATTTTTGTTATTGTTTGAGTCGGTGTCAGCCAAGGTAGCCAAGGTTCTCTTGATTGGCGCAGCGCGTGCCCGGCTGACGCCGACTCCAAAAATAATAAAAACCGTAACTACAAAAATGGCAATTATTTGCTCCAAATATGCTAACGAATCCTCCACTAACAGCCTGTTTATAAACTGCAATGCTTACTTACCCAAGCTTACTGCCAGAATCTGTCGATGTATGCCGCCAGTAGGCGACGCATTCTTGATTTTCGATGACATAATAAGTCGTCAATATGTTTTTAAAAGTCCAGACCTTAATACTAAGCGACCCACACGTTTACAAGCAACTGAATCTTTGATAGGTGTGAGATAATTTTACATTTGAGTGGAAACGTACACAGGCACATAGAAAGATGCTTACCAAACTAATCATCCGCGTATCTCAAGTCTGAATTGTTTGATTTGACGTGCAGAATTCGCACATCTCACAAAACGGTAGCAAATGTATTATTAGTATCACTACCACTATCAGTGTTGTAGTAGAAAATGACAGTAGGACATATTGCTTACGTTACAAGTCTTGAATCGGGATAATAAAAGTCATCAGACGGCATTCAATTTACATTTGAGAATACATTAAATACATACCAATGAATATCTATATTTGTTTACTTAATGTATAGTTAAAATGTAACGTTTTCATCATGTGTAGTAGGCAAAATTTGGAATAGTTAGTAAGTATATGGAATAGAATAGTAACCATTTCAGGCGGTGACGGGAGATGGCGCTGGTTAGAAATGTCATAGTAACAGCGAGTTTAGCAAGTTTTGCACGTTGTATGACGTCAGCAATGCCTACTATACTTGGTCCATGCACGCCAGTATTTATTAGATATTCTTTGGTCTATGGTATCACTAAGGTCATTACATTGTTCGCGTGGAGAGATTGTAAAGTCTGTGTAGAGCATTTTCAACAACTACCAGAGAATGGCACGGAGATCGTTGACATCCGTGAACCGTTTGTCGTCGGTTGTTTATTTGTATTGTTGCTTACAGTTGTTTTTTATTTTTGGAGACTTAATTAATTTTCTTGTCTTCTTTTGCAATAACGATAATCACATCAGGTGCCACGACAGGCAGGCTTTGCTCAATCAACTCGCACAATCAAATTCATTTGTATTTTCCTAAGGTGTTTTCATACTGGGCTTGTGTTGCCAGCGTCTGATTCGCTTATTTTGTACTAGTGCCTACTTTGTGTTTGGATATGATTGTGCTGAGACTGTATGTAATCTATCTATTCTATACTAATTATAAATCTGTAAGGGGTGTTCATGGAGTAAGTTATTTGCTTTGTTTTCTAAGATACTTCGTTTGTAGACTTTATGTATGATACTCATACAAAAAGTCAAAAACTCAGTCATGAACTGTTGCATATGACATGAATTGCTGATTCTCGTCAATTCATATTAATTTAGCGTGTTTATCTGTGAGTCTAAATACTTTTGTAAATTTAGACTAAGTGGACGTTAAAAAAAAAAAAAAACCAGCGGAGTTTCTTTCCAGTTCTTCTTCGCTGGGATTTCCCCGAACTGGCTAATGATAAAATATGACAAATCCGAGTGCAGTGTACTGTCTATGGATGATGAATAAACAATAAACAATAAACTAAAACTAAATTGATGATTTTTAGAAATGAGTTCTGTATGCATGTATGTATGTAACTCTCAAACCGATCATACGAATTCGATTAAAACTTACTACACATATATGTAAATACACGGGACACAGGATAGGCTATATAGTATAATTCAGTTCCACTTACGTTAAGATGTAGCTGTCATACAAACCGAAATGCCCCGAGGCGGCCGGCGGCGGCTTGGGGGCTAATACTATCTGCCTTCATTTCTTCGTTTACGCCACGCAACGGACTTTTTGATACGATTTTTATTAATATGAGGAGCGATCAACGAGCAAGGATTGCATATGTAATTTTTAAATATTTACTACAAATCTTAAGAGAAAAATGAAAACTATATACTTGAAAATTGTAGGTGTTAAAAAGGCCTACAGAAAGTTCCACGATATCATGTAGAGCGATAACTTCGAACCACTTGCTCGATTTATTTACGTATTTTATGAACGTATAGCAACTCTGGGCGCAGTCAAATTAAGGTTGGGTTACCGTTTTCGATGTTGAAGGTGGCTGTGGTTCGTATTCCTCATAAAACTTTGTAAAAGTAAGGAAGGTGGTAGGGTTAATCCAGCCTTTTTTGGTTTCGTATCAATTTCTATGTAGCAGTGCCAGTGCAGTAAGGGTCTGGACGCAAATGCTTTTAAAATTCGCTCTCGAATGTTTACAAAGTTCCAAATGAGAATATGCCGATATTTATCATTAAATCATGCCATATCGGTTCAAACGATTTTGATTAAATTTGGTAGATGGATACATAGTCCTGGACCAGCCTTTTGGTGGGTTACTTTTTATCTAGGAAATAATTCAGACCGAAATCAATCCAACACGACATTGACCCGAGCGGAGCCGGGTACCGCAGCTAGTATCCAATATATGCGTTAAATGGACGTTAACACGTTCAGAGCCCCTAGTCCGATTTTTCACCTAAATTGGCGTTGACGCCAAACCAATTGACTAGCGTTTTCAAATGTGTATTGAAGAGAGAACTAACTTTTGCAAGTTTGACTTTAATTTGATCGCCACCGAAAATACGTTGACGTTTCCGTTTAAGCAAACTCCGCGTCGGTAGTCCGACTTTGATTTTGACAGCTTGAAGAAGTAAAACTTCAGACTAAGTAGTAGGTAGAGCCTGTATGGGTTTCGTGTTTTTACGTAACTTCGACGTTGCGTAAACCACAATTTAGGTGATAAGTCGGACTAGGGCCTCAGTATGGATTGTCGGAGTTTTCACTTAGATTGGCGTTTACTGAATTTCGAAGTTACGGAAAACTTCAAACCCATACAAGTTTTGCTTCTTATTCGGTCGTTTTACTTATTCAACCGGTCTTAATCGGCGACCTCTTAACATAAAATGCAAAAGACTATGGGTATACAGCCGGTGGCGAAATTGGTATATTTTGCTGGTTCGGGTCCAGCCTTGCAGTATATTCGTAAAGTACATAGTTTTTTTTACTAGGCTCTTTATTCAATTAATGTGTCCTTGCTTCACGGTAGATTTTACATACATACATGTCACATTCCTGTTTATTTTCTTCTTTTTAGAGCATATGAAAGTTTGATAAAATATTTTTTTGCTTTTAATTTCTTACTTTTCGTATTTTTAGCGCAACTTTTCTTTTAGGCACTTGTGCAGTTAGCAAACTGTTCATAGTTAAAACTGTTCATAATTATGAATCGCCAGGAATATCTGGCGACAATACTTAAGATAAAGCATACTTATAGTACGAGAGTATTTAGTACACGTATGTACATTTAATTATCATCACAAGAGAACATAGCAGGTATGTATAGGTATGTACCATCCAGAAGTGACAGGGCGGTGACGAGGATCCGAGCACCGCAAAATTAAATTGTTTGCTGTAGATCAAAGGATCAGGACCGGGGCGAGGGGTGGGGTCGGCGGGGGGGTGCGAGGGGGGGGGGACGATCGGCATCTCCGGCGCTGAGTGACGCGACGCGCCTGGAGCCTGTATTTTGTTGGAATTAGATTAGAGGCCTTTCGTCCGCTAAAAGTAAATTAAGGAGATCTATCACAACTAAGCACGTGCGTTTCGATTTTCATGCAAATTCAATCGATATGTTGTATTTCTCCGATGCTGTTAGCGAGAACTATAAGCTCCATTAGAGTACACTAAGCAGCATCATAGACAGCATGCAACTGGCTTGCGTTGGAAGCGTGGTTGGAAGCTTGTGTTGCAGGCAGATGGCAGGCTGGCCCTCCGCCGTGCCGCCGCCGCCGCCACCGTCCCCGCGCGCGCTTCGCCGTCGGGCGGTCAGCACAACGCACTAACGTTATTACCTTGCTGAGTTAATTAAACGATGGCATTAATCTGGTTGAGTGTTCGCTCTGCATATTGGAGCGAGCGGCGGCGGCGGGGGCGGCGGGCGGAAGCTGTGTGCTGCCGGGCGCGGCGCGGCGCGGCGCGGGGCGCGCGGCGGCTCGCATGGTAACTCAATTAAACACAACCTTCGGAAATTGGTTGCGCAAACCTAAAAGGGATGATCCTTGACACTTCAAACTGTTCATTTATACCGATAATTTTACAATTAATACAAGCAAATCTTACTATCTGTGAATTCCTTTAACACAAAGGACAATTTAACGTTATAATCACTGAAGAGAAAGGAAGAATAAATGGCATGCGGGCTGTATCGAGTCTCCGCTATATGGAAGCAAATCCCCGCATCCCTGAGCGGCTCTACTACTGTACATTCTGAAAGATTAAACGGCTCTCTACTCATGGCATTATTAGTGCGGAGTACGACGTTTCGAGCCAAACATTTGGCTCAACTTCTGCTGTAGGCTGCATCATTGGATACCTATCCATATATCTAAATATATAGGGTGTTACAATACAGCCTCGGTGGCCCAGTGGCGCGACACTTCGGCGATCGCTCTCCGAAGTTAAGCAACGCTGGGTCCGGTCTGGTCTTGGATGGGTGACCATTCGACCGTTGAGAGAGGCTGGCCGTGGTTCGGATTCCACGTTAAGCTGTAGGTCCCCTTCCTTACTTACTAGGTGGTAGGGTTTATCCCGCCCGGGTTGGTACCATCGCATTGGATGAACGATGGTCGAAGCGGCAATGAAAATTGTCCGTGTTTTCCATCCAGTTCAATGTAGCCGTGCAATATAAGGAAGGTCCTGGCATGGCACCTAGTTCCCATGTGGTGTGTTGGGCTAATACCATGACAGAACTTGTGGTATTAGCCATCCATGTCCAGTCACATAAAAAAAAAAAAAAAATACCCTGTACACTGTACAGGCTCATGCCGTGCCCATAATCCACCAAAGAGGAGCTGGACGGAGCGGTGTTTAAAACAACCAATCGGATATCGTTATTTTCCAATCTCCGCTCCGCTAACACGTCTCCAGCTAAGCGGAGCGGAGATGTGTCAATTTGTATAGGCCTCATGTTCAAAACGGAGATGCGAGCGGAAATGTGAACGGGGCGGTTGTGGCGCGCTGCTATAGTCTTGCCTCGCTACCCGCCTGGCCCGCACTAAACCTTCGTCTCGCTACGTACTAAGCTGGCCTATTTCCTCGCTCGCCGCCGCCCACAGCTTCGCTCTAGCCAGCACACGTCTCCGCTCAGCTTCAGTGGATACACCAAATCCGCTAGGCATCTCCGCTCCTGTCCGCTCCGCCCAGCTCCGCTTTGCTGGATTATGAGCCTAATTGCTGGCCGATAACTCTGCCAGTCATGCTCGTCACTGGTCCGTCGCCCGGGGGCACACGACAGAGACGTAAGTGTACTAAAAAGACAGACATCTCTTTTATCGTCACATTTTACGCCGGTTCTCCTTGGCCGCCCGGACACGACCATTTCGCTAATTTGTCTGTTCTTTGATTATCGCTCTACATATCTTTAACATATCCCCTCCAATTCGTGTCAGGAGGGTTTCCGGGGCCCGGGCGGATTTAAAACCTCAGCACCAGCGCGGCCGCGGGTCAGCGCGCAGCCGCGACCACCAACGTGTGGGCTGCACGACTCGTCCGCGACACCTCCCGCTGTCTCGCGCGGCAGGAGGAGAAGACGAAATCCCTAACACAGCCTTGACGCACCTGCAGCAAAGGGTCATAATCGCCGTGACGCGCCTGTTCAACGGGATCGTCTGCTCCTGCTACTTTCCTCAAACCTGGAAGCGAGGGAAAATCATCCCAACCCCAACCGGGGAAGAGCGCCAGCCTGCCCGCTTACCGAATCACCTATATTGAGTGTATACAATTTTACGACGGCATTGGTCAAGTGATTTTCTTTATTTCAAAAGAATGTAATAAGAAAGTTACCTTAGCGACAACAGATTGAAAGCTACCCTAATCTAAGCTTGACAAATCAACGAAATGCGTAACCTACTAAGAACTGCTGTTAGATCATCTTTTAAAACCAACTTGGTAGATCAAGTCGTTTATGTATGTAGATAATGTGCAGCAGTAAATACTCTACAAGGGATGTCGGAGTGAGCAGCGGGCCCCTGGTGTCGGTGGCGGCGGGGCGGGGCGGGCGGGGAGGCAGCGGCGTCTACAATTATTGCGCGATTCAGCCACATTCAGCCGTGAGCCGGCGCGCGCTATCTCGCCTCTCGCGAGACTCGCTACAGTCGCTGCAGACGGCTATCAACTTATATTGCCTTAACTTTTTATTTATGACGAAGTGCACTATAACCGCGGTAGTGCCTTCAGCAGTCGTATTCCGCTTGGAAGACGGCAGTGCTCGACGTATCTAGATTCAACAAATATACAATGTCGCCACGATTAAACAGCGCAGGAATTTTAATTTTTTTTGGAATACGAATTTTTAGCAATAATGAATTAATCGATGCATAAGCAGATCAATATAACAATTAGTATAAGAAACCATCCCTTGGGGACAGAAGATCTTGTACCAATCTTAGGTATCATTACAGGCAGTAAGCATTACTTCAGATGTTTAACCGCACAAAAAACTGGTAAAGTTATAACGGTCAGAGTGGCTACCGCCATTAGAGCACGAGAAGACTGGAGTGGCAACTGAAACCCTTGCGTATAGCGGCCACGTTTTAGTGATGACACACTGTAGACTAGGAGGTCGCGACAAAAATGGTAACGATAACGTAAATGGCTGAAACTGGGTTCACGAGATAAAGACCAACCCTCTGAAGCTAAATGTGTCAGTCTGCCTATTCCAAGTGGTTGCGTTAAGTAGATAACGCGCCTGAAAAAGTAGATATGGTGACAAAAAATATATATGATAAGGTAAATGTATGCAAATGACGAAGCACGAAAGTATCAGTACATACTTTGTTAGCAGTACAAAAAATGAACAAATATTTGATTGCATATCAAAGTTATAGGCGATTTAGGTCACACATATAAATTTAGGTATATTTAAGTATTTAATTAAAAAATCGAATGGTTATTGTTGCATAATTAATAGGTATCAATGTTTCTAGAAAATCAATACATTCATCAGCAGGTAAATTCCAACATTTATTTTATATAGCCAATCTAGACAACGCAACCACTCGGAACAGGCAAACCGACATATTTAGCATCAGAGGGTTGGTCTCTAACCTGTGAACCCAAATTCAGCCATTTACCTTATCGTGACCAAAAATGTCGTGACCTCCCGGAATACTGGTAGCGCCGGCCAATCTTTCTCTTACGACTTCGGAAGGCGCAACATTGAATATTCGTTCCACTTAATGGCGTCCTAGACCGTTCTTACGTCTCCTTGGAAATCAACTGGCCGGCGCCACCGCCATTGTATCCGTTATCACTAAAAGGTGGCTCCACGTCACTCCTCAATCGATGCTCTCGCCCCTTCCGCCCCTGCAGCGTCGCGAGTGACGTCACAGGTGACGTGACGGTCGTGTTACCTTTCGGAATAGGTCCGATCCGCGCCGACGTGGAATTAAGTTAGCCGGCGGTGATATGGGATCATTCAACCCGCGTATATCGCGTTACGGGCGCGGCGCAGAGTGGGCACATTGTCGACGCACGTGAGCGTCCTCGTATTGTGCCGCGGTATGAGGGCGCGGCGGAGGCGGCGCGGCAGCGGCGGTGACACGTCCCGAGGGGTGGCCCACTACGGACCCCTTCTTGTAGTATAACAAGCTTCTTGGATTTATCCCCATATTTAAAAAAAATTAGGCAATTTAAACAGTTTAATGATGAAGTAAAACCAAAAATTCTTCGAGCATTATCTTTCTATGTCGCAAGACCAATACGACTAGGCATTGCTTCATACAGGTAATACAAATGAACCCTTGATGTTCGTTGTTATATTTTGATTTACAAAACGTTGATTTGTTTTCTTCTGCTCTAAAACTAATTCCACAATTTTGACGGATTTCGCATTAAATTCTAACAAGTTGTGTTGACCTGCAAACCTAAAGTCCCTTCATTTTAAACTTAATTAGCTAACAATAAACCGATTAATAGATTTTTTTTTAAATAAGCTTTCTCAATAAATTAGATCTGTTTCTTTCATCACTTTACTATCTAACATTTAACATAACTTAAAGGAAAGCAAATATAAGTCTACAATTGCTCCTTTGCAAGTGCACTCTAATTTTTATAATATTTTATTATAACTGTTATTTTTTATAGCAGCATAAAGTAAATATTATTTTGTAATACATTTAAAAATTATATAATAATCCGAAAACTGAATAGAACATGGGACAAATTCATAATGACGCCAACCTCCGAACGTTTTTCGTGCTGGAGAATTAGTAGAACCGATTTCTTTACGTGGAATCGCAACCCAAAATCAATATTAAATTTTTCAAGAAAGATGTGCCAATTTTTTTGTACAACGCTATTCACGACATTGCGTTAACCTTGTGAATCAGGTCCAACTTGAGCTGTAGAACTCGCAAATCCTATTTTTGCATTTTTCTCACTTCTTACTTACCTAACGATTTAGGTAAGTAAGAAGTTTTGTCAGAAGACGATTTTGTCACAAAACTAAATGGTTGGGACATTTTACAACATTTCCGAAAAGTGAATCGACGAAAAAAAGCTATTAGATAGCTTTTTTACAAAATTTCACAAGAATCGGTTGAGAAATTCGAGCCGTCGAGGAGAACAGCCGGGCACACGAAAGCATTTTTAGGGTTTCGTACCCAAAGCCCAATTACTAAACCTCCGCTGTCCGTCCGTCCGTCCGTCCGTCCGTCCGTCCGTCCGTCCGTCCGTCCGTCCGTCCGTCCGTCCGTCCGTCACAGGGCTGTATCTCATGAACCGTAATAGGTAGGCAGTTGAAACTTTTACAGAATGTGTATTGATTTTGCCGCTATGACAACAAATAGAAGATAAATAAATTTAATTAAACATAAAGGGGGCCCCCATACAAAAAACGTGATTTTTTTAGGTTAATATTATTCGATGGCACGGAACCCTTCGTTTGCCAGTCAGACTCGCACTTGGCCAGTTTTTTCCTAAGCTAAAACGGACACGCATCGCTTCGCTCCGTCAATGGTCGAGGTTTTCGTCATTGAATTGAATTGTTATATCTTCGAGGAAGATGACAACACAATATCAGACTTATTGCACAGTTACCTTATCTAGTGTGATCCTTTTCCAGAATGACATCATCTAGTATAGTATTCCTTAGCGTTCAATGTTCAGTTTAAGTAAGTTAATCGAGTAAAGTTAGAACATTTTTGGCCTGACTTATGCAGAGTGCTGCAGCATTATTTCCTTTTTACAACGCCCAATGAAATGCATTTTATGAAGCAGATACGTTTTTTATCTAAAGTTTGATTGTATATGGTTTCTAAAATAATATTCTGTTAGTGACGCCTCCATCTATACTAATAATAAATCCGTAAGGGGTTTTCATGGAGTAAGTTGCTTTGTTTTTTAAGATACTTCGTTTGTAGACTTTATGTATGATACTAAGACTAAATTGATGATTTTTAGAAATCAGTTCTGTACGTATGTATGTATGTTCTTCCATAACTCTTAAATCGATCATCCATATTCGATGAAACTTACTACACGTATATGTAAATACACGGGACACAGGATAGGCTATATTTAATTCAGTTCCGTTTACGTTAAGATGTAGCTGTCATACAAACCGGAATTCTCCGCGCGGCTCGGCGGGAGGGCCGCGGCTCTACGGGGGGGGGGGGGGGGGGGCGCTTACTTTTTAATCGCTATCTGCCTTTATTTCTTCGTTTACTTCTTGCAAGCCACGAAACGGACTGCTCGTCAATCGGTATACCGATTTCTGTCGTTTGTCATTGGCTCTTTCCAGCAAAGTGACGGATTTGTTATCCGCTGTCGTGTCTCATTTGAAAATCTCGAGTTTTTTGCACAACTTTATGAAATAGACTCAGGAGAGCCATGGTTCCAGCAGGACGGAGCAACAGCTCACACTTCAAGCGCTTCGATGGCTGATTTGGGGGAACACTTCCCCGGGCCGCCGACGCCGCCGCCGCCGCCGCGCCGCGTGCCTGCCTGCCTGCATTAGGCGCAATGGCGACACTTTTTTGAAGGGCTGATTTTTCAATAGTCTGATAAACAGCTAGATAACTATTCGACGAATTTATTTACTCTTCTGATTATCTATCCGATATAGTAAGTTCATATGTTTGTCAGTAAAATTATAGTCAGATAATTGTCAAAGAAGATACAATTATCAGCAATGACTATCCGTCTTTTGACAAACGTGAATTTGTGCTATCAGTCCGATAAGTACTATCTGAGGATTGAAAAATTGGCCCTAAATCTCATTATTTTCCAATCGCCAAAGGACTCTAAAGGACCTGAACGATAATATTTGGGAAGAAGCGGCCAACACACAACGTACCCGTCACTATGCTGGAAAGAGTAATGACAAGGGGAGAGCGCAATCTGCTCCATTCATTTTGCATTTTGAAAAAAATAACCGACTTCAAGGAAAAAGCACTAAAAATTAAAAAAATAATTTTCATTTTTGTAGTTACTAATTTCTGTTATTTTTTGAGTCGGCGTCAGCCGGGCACGCGCTGCGTCAATCAAGAGAACCTAACCTAACCTAACCTAATCTAACCTAACCTAACCTAACCT
The DNA here is from genome assembly GCA_946894095.1 of Incurvaria masculella. Classification (NCBI taxonomy): domain Eukaryota; kingdom Metazoa; phylum Arthropoda; class Insecta; order Lepidoptera; family Incurvariidae; genus Incurvaria; species Incurvaria masculella. The sequence continues at coordinate 21,682,804 of OX335650.1, read as the reverse complement.
AACCTAACCTTGGCTGACACCGACTCAAAAAATAACAGAAATCGTAACTACAAAAATGAAAATTATTTTTTACTTTTTAGTGCTTTTTCCTTGAAGTCGGTTATTATTTTTGGATTTTTTTTTATTTGTTTATTTTTAGTGAATCTGAAGTACACTTACTAATTTGTACACGTCCTTTCCATTAAAAAAAGAATCACCGAAATCGGTTGGCGTTATATTGAGTTATTCATCCATTTGTCGCGCACATCTTAATACAAATTTAAGACTTTTATGATTTTCTCATGGATATCATTGTCAGAACTTAACCAAATTAAAATGGGACCACTTGGGAAGCACTAGCTATCATTTAAAAAAATAATCATCAAAATCGGTTCACCCAGGCAAAAGTTATGAGGTAACAAACATTAAAAAAAAATAAAAAAAAACATACAGACGAATTGATAACCTCCTCCTTTTTTGAAGTCGGTTAAAAAAGAAGTAATGATTTGAGATAGAGCCCTACCGGGCTCAAGGTTCCTTAATCTAAACGAAAGGATTGCAACGCCCAATGCCATAGTCCAGAAACATGTTGAGATCACTACTCTCCTAGTTTAGGTATCTAGCCGTCTAAATTATAAAGTTTCAAAACTGCGCCAATAGCTCTCCAATCTAGATATCCTAATTAGATATTCCTAACGTCATTGCCTCGACAAGAAAAAGAAATCCTGATTTTTTATAAGTGCAACGTACAGGTCACTATGTGCACAAAATATAAGTTGATAGCATATAGGTGTATTAATATGGATGTGACGGCGTCGCTAACTGGAGCCGAGTTGCTGCTGAAGTACCAATAAGCGTTTCATGATAACTCTTCAAGTGAGCTCCGCCGATACCTTAGGAAATATTCTCAGAATCTGCACTTGTTGGGATACTATTTGAATTGCTTTCCTTCCTTTCACATTCAGATTGAATACTCTCGGAAGGCGCTCCGGCATGCGGCAGGGCGAGGCCGGGAGGGGGGAGGGAGGGGGATGTAGCTGGCATGGTCGCGGAGCTCATTGAAATTCTGTCGTCTCGCTCGCGCCGCCTCCGCCGCGCCCCGCCGCAAGTAGCCTGCTCTAATGAAAACAAGTCGAGCTTGAAAGGATTCGATCAATTATTCCCTCCCGTTTGTTTTGAATAGAGCGCCCGGTGTTTCTCAGCCGGACCGACCCCGACCCGACGTCATTCAATCTCCTTCTCCACCTCCGTCTTCACGTTTTCAATGTTGTTTAATCAAACAACATTGAAATCATCATTAGTCTAAATTTCACCAACTTTAATTCATTAAAATGTTGTAGATGCATATTTCTATGATATGAAGAGCTTTCGCATCTTGATGAAAATGGTTAATGTCCATATGCGGGTGTAACAGCAGTCGCACTAGGACTCATCAGGGGGACCTGGCACGAACGCAGGGGGATATCGCCTACTCGACAGCGCTTACTCGATAGCGTTGGCCCTGGGACCTACCCTACGGGGTCGGAGGTAGAGTGCCTAACGCTGCAGTACAGGTTGCACCGTCACCGGCCCCCTGAGCACCGAATTATTTATGTTGTCTCACTACAAAGTCTCACGTATTGCAAGTTAGTGTGAGACACACTACACAATTTGTGCGACGATGGTCATTTTCCATCGACCGCAGATAAGCATTCAGCCATGGATGTAATTGTATTTATTTTGATTAACAATCATAGACAAACTTAGTATAAGGATTAGTATCATCGCTGCCAAAATAATCACATTAATAACAGATACACAATATTTGAAATATTAGAGCTATTCAAAATGTATGAAAAATGAATTCTCGAATGTTACAAATATCATTGATTAAAAAAATCTTGTCATTCTTTCGCCTGTTGCCAAAATATATTTAAAAGAAAAACTCGAAAAAATTGGCGCGGCCAGCTACCTACTCGAACTCGGAACGCTCGCTGCTATCGGAGTGAAATGTCGGACATTGTTCACTCCTGCAGCTAACCACGTAGCCAGCTACGGGTCCGACGTCGGTGTCAGGGGACTGCGTGGGACTACGAGTAGGACGCCACCCGCTTGTATCGAGCGATACGAGAAGCCGAGGGTCTCTCATTAACGCGCTATTATTGCTCCTGTTATAATTTACAACGTGAGCGTCATAATAACGATGACTGCGCCGTTTCTCTTAATTATAATTTGGCACGGATCGCCGCCCCGGGGCGCGGCGGGGAGCGGCGGGGCGCGGCGGGGTGCGGCGCGACGCGGCGGGGCGGCGTGCGGGTCACGAGGTCCGGCCGCGTGGGATCACCCCTTTCCCATCCCTCAAATTCTCTCGTGTCATCCGAGTGCGGACCCTTTGATCACGTATTGACAAAGCCCCGCCTGGTTTGGCAGCTGTTGGTTATTTGCACAGAGCTACGAAATTCAAGAACGCGCGCGGCGAAGCGAGCAGAGTTCTGTCGAGATGTGTGTCATATAAGGTGGTACGTCTACAGTAATTTGACCTATGATATAAATATTATGTTTTAACATAGTTTTTTTACCGAACTTGACGTATGACATCGAGCCCATCATACCAAATCCTTTAAATTTAGCTCGGTTACATTGGATTACAAATGATACTACTCCAAGGTAAGGTTGCTCTCCAAGGGAGAAAAATGACCACAACCTCAAAACTTGTAAGGTTGAGAGAGGCCTAAGCCCTGCAGTGGATGGCAATAGAACGATTTAAGATAAGCTTAGGTTCAAATAGGCTTAAATAACTATAACATTGAACATGATTGGAAATAGTGACAATGTTTTCCACTGTAGGTTTATTACTTCATTGATAATTACCTGTACTTATTCCCTTATTGACTTTGACTCATTTAATGTATTGTAATAGTCATCATTGAAGGATCAAATAGGGTAATATGAAACAAGAAAACGCCAAAATATCTGATGCGACCAAACTTGGGAAACACGAAAGTTTCAGGGAACGCGGCTAGCGAGCGGTGAAGGGCGGGCCCGGCTTCCTGCTAATTTGAACGCTTGTCCCGCGCCGACAGACTCGCTTGAAGTGGGTCGTGTCGTGTCGTGTCGTGTCGTGTCGGGTGGTGTCGTGGTGTCGTGGTGTCGTGGTGTCGTGGTGTCGTGGTGTCGGACCGACCGACGACGACGAGGCGACGCGACGACCCGGCGACGGCGGGCGGTTCTAATTGATATTTGCATTGCGTCTCCGAGGGAACCTAATCTTATACAGTTAATCACATAATACTGAGCTACATAGATTAATCATGGCAAAGTGTTAATAATAATTAAGCCTGACCAGACAATATGTCTTGTAATGTTTATTTGTTGTGTTCGGTTGTCTTATTTGGACATTTATTATATCTGGCGCTGTAGTCTAGAATTTCACTGCGAAACTTCTTGCTCACGTGGTGCATACTCCTGGGCCGCCCACTCACTTCTGCTCTGTAAATATGTTTCGTCATTCCTCCGTAACTCATTCGCTCTACCTGTCTAAACCACTTCAACTTAATTCTCTTCACCATTTCTTTGACACTGCTCTCGAACCGAGTACATTTTCTCATAGGGAACCGCTTCAATGTCTGCGCCTAGAGTCCCAGTGCATGTTTTCTTGCATCATAATCATAAAAATATTTTGTTTTTCCTTTCGTTCAATATTGCGGTATATTTTGTTAGTATTTTAGTTTTTGGATTTTCTAAATTATTTTGTAGAGAAACTGCTTTTTTTATATTTCATTATTTTCTATACTTTTACAGCAATGACCCGCTCGGGCTAATGTCTATAACGACATTGACCCGAGCGGGGCCGTGAATATCAGCATGTTATACAAAATAAGTATGTAAAGTCGAATAACTTGAGGTTTCCCATACAATGTTTTTTTTACACAGAACGCAAAAAGTATTGCACTTTAAGGCACGAATTCGTCAAAAATATATTATTACATATAGCCATAGTAGTTGCAGCAAAAACATATTCACAATTTCAGGCTTAATGGTTTCGTTGTAATTGCCGATTAGAAGTTTTACACCGTTAGATGGCACTGTTAAATAAAAATCGTATTTAAATAAATTGTAAAAAAACCAATAATCCTGAAATTGTGAAATTGTTTTCGCTGCAACTAATGTGACTATATTAAACTTTTATTATTAATTCGTGGCTTAAAGTGCAATACTTTTTGCGTTATGTGTGCAAACAACTTTATATGGGTCGGAACAGCCTTAAGATTACAATTATGTCCACTACTCTACTGTTGTGCTATCAAGACAATTACATCGGCCAACAAACATGCTGAAAAATGCTTCCCAATCTACTTCTAGATGGCACTGATTTCTCGTATTAATTCTACGCTTATTATTTTTACTGCAGTGATTAGGTACATTCGGTAGGCAGGTTCGAATCCTGCTTCAGACGAATATGCAAACCAAATTTTTTTCTGATCATTACAAGCTTATATTTAACTTGCCAAGTATGTAATTTGTATGTAAAGTAGGTGTTCAGGTCAAATCTTGCATGCTTAATTAGAACCACTTCTTCTTATCCTATGGAGTTGAATTTTTGCACGTTCAGTTCCGATGTTTGTATAGGTTCAGTTCCGATGACAATGCATTTTTATGGTAATTATGACCTGAATCGGCATCCAGGATTGGCTCCATTCAACGGCCAACAGCACAGACACGAAATTGTATACGCATTCAGTAATGATAAACAATTCTAAGTATGATCATGACATGACTACTGCACTCTAGATTGGCTCCCAATGAGGGAACTCCTCGACGGTTAACAACATAGACACAAAATATTGTTGAAGCATTTCACAATGACATGGCTCCTGACCTCAGGGTTTGATTCCGAGTGCGGAAGGAACCGTTCAACTATAAACCGCACAGGCACCATATATTGTGCATGCATTCAGTAATGATAGCTGGTTCCAATGTTAATAAATATGTTATACTAGCTGCGGTACCCAGCTCCGCTCGGGTTAATGTCCTGCTGAATTATGTCATGGATAAAAATTAGTCCAAAAGGCTGGTCCAGGACTATGTATCCATCTACCAAATTCAATCAAGATCGTTTGAGCCGATATGGCATGATATAGTAAACATCCTACCCATAGAGCTTCGTAAATATTTGGTGGCTATTTTTCGAAAAAAATATATTAAAAGCATGTGCCGCCAGAACCTTTCTGCACTTGCACTGCTACATTGCATACCTAGTAAGTAAGTAACGAAGAGGATATAAAGTTTTACTTGGACTCCAAACCATAGCCAGCCTTAACATCTAAAACGGTAGCCCATCTCGAACCTTACTGCCCTCAGAGATGCTGTACGTTGATAAAATAAGCATATAAATCGGGTGATTGATTCGCAAGCATAAAAATTGTTTAACACTCACTACTTACCCCTCTGGTAATGAAGCGTTACATAAGCGGGGCGCTTGGAGCATTCCGGTTTGTATGACAGCCACATCTTAGCGTAAGCAAAACTGAATTAATTTTAGTGTCCCGGGTAGTTAATAGTACGCTTACCAAGTTTCGTCTAGTTCGGATAATTTACAGAAATGATTTCTAAAAATCGTCAATTCAGTTTTAGTATTGTTACGAGCGCGCCCCGCTACGAAGACCGTATCATACATAAAGTATGCAAACGCAGTATCTTAGAAAACTTATTCAATGAACACCTCTTACAGATTTCTTATTAGTATAGATGTGTGTCTGTATTATCGACCGTTAAGCAAGTATACGCGTATGTATACTTCCTTGTTCAAACGTGTACAACATTTTCTACTTTTTAGAGCATAAATAAAGGCTTGTTTTTAAAATGGTTATTTAACTAATATTTTTTTCAAATTCTGATTAGTGCTTTAATGTAGATAGTTGTTGCATAAAATTAATGAGAAAACGGTAACATCCATTAAGTATTTATATACAAAATGTCTAGTGTTAATAGTGGTAAGAATGTCTGCTAAAAGTGCTGAAGATAGCTAAGGTCTCGTCTTCTCGTTACCGCCTCAGCCTCTCCTTGCCCCTCCCCCACCCCAGCCCTGTACCGCGTCACACCGCACATATTGCGTGTAATGGCAGACATTATTGGCCCGACCGAAACTCGATATCGTCAATCGAATCGACTAAAGAGGCGTAGCGAATCGGAAATAATACTCGTGAATTAACGAGATACGCTCCATTGTCGTGAGGGTTTATTGTGCTCTCTCTCCTCCCGCCGCCGCCGCACCGCTACCGCACCGCCTCCGCACCGCCTCCGCACCGCCTCGCACACGCGAGCACATCCGACGCGACGCGTCGTCGAGCGGAGTGGAGAGCCGCGGAATTAACTTCTCCTATTGCCGAGAGCTTCCTTTCCTATCACAAAGCGGAAGTTTTTCATTCTTTTTCATTCGAGGAGGCCTCGCTCCTATTACGAGTTTAATATGTTGGAATTTAATTTCTCCCTTTGTTTTCTGCGTGTGAAGCTCATCCTGTGCTCCTACGGGTTTATTTTTGAACATTCTCGCGACATCCCAGTCCGCTAGGATTTTATCCTTGAAATTCAATTGATTTCTGAAAAACATAATGCTTGAAATGAAATATTTTCAATCCATATTAATATGCTGGCTCAGTTGGCTCATTGTTTGGCTCGCTATCATCTACACACCTAGTTGGCTCGGAGCGTCGCGTCGCATCGTCGCGTCTTCGGCAGCCATTATAATATTGCGACTTATCATCAGGCACATTGGCGTGCAAAGCCGCGTATAATCCGCCAGGCTGTGCCGTCCATCCGGGGTGACGATACTGAGGTGCTCGCCGAGGGAAGACGAATATTGTATTGTGTGACGGCGCGCGGCGCGGCTCCGCGGTGGAGGCAGCAAGGGCGCGTTGCGTACGTTACCAACGCATTACGCTCGGTCGCCGCCCCGTACCGCCGCCGTCTCCAAGGTGACCTGGATGGATTCGAATGGACTCAATATTAATAAAGTTACCCCTATATTCTGAACACACCCTGCACACACACGCACACACACAGCAGCACGTTATTATTTTCCAACTACCCTTACATGTTGCATTTTTAACATTTGACATTTGAGTTGAGTCCTTGGTCGACGATGCCAGAGGTCATCAAGCACAACTTTATTTCTCTTTCTGAGTGGGATAAGTGAAATTCAATTACGAATGCATGCTTCCATGGCTCGGAGTCCATGTGGAACTGTAGGTCCCCTTCCCCTTCTAGGTGGTAAGGCTGTGCCCGTCACGTTCGTACCGTTGCATTGACTGAAAATATGGCCGAAACGGCAATGAATAAATTATTTCCAATTCAATGTTGCCGTGCACATAAAATGAAGGTCCTGTCTTGGCACCTAATTCTTCCGGGAATGGGGTGTGTTGGGCTAATGCCATGACGGTGAGTGTCCAGTTACATGGAAAAAATTAGATTAAGTACACTCTAGATTTCTTATATAGCAAAGAAATATTATTATCATATCTAGTATCATTTATAGTATCATAGATTAATTGATCAATAAAAGAAACCATAAATATAGGCTCACAATACTAGCAAATTCTGAAAAAAATATTTAAATCGGTGTTAAAAATAATGTCATCCTCCTTACATTTACACAAATTTGTGTTGAGTGGTTTGTATGTGCGTTAATCTGTCTTTTTATTATATTTTAATTTTTAATAATCATACTTTTCAAAATATTAATCGTTAGCTTCCGTTTCATCAAGAACAAATCACCGATTGGTATGAATATTCAATCTTCTATCCCATCTCATCTAATTTTTTTCAACATACATACTGAGATATCCCTCGAGAAGATCGCTTGAGGCGCTCGCTCTCAGGAATGTAACGATTCGTATAATCCTTACAAGGGCAGGGACTTCATCAAATATTCCAGTTGGTTACTTACGCGCGGGTCCCGTTTTGTTAGTCCTGCAGGCAGCAATATCCTTGAGTTCCTTTAAAGGATAAAGACGAGAGAGGAATAATCCTGTCGAGCGAGCGGGAGACGAAGGCAGGTACATCGCGGGTACCGCGGGGGCCGCGGGGCGAGGCGAGCCTTGCACAAACTACGAGTTGCCTAGAGATGTATTCAACTAAATAATATTGTCGCATATCGATAGGCATCGGAACAGGCATTTACATAATCATAAATTGTTCGTTAGCACAAGTCACGATGTTTTGATGGATTGCACGCCCAATGGAGTGAATCAAACTAATTGAATTAAAATGTTTTTGGGTAGACAGTGTCTATCCGAAAACATTTTAATTATGTGTAACAACAGTAAAAGTCTAAATAAACAAACTAATTGAAGTCACATTCCTTGGAATAAGCGAAAATGCACTTGTTTAGTACGAAAAATATATTTACTCAAGTCAATAGACAGTGTCTATCTGAAAACATTTTAATTATGTGTAACAACAGTAAAAGTCTAAATAAACAAACTAATTGAAGTCACATTCCTTGGAATAAGCGAAAATGCACTTGTTTAGTACGAAAAATATATTTACTCAAGTCAATAGACAGTGTCTATCTGAAAACATTTTAATTATGTGTAACAACAGTAAAAGTCTAAATAAACAAACTAATTGAAGTCACATTCCTTGGAATAAGCGAAAATGCTCTTGTTTAGTACGAAAAAATATATTTACTCAAGTCAATAGACAGTGTCTATCTGAAAACATTTTAATTATGTGTAAAAACAGTAAAAGTCTCAATAAACAAACTAATTGAAGTCACATTCCTTGGAATAAGCAAAAATGCACTTGTTTAGTACGAAAAAATATATTTACTCAAGTCAACCTAGAACTAGCTCTAGCGTCTGATTCCAGATACGATTTTGATAACGACGGCAATATGTTTTCATGTTCAATATTTGCAGTCAATATGTATGGAGGTATAATCTTAAATACTGTGTTAGAAGGAGGCATGGATTACGGAAGGAGGGACTGTACTGTAGGAGAATTCCAAATTATGGGTATAAAGCAGGTATTCCAATTTGGAAGAAGCAATACCCGCGAATGGTATGTTTTTCTGGTTCTGGTCCAGTCTTGCAGAATATTCATAAACTAGTAAGTATAAATGACACGTACACTTGGTGCATAATGGTTGTGAGTTTAAAATAATGTGTCTAATACATTAAATTAATTCATATATGCACGATTAACCATGCTACTTTGTCATGCTGGAATCTTTGAATGTTATCATTATTTTGAAGCACATTTCCATCCTGCAATTTATATTTCCTTATTTGGTCCGTTTCGTAAGACTGATTATAACTGTTACTAGGGGTCGAATTAATTATTCTTTGCATGCTCGTATTTAAAAAAAAAAACAATATTTCGTCTTTTTTATTAAATAAAAAGCAAAAATCCAAATTTTGGTTTTTCTTCAAAATATTATTTCAAAGTCTGCATCATAATAGATTAGGCTAGTATCATCTGGTATCTGCATTATAATGCTTGTACTCAAAGAGATAAAGAAGTAAACAACTTGACTTATCATATTCTGAGAGATGCACTCACTTATTACCTCATTACCCCGATCGTCTTTAATCGGTAGTGACGATATTGTAATACTTTAGAACACCGAAGAAATTGATAACATTAAATAATTTTGTTATTATTAGTATTCTAACTTTAATTATTATCTATCGCTTTAAGTCCAACAGATTTTAATGTTCTCCTAAATTTAATGCAAGGCTATCAAATGTTGTTTTAAAGTAAAAAAGCACTAAACGAGGTTTGACAAAAATTCCGATCTTATAATATCATGTTGCATATTTAATAGAACACATGAATCGCATTATATTGATGGTTCCTTGTCATTTGGTTCTTTGAGTATAACTTCGGTATTAAAATATATTTACTGTTTCGGGTTATCAACTGCTTTACAAAAAATGCTTGCTGTCAAAATTTTTAGTTATTATTTTATTTGTTATTCTTGTTCAGAATGGTTATTCGATTATTTTTTTGTAGAAAAAATGAGGATCATGCTTTTAATTAAAAATCATTTTGAACGATGCTATTAAATTATAGTATACATTAAAAGTCGAAATTAATTTAATATTATTTTGGAAACGTAAACATAACGTTACATTTGCTTTCCGTTATCATTCATATTTGCGTATTTCTTATTACTGTTACAGAAAAACAGTTATTAAAATATGTAAACAATAATAAGAGGAACCACGGCAGCATTAGAGTCACATGTTCATATTCCACGAAAATAGATTATTTGTCCATCAATCTAATCAATTTGCTCACCAGAAAAAAAAAACTAAATGTTCTGCGTTGACCCAAAAAATAATAAATTATTTATCGATAGTCATCTCCTCCGGACCGCACTAGAGCCGAGACGTTCCTTGTCTATACATTTTCGATGAAAAAAAATGTGCGTCGTCGCCGTTCGTCTCGACGGAATATCGGCTTATGTCCTCCTCGTCCCTAAATGTTTTGTCGTGCGTCCCGTTACTGTGAGCGATGTATTTTTAAGAAAGCAAACACACTATTGAGATCGCCGGAACACACTTGACTGATAGCACAATGCGCCGTGAGGTATGGCTCGTTATGGGACGGGACGGGAATTGTCGTTTGTTTGTCATGGTCTTCATGTTGACGTGATAGATAGAAGGTGATTCTAATTTCTTGAATAATGTTTGCAAAGTTTTCTTTAGCTACCTTTACTTACCTATAATGTTTTTTTTAGTATGGTATTACTTATTCTGTGGTATCGGCATTTTTTTTCCTTTGCATATTTATGTAGGAATTTAATTTTAAGAGAATCTACCTATTTACCTAATCCTTCTCTCGATAAGTTCCAAGCCAGAGATATTATTATTCTTCTTTGATCCTATAACTGCATATTTTTTACTGAATATGGGTAGTTTACCCACGCGACGAAGACGTCATTTTAAAATTACTTGGAAATAAAAACATCTCCGCACATTTTCTCTATCTGCGCTGTGCGGGTGCGGGTGTGGGTGTGGGTGCGGGAGGGGTGCGGGGAAGACGGAGGAGGCGGAAGCGGGGCAGAGGAGGCGGAGGCGGTTGCGGTGCGGTGAAGGCGGAGGCGGTTGCGGTACCTCGGGAAATGCTAATGATGAGCTCCAGGTTATTGAAACGACTCACTTTTTCAATGAGCAATTTCCCTTTCCAAAACCGTTGAATACATTTACCGAGCGAGCGCCCTCCGCTCGGAAAGGAGCAAAAACGCAACCAATTTAGGCAGCAGCATGTAGAGTACGACCTCCCGAATTTTGGAACCGAATAAAAAAAATGTTCCCCGTTGAAGGTGCAGCGCGCGCGTATGTCGGTGTATGTCGGTGTCGGTGTCGCCCTGCGCGCGTGTGCGTGCGCGTATTGTCGCGAAGGTATTGTGCACCGCGTTTGTTGAAGTTACCCGAACGGCAGACAATGCGTCATTGTTGGCGACATAATACGCGGCATTTACATTTGTACGCCAATGATGACAATTTATTGTTACACAACTCGCGGAGTCTACAAGAAAAATAATTAATACCGCCATTCTAAAGCCCCGAATAATACCGCTCGTCCCGGGACATCTGCCTGCCTCCGTCGCCGCCGCCGCGCCACAGCGGCTATTTGTTAGGAGAGCGATCATTGATACAAAGGAAAGGGATTATTTTACAAATATCATTATATTATTCTGCTTTCTCTATTGTGACGTATGCATTGCAATCCTTTAGATTAATAAGGAAACGATACCTAATTTAGTCAGAACCCTTCAGCTAATATAGAGATTTCCTCCGGAACTATACAGGAGATTTTTTAAAGTTTGCTTTCGTGGCCAAGTCCGAAACTATAAATAATCCTGTATTATTGGACCAGTCAAAAAGTGTCGCTTATAATTATCAAATTAGGGCGCAAATAGGGGAAATTTAAGGAATAGATTTTTAATAAACTGGTGATTATTTTCTAGTATTCGTCAGGGGACCGATGGCTCCACATCCAAAATTGTTCAAATTACATCACCCTACCTCTGTGCTAAATTGAGTGTTTTTTTTAAAAAGTGCACAATAGGTTACCTAATCCGCTGTATAACGGCGAAGTATTTTGGCAGTTCTTCGGACAATCTAAGGTAATCTTTACAAAAAATATGAATCTTGCTTCCAGGAATAAATGTAGTATAACATTGTAGGGGTATGCTGTGTGCATTTACTATTTATTTAACTTTTACATTTAAAAGCAGGGGGTTACCAGGGTAAGTTAATTTCCCAGGGGAACAGGCAAATGCGTTATTAAATCTGACGTTTAGTTGCATATTTACTAACAGTAAATTTCCGTTCACTTGGCCAAAACACGTCGTTTGACAATTAGCACGTTACGAAAGATAATCGTTACCCTATCAAATCCCCATACTGATTGTGCTTGAAATTTTGGATTCTAAAAGATATTTTTGAGAAGATGACGTCTGTATGTTTTATTTGTAAAAAATTTAAAAAAATGTTTTTTTTTTTGTTAAAAAAAAGAAAACTGCTAAATATTTAGTCAGGGGAATATGACGGGTGAGGTATAATAGGCAGATTTTCGTAATGTAATCTGGCAGACTTGTGCGCTGAGGCATTTTGTGGTGGAAGGGAAAGGTAGGTCCTGGCCGGTGACTGCGATTGATAGAATACTGTAGCCACAAACGGAAAGGTGTTCGCTTCCTTGTTATAGGGTTTTTTTGGGAGCGAAAAAACGATCTAGATAGGTCTGGGTAGGAAAACGCGGTTTCCCGGAGATAAAAACTAGATAGATTCCTGATAGTTCGAATTTGGCATAGGAGGGTTTTTTATTTATTGTTATTCTGCTCATAATGATGCTCTACTTAATAAAATTGTATCGAATGATTGTATTTAAGAACAATAAAATGTGGCTAGAATGTATATCTCTAGGCAGAAAAAGATATTTCGTGGTTGAGTTTTGAAAGTTGATTTCTTTAAATTCACTAAGTTACAAGAATGTCCCATAAAATAATTCTTGTGTATTTAAAAACCAAATTATAAAGAGTGGCAACCGAAACTCGTCTGCATGGGGAGGCGGCGTAGCTACTTGCAATGGCGGTAGCGCCGCCCCGCCGGCGACTGAGTGAGTTCGCTAACACATTCGCTTGCTATTGATGTTCTTGAGTTCCAATGACGTAAGAACTTCACCGGAAGCTTCGTATGCCAACAAACTAGGCACAGTCATGGAGGTGAAGTCACCTCCATGGGCACAGTCAGAACTTTTACACTAACTCGTGGCTACGCTGCTGCATACGAATGAGTTACGATCGCTACTAAAGTCCTTCCATGCTCCCTGATTTAGAAGTACGTAACATAGTGCGGATGTTTCTGCTTCCGATGTCTGGACATTTGATAAGGAGCGCAGCGCCGCCGTTCTGTTAAGAGGTTCCTGCATGTGCATGACCTAAGTGAGGTCACGCGAACGCCGACAATCCCGTTTTGGGAGCGACGCATCATTATTTCATCTTAAAATAAAACAGAGCGACCTCGTTACCTTAATCGCCTTTACATATGAAAGTTTCGGTCGATCGATTGTGTCCGACCGCGGCTAACGTTATCGGCCTGCTCTCATCGGAGGCTGCGACGCGACGCTCACAAACTAGCGAAATCATCAGCGCCGCGCGACAATAGGACGATGGAGAATGATTTATTGGCCGGGAGACGGGAGGCGACGGGAGATGGGAGGTGGGAGATGGGAGGCGAGAGCGGAGGCGGAGCGGCCGCAGCGGGGGTCCGGCGCGCGCCGCCACAGCGGACAATGGCCTAGCGGTCCAGCGGCCACCTTCAACTGACTTTTGGGTACATCGTATGCAGGCGGAGCCCGCCGCGCAGCCAGGCGGCGGCGCCGCGGCGGGGGCGCGGGGGTGGCGCGGCGGTAGTGATATCATTTCAAAATGTAGCTACACAATATATGGGGTTTAACAAATAGCTGGTATACAAGCTGCGGTTCCGCTCGGGTTAACGTCGGGCTGAATTATAGTCCAAAAGACTGTTCCGGGACGATGTAGGTATCCATCTATCAAATCTAATCAAGATCGAGTGAGCCGATATGGCATGATCATACATGAAGTCTACAAACGCAATATATTAGAAAATAAAGCAACTTACTCCATGAACATCCCTTACTGATTTATTTTTAGTATACATATATCCTTCAATCAGAGGTGTACTTACCGTAAAATAATAGTTTAAAAAAACTAAAAAAACACGCTTTTATAGCTAACCGAACTAAAAAATAGAAAATAATTTTTAATTTTAAAGAGTTTATATTACAGTAGTAGAAGATCGAACAATCAATCAGAATTTATCACCTCAAGATAAAATTATAATAAAGTTTCAGTTATTAACAAAATAATTCAATTCAGAGTAAAAAGCGTGGGGTGCTTGATAAAGTAAATGTAACAATCATTCTATTTGCAACTGTCGATCAGAGGAGAGTTATGAAAAGTAGTAAAATGCACCCCACGCTTTTTACTCTGAATTGAATTATTTTGTTAATAACTGAAACTTTATTATAATTTTATCTTGAGGTGATAAATTCTGATTGATTGTTCGATCTTCTACTACTGTAATATAAACTCTTTAAAATTAAAAATTATTTTCTATTTTTTAGTTCGGTTAGCTATAAAAGCGTCTTTTTTTAGTTTTTTTAAACTATTATTTATTTTTCATTTTTTAGTTCGATTTTTCGAATTCATATGCATTATTTGTACTCCAATCAATAAGACTTTATAATTACAAATTTTTTGATCGTATTAAATTCCTTCCTTATCGACTGTAATTTCAAAGCATTGGTGTTTACCAAATTTTGTCCCGTAAAATAAATAGATTAATAATTTATGTTCGGTTGTACAATCTCTTTATTAGATAGGTAGGAACTAATGTTAATAAAATACATATTTAATTTAGACTTAAAGATAAAAAACTTCTTCTAAAAGAGCCGGAGCTTCAGCTGTACCTAGAATACTGGCGGTGTTGCCTCTTTGGATTTCGAGGCTTATTCGCCGGACAAAATGGGCCCCGGACCTGGGATCACCAGAACTTTCATTTAAAAGTTTGCCTAACGTTGAAGCAAAAGTTATCGCTTCTGGTGACCATGAACCGAGTGTCTCGGCGGCGAAAGCTAAAAACTCAAAAGAACTCGCCACGCAGCTGTATTTTTGATGTTTATTTGCTGCTGCCCTCTCAGCTGCCGCTCCGGCCGCGCGAGAAGTGGCCTGAATGTAGGACGGCGCCAGAGTATCCACACAGATGGCGTCCCATATTAATGCCTTTCCACTTGCCCACGGCACTAAGGTCACCCCGTCCGGGCGTTTACCATCCGAGCGACTGATTCCTGGGGGCTCGGTGATGCTGGGGTAGTTTGCTGTCACCAGTGCTCTTTTTATAATGTTATTTATATTGTAATTGCGGGATAAATGACCAGCGCTCCTTTGGCATGATAAACCGTGGTGGCCCCATTCGGTAACGTTGGTACCACAGGCGCACGTATGAGGATGGCACAATCTAGCACCGACTCGAAGGCCTATTGAAATTCTGAGAGTGTTACTGTCAAGCAGAGTGCCTAGGCTTGGTGATGGATAGGCCCCCCGCCCCGGATTCGGCGACTGATGATGCTAGAATGCGAGCTTTGTCAATGTCAGCACTATTCATCAAGAGGGAAGAGTGTATAGATTTTATAATCGGCAAATCCCAGGCTTTTTGGAGTTTAAGACGGATTGGAATAGGTTCTTCTGGGCACCTGGATTTCCAACCTTCGATAGCCCTGTTCAAGCAGTCCACCTCAAAATCACAGCCAAGTGATGGTGAAAGAATACTACCCACGAGTGGTAAACTGCTGTGGACGGAACTCAAAAATGCTGGAAGTGCAACATCTTTTGTGCATCGTATGCCAACTCCGCCGAAGCCTATGGGAAGAGAGGCTTGTATCCAAGCATTTCCTTCTAATTGAATGTTCGTTATTTGGGATAGGCCTTTTTTGACAATAGCGTCTATTTTAGTTAGTGCTTCTGTATTGCGCCATAAAGGGCAACAGCGCATAAAGTATGTGAATCGTGGGATACCAAAACAAAATTTAAGGAGATGTAAGCCGACATGAGGTTGGATAGCACGAAGGCGATTTGTGAATATCTCCAACATATTGGTTTTATTTTCTAAAAGCGTTGTTGTGGATTGTTCCGTCAACGGGGCGCCCAGGAAGAATCTGTTCTCTTCAGTTAGAGTTTTGATTCCCGGATTTTTTCCAAAAGGCTTTTGATTTCTGTTGTCCTATCGGCGGTTAATTTCGAGAATATTGCTTCGCATTTTGTAGGGTTCAGCTCTGCATAAAGAATGAACAAGGTGAGAACGCAATTATCCTGAAAACATTTTTGCCTCCGTTGTACTGTACCAAGTATGGAGTGTACAGAGTCTCTACACTCCATAGTACCAAGTGCCCGAGCGAAAGAGTAAGTCCGAAAGTGCGGTCATGCGCAGATCTCGCGCTAGCTCTGTCTCTTTTACTCCACTACAGAGGATCTATAAAAGAATTTATTAATCCTGGCGGTCCTAATAAGGATAATGGGAAACTGTTATGAAATTATTGCATTGTCATCGGTCCTTGATACGTTTTTTTTTATGTGACTTGACATGGATGGCTAATACCACACCCTCTGTCATGGTATTAGCCCAACACACCACATGGGAACTAGGTGCCATGCCAGGACCTTCCTTATATTGCTCGGCTACATTGAACTGGATGGAAAACACGGACAATTTTAATTGCCGCTTCGACCATCGTTCATTCAATGCGATGGTACCAACCCGGGCGGGATTAACCCTACCACTTAGTAAGTAAGGAAGGGGACCTACAGTTTAACGTGGAATCCGAACCACGGCCAGCCTCTCTCAACGGTTTAATGGTCACCCATCCAAGACCAGACCGGACCCAGCGTTGCTTAACTTCGGAGAGCGATCGCCGAAGTGTCGCGCCACTGGGCCACTGAGGCTGAGAATGCAAAGTTTCAAATTAATCAGACTTCTGGAAACTGGTGAAAATTAATCTCAAAGATTCCATTACATACATAGATACATGCAACCCAAGCTAATAAAAGCGTGTTAATGATTAATCCTGGCGGTCCTAATAAGGATAATGGGAAACTGTTATGAAATTATTGCATTGTCATCGGTCCTTGATACGTATGCAAAGTTTCAAATTAATCAGACTTCTGGAAACTGGTGAAAATTAAGTTCAAAGATTCCGTTACATAGATACATACATAGATACAACCCAAGCTAATAAAAGCGTGTTAAAAAAATGAGGTTATTCGGTCACAGCCCGGTCGCGAAAAAAACATTATGTTTTTTTTTTATGTGACTGGACATCTCGCTGGACATGGATGGCTAATACCACAAGTTCTGTCATGGTATTAGCCCAACACACCACATGGGAACTAGGTGCCATGCCAGGACTTTCCTTATATTGCATGGCTACATTGAACTGGATGGAAAACACGGACAATTTTCATTGCCGCTTCGACCATCGTTCATCCAATGCGATGGTACCAACCCGGGCGGGATAAACCCTACCACCTAGTAAGTAAGGAAGGGGACCTACAGCTTAACGTGGAATCCGAACCACGGCCAGCCTCTCTCAACGGTCGAATGGTCACCCATCCAAGACCAGACCGGACCCAGCGTTGCTTAACTTCGGAGAGCGATCGCCGAAGTGTCGCGCCACTGGGCCACCGAGGCTGTGTGTCCTTACGGTACGGTGTATTCGATAATTTTAATGTGACAAGACTGCATGGTCTATGGTCTTTGTCATTACCAATTACATGAACATGAGTAGATAAAGTATTTGGTTATAATAAATGCTTTGGACATGTAGAGCCAATAAGTATCGAATGAGTGACTGATATTCCATAATATTACAGCACTTGCAGCACTTGCATGTATGTCTTACTTTAAAACTGAAAATAAAAAACCTTATTTATGTAATTTGACATGGGCACCGACCACACACACCGTGTTGATACGTGTTGGAGCTGGAGAACACACCGAAATCCCGTTTCGAACACTATTGTAGGTACATAAATAGGTATTTCGGAGTCCTGGAGCTCCGGTTGCATATCTCCTTTGTAACGCTGTAAATGTTTTTTTTTTATATAACTGGACATATCTAGATGGCTAATACCACACCCACCGTCATGATATTAGCACCGCATTTTCGAAGTTATTCGGTGCCATGCCAGGATCTCCCCTTTCACGAAAACCCGTTTCGACCATCGTTTCATTCAATGCAATGGTACCAACCTATTTTTGAGTGAGCTAGCAGAAAGTGATTGGGCAATAAAACAGCGCCCAGCATCTCGTGGGTGCCTGGTTGTCGGCGGCGGGGCGGGGCGGAGGGGCGAGTGAGGGTGGGTGACACGGAATGCTGTGCCGCGTTGGACGCGCCGGCACCTACTAGTATACCAGTCTAGAAACATTTAAAATATCAAGAAAATTCTCAAAATAGGTAGTTCGATATTTTTAGGATAGCAAACTACTCTAGGATGTTAATAAGTACAAGCAAAATGTAAGACTATGAC
Organism: Incurvaria masculella; assembly: GCA_946894095.1. Lineage (NCBI taxonomy): Eukaryota > Metazoa > Arthropoda > Insecta > Lepidoptera > Incurvariidae > Incurvaria > Incurvaria masculella. The sequence continues at coordinate 21,664,230 of OX335650.1, read as the reverse complement.
AGATTCATCACTTCATGTAACTATGTACAATGTCACAATATTATTCCAACATTTCTTAAGTGTTTACAAAGTCCTTAAAGCCAATAAAACTTGCATTATTCGAACGTTAACGATTAAATATGAATACTAATAAACAAACATTTTAACAAAAAAAACCGACTGCAAAAAAGGATTCGAAAACAAATTAATATGCACCAAAAAAATTAAAAACATATTGTAATTATAGTAGTTACAATTATTGTTATGTTTGAAGTCGGTGTCAGCCAAGGCGGGTTTGCAACTGCATACATAGTTCAAGTTGAGATGTGGTTGTGTTGTACGCGTGTCTTGACAAGGCGAGAGGCGAGAGTGGGGCCGCGGGAGGGAAACTGTCAAGTGAACACGCCGGGCACGCCCCGCGCCAGTCTAGAGAACCTTGGCTACCTAGGCTACGAGATATCTCTTTTTAACCGACTTCAAAAAAGGAGGAGGTTCTAAATTCGACTGTATTTTGTTTTTTTTATGCTTGTTACCTCAGAACTTTCGACTGGGTGAACCGATTTTGATGATTCTTTTTTAATTGAAAGCTGGTGCTTCCCGTGTTGTCCCTTTTCAGTTCGGTTCTGTTCTGACCATGGCATCCATGAGAATGCCATATAAGTCGTAAATTTTCATTAAGTAAGTGCCCGACAAATGGACGAATAACTCAATATCACGCCAACCGATTTATTTATTTATTGGGTGTAATTCAAGGGCAGTTTGATGAGAGTTTTGTTAGGTTCTTATTATGGGATCCACGACAAAGTAACGCAACTCTTCAATTCTTAGGAGCCAATTAACTATACTCATCTAGGTTTACCCATATTTAGACAATTTAGTAAATGTATTTCAGATTTACTTAAAATAAAAAATAAACAACAATTTTAACAAAAAAAACCGACTTCACAAAAAAGTATTTCAAAAACAAATAATATGCACTATAAAAAAAAAAAAAAAATGCAATTAGTGTAGTTAAAATTATTATTATTTTTGGAGTCGGTATCAGCCAAGGTAGCCAAGGTTCTCTTTACTGGCGTGGGGCGTGCCCGGCGTGTTCACTTGACAGCTTCCCTTCCGCCCCACTCTCGCCTCTGGCCTCGTCAAGTCGCGCGAGCGACACAAGCACATCTCACCTTAACACACAGGTTCATTAATAAAAGAGGTAATAAATAATCATTCACATCAAGTAACTAAGCAGAAATTCGTTTCTACGAGTACCGAGCACTTCATCTCTAGCCCCGGGGCAGCCTTCCCACCCCCCGCCCCCCCGCGCCGCCCAGCTCTGCAAATAAGAGCCCACCTCCTCCGATAAGAGCGTCCGTCGTCGTCTCCGGCGACTTCTATCTAAACAGTCGGGAAAAGCTCGCAGATTAAATCTCTTTCCTGTTTATTTTCCTTCCTCGGGAGACTAAAAACGAGATGACAACTTGACTTATCTCTATCGACGCTAATCTAAGCTCGGGCGAGCTTTTTAAACAACTTTTTGCGGGTAAGCTTCGGGCGGGGTGCGCGCGGCGGCTGGCCGGCGCGGTGCGGGGGCGCACGCCTACTTGTTGAATTACGAAAGCTTTTAGCTCAGTGTACCGGGCGGCGACGATGGCGAGGGTGCGGGGGGGCGGTGGGGAGGGGGGAGGGCTCGTACCGCGCGATGAGTTTTCGTTGTGAAATAATATTTCAGAGCGTGGCTGCGAAGTGCATTCGTATTAGTAGAAATAATAATAACAGCGCAGCATGCGGCGAGACCGGCGCGGTGGCAGCGGCGAGGTGAGACCGCTCGCGCGCCGCTTGAACTTTAAACGTTTTACATTTAACCAAATTATAACCTATAGCGGAAATTAATAAAACTGCCTGCGTCCATGTAAAATAATATTTGCGAATAGGATTTATGTTAGTTATTATGTTATGCTGTAAATGGCCTGAAGATTGCATTTATTATGTAAAAAGTTTTTTTTTGCAGACATCCCATAGAACTCTGCATGCTTCGAGCGTGCATTGTATTCGAAACAATCAGAGCGTTGCTTCAAAAGTTTCACTTGGTATGCGCATGTATTAATGAAACTTGTACTTTCTTGTGCGTTCGTAAATAAGTAAGTGGTGAGTGAAGATGGTCGGGTCGGGGCGGGGCGGGACTCGAGCGACGTCTGCACGAGAGCCATAAAGCTTATCTCGACTTATCGGAACACGAAGCTCTCTTATCGCGACGCATCTGTCTAGAGCGGGCACCACCACCCCGCCCCGCCCCGCCCCGCCCCGCACCGACCTGCGTGGTCGACGCTCGTAAATACTCGCACTACTTCTGACTCATGTTCACTGGTTCGAAGCAGCTTGCAGCAGGTTCACACATACTTTTTGGTGCTCACAAAGAAAACGTAAAATTAAATTAGGTACATAAAACCTACTCGAGTACTTACCTTCTGAGCTGGTTTTCATAGCATCATTGAAACATTTTAAAGTATTACTTTGTGATAACCGTCGTTCACGCTTGTTTTAGGGTTTTTAAGAACTGCTTCGTAACGGTGTGTCGACAGAGATGCGACGTTTCGGGCCAAACGCTTGGTCCAACATCAGCGTGGAGTCCGGTGTTGACTACACCCCGAAGGAAAGGATAGAAATTAAGCAGCACCAGTGAAAATATCTAACATGCGTCCGGCACATCGCCTGACCTCCGCAAAGCAGCTAACGTTTCTTCTCAAACTACCCTCACCCACAGCTACAACCTTCGTCAACGGCGGAACACGTCAAATTGACGGTTCCCCGTTGACCGCCTCCGCCGCGCCGCCCCGGCACGGGAGCTCGCCTGCTGATGGACGACATGTTTGTCCGAAACGTCGCATCAGCCATCGATACAGCCGTTCTTTCTGAATTTCGAAGTAATTACTCGTATCTACTAAACGGGTATGAGCCATGGGATGAGAGACAAGCTGGCCCATTCCTGGAATACCGTAATCAGGAATCCTGATTCTATAAATCCGCTTTTATAGCGATTTTCAAAGAAATTTTCTTGACGAAACGATTCCGGAGCATAGTATTTCAATTTAATCAAAGTTTTCCGTCGAAAAAATAGGGCAAGGATTCCTGATTACGGAATTCCAGGAAAAGGCCTGCAGGGCTGGCGTGACTCCCTGCCCACCGCAACCCCGGGTGCGCTCACATCTCAAACCTGGCTAGAAGCTCGTGTTGCATCATTACATTTACAGTATAACATAATGAGGAGGTGCTGTACCCGCAAAGTGGCAGTCGGAAAGATACGACATGCATCCAATGTGCAACCTAATGTAATAATATTCACAGTTTTATTTTAGGCTAAAGCACACTTCTCCAAGGCCGTTCCGAGCTACAGGCACAGAAGTATCTTAGACCAATGTCGTGTCATGTTTTAATTCCACTAAACATTGGACGATGAACCGCTTTCCCTCAAAATTTATGAATTGTATTGCATCTCGTTGCTAAAGAAAAATCGTTGATATGGCCACCCTTTTCAGCCGTACAAAAATACACGTTAATTGAAGCCTCATCGCACAACCGCTCCCTTCTGCTCTCGAGAGTTGAAGCGACGCTAAAGTCTTCTACGACACTCATTCCTCCCGGCCCATTTAGCGGCTGAGCCCCTCTCGTCACCGCGGCGAGGCGAGGCGGCGGCGGCGGCGGCGGGAGGGCGCAGGGGAGGCGTCACATGGCAACCGCCTCGCCGAGCTTGCACCGCACCCGAGGTCACATTACTCGCAGGTGACAAGTCATTTCCTCCGCAACCCCCTCTCCCTCACCCCTCTACTCGATAGTTTGGTGCGCGACCCCGCCATAGAGAGTGCTAAACTTCGATATGAGGCACTACTTATAAGTTGGAAGGCTCAAAAGCTCTTAGCGGCCAAACTTCCACTAAATTGCTCAGTGCGGTTGCTACTTGTCGATGTCTTGTTATATTCGTTTATGTTCCTATATTCAAACGCTCCAGACGTGTCCTGCCACCACCCTGCCACTACCAGCACCTCAGATTATGTATTTCATAAAGCTCATAGAATTTTACCTCATATTTTCAACAATTTTCTTTTACTTACAGTAGTACTTTTAAAGTTGAGATTTCTACAGTTATGAGTGGGAACAAATGCACATTCTATATAGGTATTGAATGAAAGTTTTCATCTTACACGTGATTAGTAAAATTATCAAAATAAGCGTGGAGTGCATAATCATTAGTTGTTTTGAGAGGCGGTGCTCACTCCATTAAAGTAGTGGCGCTGCAGAGGTCATGAGCATATGGGTCTGGGATAGAAGGCTAGGGAACTCACTGAATCGTCGGCGTGACATGAGCGACACACGCGGGTTGGTGTTGGCTGGCTGAAGAATGCAACCTCACGGCACTACAGCACTCACAAAAACCCTCCACGGCTCGTAGCCCGCACCGAAAACACTCCCTCGAAACCGCACTCCGCAAAAAATAGACGTGTCGTTGGCCTCCCAACAAAATCTAACCGTGGATGTAATTGTGACAGCTTCACAGTCACAGACAAAACAGTAAACCGTACTACGGTCGCGCCAACTCGGCACTAAACTAAACATTATTGGTAATTTTAAAATTAAAATGTATCCGTCCTTATTTTTCGCCTAAAGAAAAAAAAGAAGAGAAATCTTCAGTAACCATAACAATAACGCTAACCAGAGATTGTGCACTCCACCCTTACAGTATTATAATTGTTATCAACGCTTCTGTATACGTATGTAGTCATATATACTTTAAATATATATTTATTCTCTTGTAGGTCCTTAAATAGTTATAATTAGATTATATTATAATCGGTCCTTTTACCAAGTTTACCTTGATACATCACGTACTTTGTATACTCATTATTTCCTGTAAATGACAGTTGCGCTGATTTCAATAATGATTAAATGATGATTAAAATAATGGCTTACCACAATTTTTCGCAGCCAAACTTAGTAGTCGACAACGACATTTCGAACTGACTTGTGCAGTCAATCCTTAGGGCGAGTACAACGAGCTACGAGCTAAGCGCGCGTTGAGTCACGTCGAAACATCAGCTGTGATGAAAATAACTGTGGTAAGCCATTGTCAGAAAATTCTTTATTTAGAAATTATCGGTTATTAAGTTTGGTCAAAAACGTTTATATCAAGGTTGCATCTTGACAAAGCGTCATCGACAAATAAATGCCTTCGTGTTGACGACACGGCTCGGCAACGACGACGCCTACGCTCCGCGCCGCTACATAATGAATCAACAAGACGGAACTATCCGAGTTCCCGCAATAATCAACAAGGCGGAGCCTTCCGCCAGGTTTTTACCGAACTTTGTCCCTGAACCAACATCGAGTAAAACTGCGGTCTCGCTAGATGTGTAAAAACAGAAGTACACTGACGTTCAATAAGCGAAGCTAAAATTTAATAATACAATTATTTGCAACGACGTTATTTTTTGTGTTTATTTAGTACCTTACTTTTACATTAATCAAATAGTATCTGATGAAACCCTCATTCACTTTTTTCACCGTACCTACTGGTTTAACAGAGTTTTGTAATTAAAACTTGTATGTTCCAAGACAGAAAAATAAACCATGTTAACATTAAACAATAATAATTTTCTAAGTCGGACCAACGACTGGTATTGCAATTTTTATTAAAAGAATTGTACCAAACATTTGTATAACCAACACTAAAAGTTTTTTGTATGAAAACCCAGTATGGTGCTGAGCTGAGAGAACAAAGGTGCTCCGAAGAGCCAAAAGCAAAACCTCCTCACTCCGCGAAACACACTCGGGCACCATGCCAGCCGATTTGCCACTATTGCAGAGCTATCGGGTTTCGTCGGTAGTCGTCTGCTGCGTACGAACGTGGCGGATGCCTCCTTGATCAACGGGCTGAATGATTCGCTCGAAACGTCGGAGAATGTCTCTTCCTGCCGCGTGAAAAGCCGTAACATTTTTCAAACATGTCTAACGACCGCGGTAATCTTAAAACTGCTTCAAAGCTTGTTTAAATTAAAACCTACTTACATAAACCAAAGGATGATCTGATTTTCTGTGGCAAGTGATCTGCAGGTTGGATGGGCAGGAATGGATGTTGCTCTGTGGAACAGTATAAAATTTCCGCAGAGCAACATCCATGCTAGTACCTCTATAACAGACTGAGCGACCCTGCAGCAAACCGTATGTAGCTCAAGTACTACAAGCCAAGCCATCTTCGGTGAGTTTCGGCATCAAACAAGACGGGGGCTCGGCGATATATTGAGTCTAATGACGCCAACAAATACCGGGGTCTCGCTGTTTATGGTTGCAGTATTCCATCACCGTAATCATTTATGATTTGTGAAAAAGAAGCAGTTGCGCGCCGGCGAGAAGAACTTTCTGCAGGGATCCCCAGTGTTTGTGATGCAATGCTGCCCTGAATTCAATATTAGGCCAAAGACCCACACTTTAGATGTATTGCGGCCTAGAATCAGGTCAAGTTTCTCCCTGAAAAGTACGATATTGCCTTGGAATCTTGCTATTAGCAGAAAGGGGGAGGTCAGGAGATACAGCATTACATAGGTCTTGCGAACAGTTCATACGATTTCAAGAAAATTATGTACCTCGTAAGTATGTGTATCTCTGCTTCTCTAGTCACTGGCATACCTCTTATGCTCCGTGCTAACGTTTGACTGTGAATCATGCCTAGAGACAGTAAATCGTTAACGAAGATTAAAAATTGCATAGAGGCCTGCAATACATCTCTATTATCTAATCGGTAATATGCTTTCGATTTCGTAAGTTTTGTCCATTAATCCAAAGATCGTGATGGTATGTACGTAATATATTGTTGGTATGACATTACAATGGATTGATATTTACAAATGGAATTTTATTTTAAATACCGTTACATATTCAGGCTGTTGTCAAAAAGGATAATTGTAACTTTATTCTAACCCTCGTTCTAACCTAAATTAGGCCATACCAAGGCTCTACTACTTCCCAAACAATCTGTAGACGTTCATAACTCGGTATCTACCTCTTTGGTGTTCTGAGGTATTTGCCTAATCCATGCACCGAGTACGTCGCCGGGTGCGGAGGCGGGAACGCGCTGTATTGGCGGCAATCAGTCGCACTTCCGACGGGGGCGGGCGCCAGGGAGGGGAGGTTGCTTCCGCTTCCGGGAGCCACTTCCGCTTTTGAAAACGAGACCAGACGACCGGAGGCGCTCTGTTGCCGAGTTTATGGGACAGTTGCTACGTTCGTCGTCTGGCTATGTGAAATTCGGCAACACACACACCTCTTTCGCAACCGGCGGCATGCACTTTGGAATGGAGTAGATTGAATCGGTTTCAGAACTTGTTATATGCATACGTTATGGATTATATTCTTGAGTTTCTTTCAAACTACTATAGGTATCATTTTAAGGGATGATTAATAATGGTTTTAATAGCTAGGGGTATAAAAATATTCATATCATGAGTCCTGGCAAAGTTTCTTGTAAGGTTCTTGCTGTTGTAATCAAACCGAAATGAAAAATCTAAAAGTGTGTGTAGAGATTATATGAACAAGAAATATATGAATAAACCAATACATTTATTAGTGTTGTACAAAAATATCGCTACATAATAACCCCCAAAAGGAAATCGCCTGTCGATGCGACCTTAAATGTAATATATTTCTGCTCGGCTGTCTCAAATATTTATTAACTTACTATAAATTCTTCAAGTGTAAATACATACAAAACAACATTTTGTAGATTTTAAGACTTTTTGGTTCATCTAAAAAATAAAAAAAGAACGGCGGAATTTACAGCTGTAAGTCCATTTCAAAAGTGTCATCAGATCACCCCTACAGTTATTATCACAGGTAGGATTTTTGTTACAGCAATAAGCAATAGCACGAAGAGATACCTGACTTATAATAAAAATCTGAGGTCTATGTCACGAGGAGCGGCACGAAGGAAGCTAAGCGGATGAGGTGGAGGTCAGGAGGTCACCTCTGTAGGGAAACGTGGGCGGGGGGAAGAGGGCAGGAATAAAACTTTAATAACATGCGTACAGAGAGCTTTGATGTCTCCGCTCACGGCAGCTTCCGTAAACAGAATGTGTGAGCGCGACGTCGGCGTCGCGCGTCAGTTCCCGACTCAGTTTTATGGCGTATTAACTCGCACAAATTGTTTGCTAAAACATTTTACGGTGGCCCATCCCGCTCATCTCCCCATACAAAAGGGGAAAGAAGATCACACCCATATTTCTTGTCAGAAATCCAAAATGTTGCTCAAAATAGCTTTATTTGATCGAACTAGATGACTGATGACCATTGGCATTGTACAATTGTGTTTGGTGTCTAAGTTATAAGGTACGAAAGTTCGAATTTTTCGCGCGTTTGATACAAAAACTTTGGAGGTGGATTACGCAATGATAAAGTAAGAACATCTGAAAAAGATTAGTCATCATAGATAGCTTATTTAATCAAGATTTATAATCTATTTGGTTTTTGTTAGATTTTTGACTACAGCGGTCGTGGTTTACTTTTAGCTATAAGTCATTTTGAAATTAAAATTTTCGTAAATCTTACCAAACCATACGCTATGCACATTGTCTTGATGAAGAAAGATGCAACATGTGCACAAAGCACATGTTGCATCTTTCTCATTACGGAGCCTGTCTTATTCTTTGAAACAGAGAAGGTCCCAGAACGCAACAGCACGGTTTTGTACCGTGCCCGATCAGTGCGTGCCCGCGAATGAGTTAGGCCCGCCGGGTTGGGCCACCTTAACATGCGGACGATGGTGAGGGTAACATTTCTGCTGAACAAGCCAATTTTTAAGGTTGATTTGTCTAGCCAAAACTATCTAGCCAAAAGTTGCCAAAGCCAAATATGGTACTCTCGGGAGCAAGACATGACACCCGTTACAATGTTTACTTTTTATTTAAGGTGTGTGCTTATAGTTTAGACAGCGCGCGAACGAAGACGTATAACCGAGTTTGTTAAAGCTTCAGTGCAGACAAAAACGGATATGTTCGAGATCATTCATCACACTCATGGCTGGTGCAGTTAGGTTAGTCCTGAGCATGTTCAATGTCACCTCTACGTCTGGTTCCCAGCACGTCGGCGGCGGCGGCGGGTCGTGACTGCAAAAAGTGCAATAAATTACTAGAAAATGCTGTCGCGAAAAGCTTCTTCACCCGCGTGCTATTGCAGCCGTTATATACGTATCCTATGTCATTTCATGAATTATATCCTGAAAGGACATGTCCCTGATGAAACTCCCAACCTTATCAGATGCAATATTTTTTATTACTATCAAAATACACGCAGCATGATTTTTTTATTTCACCCCGAGAATAATCACTCCATACGATATTTTCATAAGAAGGCAACGAGCACGGTCCGTCTGTGAGCAACCTACACAGATGGCTGCCCTTTCACTCGGCAGGATAATCTCGGGTGATCCGACGACGCGACGCGACGTGCCGGTCGGTGACCGTACTGTCGGAGGTCCCGGCAGCCACTTCCGTCCATCGTGTCGACAACTCACATAGCCGACTATTAGACAGTAGCAAATAATAGTCGACTATGCAAATATGGTTTTAACTGTTTCTTTTGAAGGTACATGTTTTAATTGTACAATGAGATAGTTGTTTCCGCCAACAGTTTGATATATACAATTTAAATGATCTGGAGTACTATTAATTATTATTATTCAATAAACCAGCAAATGATGCTCAGACAAGATGCCTCTCCTCAGGGTTGGCCTTTCTGAGAGACAAGCTGGTCTTTCTGAGAGACTGGCCTGCTGGTCTTTATAAGAAACTGGCTGGTCTTTCTGAGAGACTGGCTGGTCTTTCTGAGAGACTGGCTGGTCTTTCTGGGAGACTGGCCTGCTGGTCTTTCTAAGAGTCTGACTGGTCTTTCTGAGAGACTGGCCGGTCTTTCTGAGAGACTGGCTAGTCTTTCGCGCATCAAGTTTCGTTGCTTAGCTTCAAGAATACTTCATTATTCGTTATGATGGAAATACCTTTGACAAAAAATCCGGAATGGGTTCCAGAGTTGAGTTGAGGATAACGCGGGGCTAAAAATATAAAATGGCAGTTTTGTACTGAAATGTTAAAACTTTTTTTTTATAAAATACATTTCTTTTATTAAAGTATTTACCCTCGTTGTCTGCCATCTTGTAATTGAAAGATCATTTAAACCTTTGCGAGGGACTCTGGAGACCTGGACTCCACGAACTAAGTGAAGACATTTTGTTGTGCTGTTTTGTTGTAAGTGTCGCCATCACTGTTCAGAGTTCTGCACAGTAGACATTTGCCGTTATTGCTGGACCGGATCTGAGATAGCTGGTAGTGAACTACACCATGAAGTGACCATTAAATGAAGTTATTGAAGATTCAAAATATCATAGGTGAACCCTGGGGACATCAAGCCCGATCGGCGTCCTCGTCCAAATTCGCAGCATTCGGGTCTGAAGTTCTTGGCTCCTTGGACTCGACGACCCGTCGATATCCCAGAATGTCTCTCTCTGTGTTCAATCGTCTGGACCACGGAGGTCTCAGCTGCATGACACTATCCCTCCTATTTCTACCATCACTCGAATATAAATTGATAGGGAACTCACCCAGCCAATGTCCACATTCTTCCAAGACGAACTGTCCGTCCGGCATGGTTTCCGCAGCCTCTGAGAAAGTTCGATAGCTCAAAGGTATCGTTGGACGTCTCTTTAGCGAGGCGAGTTATCTTAAAACACAAGAAAAACACATTTGTGATACTTTTATATGATGCGTTTTTCCTAAATATTGAAATGATAAAGCAACGAACCGTGGAAATATAATGAATATAAATGTGAAGCCCCCTAAACCGATGACCCCCTCGTGCGGGAGCGCGGGGGGGGGGGCTCCTAGCAAGAAAACATGCTCCTGCGAGCCCTTATTTGTGCAAACAAGCAGGGCGAGGCGGGGCGGGGCGGGGTGGGGCGGGAGGGCACGGAGCTCCGGAGAGGCAGCGTTCAGAGAGAACATAATAAGGCCTTGTGTTTTCTAATCCGAGTAGAGCGGGGCGGTGTGAGGTGGGGGTGCGGGGAGGTGCGGGGAGGTGCGGGGGCGGTTGGGGTCGGCGGAGCTCCCTTGAGACATCTGGTTGGCGCTGTATTGGTGTGCCTTCTCCAGGTATCTGAAATAGGTTTGCAACATGTTGCAATGTAATATTGAAATAAAACTGTAATGAGATCGCACAAGGTGAATCTTTTTTTGGTGAAAATGAATGTACATAATGAAATCGGTCTACTTTTTAGGGTTCCGTTTTCTTAGGGTTCCGTACCCAAAGGGTGAAAACGGAACCCTATTACCAAGCCACCGCTGTCCGTCCGTCCGTCCGTCCGTCCGTCCGTCCGTCCGTCCGTCCGTCCGTCCGTCCGTCCGTCAGGGCTCTAGGTATCTCATGAACCGTAATAGGTAGGCAGCTGATTTTTTTACAGAGTGTGTATTTATTTTGCCGCTATAACAACAAAGAGGTAAAATAAAATAATAATAATAATTGAAGGGGGGCCCCATACAAAAAACGTGATTTTTTGTGTTGATGGTACGGAACCCTTTGTGTGCGAGTCTGACCCGCACTTGGCCGGTTTTTCTTATTATATTTGCAGCGAACTGACACGGTGTCTGGTGCACGACGGCCTGCAACCGTGCGCCAATGAACAAACAACCGAGAATCAAACACAATAGAAGTGCGAAAAATGCAAAGCATTAAATATGTTATGATTGTTGAATCTTTCAATTAATGTTTTTTTTGTTTTTCTTCGTCAATCTAAATGATGCAGGTAATCGATATAGCGACGCAGGTATTGATAGCGAACTATGGACATCTCTTGTCCATTCATTTTTAACGCTCTTTTTGACTGACATATTTCGCCTGCATCGACAGGCCATCTACGCGGAGATCAACTTATGTTCATTGCAAAGTAGTTTTAGACGGATAATGTGTAGTATAATATGATGAAATACGATTTGCTGACAAACTAAATTCACTGATATAAAACAAATAATACTTTTGTATATACTTACGTTGGAGTAAGAGCAGGCGTCGACTAGGCGCACCTAATTATTTTACACGTATTCAGCTCACCTAAATAGTTGACGCTAGCCTTATACGGGAATCTTTTCATAATTGACAACATTAACAATACGTCAATGCTTTAGTTGTATTTTTAACAGACTTCAAAAAAGGAGGAGGTTTTTTAATTCGTCTGTATGTTTTTTTTATCGCCTGGATGAACTGATTTTGATGATTATTTTTTTATTTGAAAGCTGGTGCTTCCCAAGTGGTCCCATTTTAATCTGGTTTAGTTCTGACAAAGATATGCATGAGAAAATCATAAAAGTCTTAAATTTCTATTAAGCATGTGCGCGACAAATGGACGAATAACTCAATATAACGCCAACCGATTTCGATCATTCTTTTTTTATTGGAAAGGACTTGTACAAATTAGTTAGTGTACTTCAAATTCACTAAAAATAAAGAAATAAAAAAAATACCAAAAAAATAACCGACTTCAAAGCACTAAAAAGAAAAAAAAATACATTTGTGTACTTACGATTATTGTAATTTTTGAGTCGGTGTCAGCCAAGGTAGCCAAGGTTCTCTTGACTGGCCCTGCGCGTGCCCGGCTGACGCCGACTCAAAAAAATACAATAATCGGTAGCCCAGTGGTGCGACACTTCGGCGATCGCTCTCCGAAGTAAAGCAACGCTGGGACCGGTCTGGTCTTGGATGGGTGACCATTCGACCGTTGAGATAGGCTGGCCATGGTTCGGATTCCACGTTCAACTGTAGGTCCCCTTCCCTACTTACTAGGTGGCAGGATTAATCCCGCCCGGGTTGGTACCATCACATTGGATGAACGATGGTCGAAGCGGCAATAAAAATTGTCCGTGTATTCCATCCAGTTCAATGTAGCCGTGCAATATAAGGAAGGTCCTGGCATAGCACCTAGTTCCCATGTGGTGTGTTGAGCTAATACCATGACAGAAGGTGTGGTATTAGCCATCCATGTCCAGTCACATTAAAAAAAAAAACTACAAAAATGGCAATATTTTTTTTACTCTTTAGTGCTTTTTCTTTGAAGTCGGTTATTTTTTTGTTAAATTTGTTTTCGTAGATACTTTAATACCTCACAAAAGAATTGTTTTGGGATGATGTTAAACGTCGAAAGTGATGAGATGGTAGGAGTACATCCGTTACTATGGGCACGTTGAATATCATTTGCCTCTTTAGGCAAATAATCGGCGGCGCCGCGTTGTCGAGCGTGGCTCTACTTGTTTCTTTTGGAGGTCCTTGAATTTATTAGAATAAAGTTTCTCATGTCTGCACTGCAGCCAAGAAAAGCGTACATCTTCGCCTGCACATATCCACCTGCAGCGCTACTGACTGGCAGACAACGCGCAGCCTAAGCCTCTGGACCGAGATATTTGAACTTGGGAATTTTACCGGGCCTCGCTCGGGTGAATATCCAAAACGGCATAGACCTTAGCAGAGCCGGGAACCTCAGTTAGTCAGGCAACAAATAAATAAGTCTTCTGAAAGATCGCAATGAGTTTACGAACGAGGATCACCACCTCCTTAATGAATCGCTGTACTCGCAAGTATAGAGTGGTGCGCACGATGCACGCCGCCCGCCTAGGGCGAGCGAGGGCGGGCGGCGGGCGGCGGCGACTGGCGCGAGGTAGAGCAGCGGTAACCACGTTACTTTAAATAAAATCAAAAGCGTGTTCCGACCCGCGAACGGCTTTTAAGAAAAGAGCAACATTTTCCCGCTTCCCCGGCGCGGCGCGGTGCGGTGCGGGGGCGGCGGCGGCGGCGGCGGCGGCGTCGCGTCGCGCCGGAGAAGAAAGCGTCTCTTTTGTGAAACCTATCCGGAGCGAGCGCCGCCGCCGCCGCCGCCGCCGCCGCCGCCGCCGCTGAATAAAATAGATCGTCGGGAACGTGCCAGCTCAAATTGGTTTAAAATTATAATTTGAATACCTGCCGTTGCTGCAAAGTGAAGGTTTTGTATTCTTCGAATAGTTATTTTTCCTCTTTGCAGCTCTTTCGTCCCTGAAACTTAATAGCTGATATCTATTAGTATTCTGCTTTATGTCCAGACTGAGGTTAACTACTTTTATCTCGGATCTGAATTTGTTTTTTTTTTATGCGACCTGATATGGATGGCTAATACCACACAACTACCGTTATGATATTAGCCCAATACACCACATTCTCGAAGGAATTAGGTGCCATACAGGACCTTCCCTTAATGACCTTCATTGAACTGGATGGAAAACACGGACAATTTTTCATTGCCACTTCGACCATCTTTTCATCCAATGCGATGGTACCAAGGGAGGGCTTAAACCCTACCACCTAATAAGGGAAGGGGACCTACAGTTTTACATAGATTCCGAACCATGGAACAGCTCGCATTCGTGACGAAATGAACTTATCGAACTCGGAAAGAGAAAGACAGTGGTGCATGTCGGTATTGAACCCAGGCCTCTGGTACGCTAGGCCAGTCCCCGCGCCACTAGGCTACGAGCCGCTGAAAGCCGCTGTTTAGCTTAAGAAAGTTATAATTAGCATTTTTTTCTCGATATGACTTAAATTAACATATCTCTTATACTGATATTCTCTTTTCACGTGTTGTGTTCACAAGTTAAAATGTATATTTTGCCCGGTTGTGTTTTCATTTGATACACACTTTTACCCATATTATATTGATAAAAGACTTAACAAGCTGAGATACCCGGCTCCGCCCGGGTTAATGTCGTTTTGGACTGATGTCGGGCCGAAATCTTTTCTGAGAAATAGTAACTTACAGGGCTGGTCCACGACATTCTTTTTTTCAAAATCGTTTGATTTCCTTTTATAATATCAGTGGAAGAAATGTGTATGAAATCATACGTTGACCTTAAAAGCATGTCCCGCCAGAATCGTCTTGCACTGGCACTGCTGCACTGTAATGGATATCTGTAATGGATATACGACCTAGTCGGGATTAACCCTACCTCCAGTCAGTAATAAAAGTTTTTCGTGGAATCCAAACCACAGCCTGCGTCCACGTAGAAAACATTCATCCGGAACCTGACCCAACCGAACGCCGATTGCCGCTTCGACAATACTTGCGAATGTATGTAGCAACCCAGGTGAGATTACCCTACCACCTAGGGGGGGGACCTAAAACCGTTTTTACATGGAATCCAAACTACATATCATTTTATTTATTTAAACTTGTTTGATAGTAAAACTACATTAAGTTCTCATTAAAAACTCATAGATTCGCGGCCTATCCACGCCAACCTCAACATCGAATAAGGTCCTCCATCCGAAACCCGATCGCGCCCAGAGTTGTTTCACCCAGCTTATCGAGCAAGGCGTGCGTTGCGCAACTGGGATTATAAGAATGTATAGATATATACATTTCTGAAGCTAATTATTAGCAGATTTCATCAGGCGAGGGATAATTTCTTCTACATATGTCGAGCAGTGACGCATGACGGGACCCACGGCACGTGAACACTCTCACGCTTGACTGGTGTTTTACAAGATAATACTTGTCTGAATCTTTAGTCTTATATGGGTCTCATAGAAACATTAATAATTGTACAAAAATGTTTGATGGTAAGACTTCAGAATCTCTCGCTTGCTCTAGTTTTGGGTTGGGAGGCGGGGGGGGGTGGGGGGTGGCGGGGCGCTGCTGGATGCGGGCCTGTACTGTAGTACGTGGTGGTGAAGGTGTCGAACGCCGGTGATGGATGAGTTGTGACGCCGCCGTACCCGTAATTGGCTGTCGAGGTCTCGTCGCCTCGCTAAAAGCATACACGTGTTCCGCGCTGCATCACCCCTGCCTCGCGCCCCGCCCTGATAGCATGTACCGCAAACTCTAGCCTGAAAGCAAAAGACTAAGCCTTTTCGGAAATATATTTAATTGAAACTGCTCTAATCTGAAGGAGTCTTTTTCACGCATCCAGCGTCGAAAAGAAGAGAAACGGAGAAATACCTGCGAGAACAAACAGAGGTATATTTCCACCCTCCTGTCGGTTGTCAGGAGTGAAGGTATTCAATCGATTTTATTTTCTTCATTTTCGGTGTCCGGACGTGGAGTTGGCGGCGGCCGGCGGGGCGGGGCGAGGCGAGGCGAGGCGAGGCGAGGCGCTCGGATGCGAGCTGTATTAATTGGATGCTATTATACCCTACGGCAGGCACCCCCGCCCCGGTTACAGCCGGGTTGATGCCGTCTGCTACAAACATTTTGTACGCTCCACAATATGTTGAGTGGCCAATCGTTGATTATTGAATCAAATCAATTTCAATTTATTAATTGAAGTTTCTTTTGAACTCTGTGCCGAGTGTCCTCCCTTCTTTCTATTCTATTTGTGATAGAGATATGCCCATTTTCATTGAGCATTTCATTGGCACCTTCCCCGTTATAATTATCCCACCAAAAGATACTTAAATGTGAATTGTTTTCATTAAAAAACCTTTTTAAAAACAAGATTTTATTTAAATGCTCTAAAAAGAAGAATATCAACTTCAAATGAAATCAAACCCATCAACTTATAACATTATACTTTTCATGGATATGATATAAAAGCATGTCGCAATCTTAACCTGTATCAATTCATTTTATGGAATACATATTACATACACATTTGATTGTTAAAATTACTTCATGTTTATTAAACAGGTAAGGCAAGCTTTTACATCATATACATAAAGTAAATACGTAAAGTGTTACAAGTTGATAGGTTTAATTTAATTTTAAGTTTAATTTCTTCTTTTTAGAGCACTTATATAAGAGCTGGTTTTTAAAAGTGGTTTTCGTCAGCCTCGGTGGCCCAGTGGCGCGACACTTCGGCGATCGCTCTCCGAAGTTAAGCAACGCTGGGTCCGGTCTGGTCTTGGATGGGTGACCATTCGACCGTTGAGAGAGGCTGGCCGTGGTTCGGATTCCACGTTAAGCTGTAGGTCCCCTTCCTTACTTACTAGGTGGTAGGGTTTATCCCGCCCGGGTTGGTACCACCGCATTGGATGAACGATGGTCGAAGCGGCAATGAAAATTGTCCGTGTTTTCCATCCAGTTCAATGTAGCCGTGCAATATAAGGAAGGCCTGGCATGGCACCTAGTTCCCATGTGGTGTGTTGGGCTAATACCATGACAGAACTTGTGGTATTAGCCATCCATGTCCAGTCACACAAAAAAAAAAAAGGTTTTTCCTACAATTTTTTTTTTTCATTTATTTTGGATTTAAACAGTCACAGTACAAATTTCAAATAAAATTAATCAAGCTTAGACCTATAGATCCGAAAAAAATAACTAATTAAAAAAAAAATCACTGTTTTAAAATTATTATTCACAGTATATATTTATTATCTAATTATTATTATCATTATTATTATTTTTACGCGGACAGTTCATCACATACATAGCTAGTAGATAAAATACATATCAATCAAACAAAACTATAAAAGATGTGCATCAGGTACCAATACAAACAAAACATAAATTAACTAATTAACGAAAGTAAGCTGTAGTACAAGACTTTGTTAAGGCGTGGCGGAATATTTTTGTTTTCGATTGACATTACTTTTCCGTACTAAGCAGGTTTGTCGCTTATTCAGTTTCAGTTTAAAGATTATTTATTTCTCTTAAGAACAGAACATTTTCACAGAACTTATTCCGAGGAATGTGACATGTATACATGTCGATTAATCGACCTTGAAACAAGAACATATGCCCAGTAAAAATTTTTTTATTACTTTACAAATATACTGCAAGGCTGGACCCGAACCAACAAAACATACCATTCGCGAGTATTGCGTCTTCCAATTTAGCCACCTGCTGCATAACCATAATTTGGGTCCCTCCTACAGTCCCTAATCCCTTAATCTATGACTCCTACTAACACGGTGTTTAAGATTATACCTACATATATTTTTTAACACTTCATCTGCGCTGCGGACATTGACCACAAAGGTTGAACATTCAAACGTATTGCAGTATATTCGTAAATTAGTTCCTTTTACTGGGCTCTATCTTTAATTAATTTATCCTTGCTTCACTTTCGATTACACAAATCACATTTTTCTTAACTTGGCTGCCCCGGTGACCATCCGCTTCTCGGCCGAACAGGTGAAGCAAGCGGTGCTCGGTATGAAGAGGGGGAAGTCGCCGGGACACGACGGGTTAAGCGTGGAGCATCTGCTGTTCGGAGGTGATAGCCTCTATTTGGCGCTTGCCAAGTTGTTTAACCAATGCTTGCTCCATACCTACTTACCTGGGGAAATTATGCGAACTATTGTGGTTCCTGTAGTAAAGAATAAAACGGGAGACCTCTCTACCCTAAAAAATTACAGACCCATATCTCTCGCAACGGTTATGGCGAAGTTGTTTGAGAGGTTATTACAGCCGATACTGCTGGCGCATATAGACATCGACAGCTCACAGTTTGGTTTCCGTGCCGGTGCGTCTACTGAAATGGCTATTATGACGCTGAAACAAATTGTTAATCATTACAAAGACAGGAACACTTCGGTTTACGCATGTTTTCTCGATCTAAGCCGAGCATTTGATACTGTTAATTACAATGTACTATGGAACAAAATGCGTAAATCGAGTATTCCTTCGGAACTTATTGGTCTCTATAGCCACTGGTACGGAAACCAGACAAATGCAGTGAGATGGGGCTCCTCCATGTCAGAAGTTTTCCAACTAAACTGTGGAGTTAGACAAGGGGGCTTAACTTCGCCAGACCTGTTTAATTATTATGTAAACGATCTTATCGTGGAGCTCAGGGGCGCACATGTTGGATGTCACATTGCAGGTGACTGCATGAACAATTTAAGTTATGCGGATGACATGGTGCTACTGTGCCCCACGATAGGTGGTTTAAGAAAACTGCTGGGCATTTGTGAACAATATGCCAATTCTCACGGACTCAGGTATAACGCCGCCAAAACGGAGGTGCTGGTTTTCCGCCACGGTAGGGGCCCGGGGACCGTCCCCCCGGTATATCTTTATGGCTGTCCACTGAGCGTTGTTGATAAGTTCAAGTATCTGGGACATATTGTAACTGAAAAGTTGCATGATGATCTGGATATTGAACGACAGCGACGTTCACTGGCAGTCGTGGGGAATATGTTGGCGAGACGGTTTGCTCGGTGCTCACACGAAGTCAAAATTCTGTTGTTTAAGACCTACTGCCAGTCACTGTATACATGTCAGTTGTGGGCTAACTACACTCAACGAGCGTACAATGCCCTGCGAGTGCAGTACAACAATGTGTTTCGCTATCTGCTTAGACTGCCCAGGTACTGCAGCGCCTCGGGTATGTTCGCAGAGGCGAGGGTGGACAGTTTTGCTGCTGTTATCCGGAAGCGAGTGGCTGGCTTCCGGCACCGTTTATTCTCAACTGAGAACCAGACTGCAGTTATTGCTATGGAGGGTGGGGCTGGAAAAATATTCCGATTTTGGTCTCAGCTACATCTTCCATGAAGCGGTGACTGCGGTCGGGTTATTGAAATGTTATTGTTATTGAAGTGTTTTTTTGTTCTATTGCAAATTTAATATTCTATGTATATGGACTCCTTGTCTGAAATAAAGAATTATTATTATTATTATTATTATTATTAACATTAGAACCGGCTACCATTATTGAATGCCTATTTATCGTGCCTGTGCTATTCTTTGAATGGTTCCTTCCGCACTCGGAATTAAACCCCGAGGGCAGGAGTCATGTCATGGTGAAAGTTATGCATGAAATTGACTCAGCTCGCTTCCATACTTAACGTCATATATAGTGACGTTGAATCATACGTTGGCGTTGATTTTACGAATTACGTGCACCCGGCCCTTACTGTTGTCACACAGCCGAGTGTGAGGTCGGCAACCTGCGTCGCGCGCGTGTGCATTTCTCGTGTCTGCAGGAATGTTAGGTGGGGGTGGGATTGTCAGGGAGCGAGGCGAGGGGTGGCCGCTGTGGTCGCCGCTGCCACCACCTCCCGCGGTCGGACCACCGAGATCATGTCGCACACAGATCGGTGACACAACCCTACCCTAATTAGGAAGGTATCTTCCTTTGTAAACTAAGTTTATGGCAAGGGCCGAGTGGACGAAAGGACAAAAAATCGAAATCAACGTCAACGTATGATTAAACATGTCACTTTGTACGGACAGTATGGAAGTAACTCCATGCTATAACCTTAAAGTGACGTGTTTAAACACTGATTAACTCAGCCGTCTCTTCGTGCAATCGGGGCTAAGTGTGACGACACAAAAAAATCCCGAATTTATAAATATGAAAAAAAATAATTTAATGTTTCTCAAAATATTCTCCTTTAGCGTAAATGGGCTTTTTCATTGGAAAAAATGTATGTATGCCACTCCTCCGGCGTGAGCTCAGAAAAGCAGGAGCAACCGAAGAACGATATTGCAGTAAAAACGAAAAAAAATGCGAAGCATTTGCCTTTTCTGCCCACCCCTCCGGGTAGACAGGGGAATGGTAACGGTATGCTTCGGTGTATGCATGCACGCATGAGTGGCGAAAGAACAACATCACAATAAGGTGTACATACATACTAACTTTACAGATCCATGTTGGGACCCTTCTGCATGCATTCAATGTTATATTTAAGTTAACTGACGCAAGTTAAAGTCAACTTACAAGTTTTCTTCTTCATGCTAGAAGAGATGTTAATAATATCTCTTCTGACAAGTTAACTGAAGAGGCTCAGTCAACTAACAACATTCCGGAATTCTATCAGGAAACATGTAAGATGAAAAGCCCTTTTGACAAATTCCGGAAACTTATTTTTCCTACAATATGACATACCTATGACAGAGTAATATTCATGAAGAGTCTCATCACGATTACTGTACATTATCACCACAAAGTAGATACATGTAGATTCATAATAGGCATTCATATATATCTTATATTTATCTTTGTATAATATCCAGCATAATATAACTTAACGAAATACATGAAATAATCTTGGACATTTAATAAAACTTAGCCGATTTGTTTTTTTTTTTGTTTTTTGTTTTTCATTTAAATTTATTTCAGAGCGGTAAGCTTTGGTGCAAATTGTCTGACTTCTGTTTTTACCACCTCCAATCACCTGAAATCCGATAAGTTACATATTTAGATGGTATAACCGAAAGGTAACTTTGGGAGTTTTGTAGCTGTGTGTATATTGGAACCGGGCGTTAGTTTAGTACTAGTCGACGTATTCTCCAACAAGACGGACGCATTGTAGTAACGGGTACTGGAAACTATCTCCCCACGTCTGAGTTACAGCATTCCGATCTATAAGCTACATACTAGACCAACAATTAAGGGAATATTTTGTGACGATATTCAGTTATGTTCATTGCTCCATATTTTAGTGATACTGACGTGGATCTTGTCCGGGCGGGGGGAGAGCGGGGGTGGGAGGATACATTCATATTCTAGACCCCTAATCAG
Source organism: Incurvaria masculella (assembly GCA_946894095.1). Taxonomy (NCBI): domain Eukaryota; kingdom Metazoa; phylum Arthropoda; class Insecta; order Lepidoptera; family Incurvariidae; genus Incurvaria; species Incurvaria masculella. The sequence continues at coordinate 21,642,754 of OX335650.1, read as the reverse complement.
CTTGCACCGATTTCAAAAGTGTGCAGATTTTATGACGGTCTTCACTCAAAAAGATGTCATAAAGGTCGTTGTCGATCAAGTTTCGTTCTGCCATCTTTCGCCTTTATTGCTAGCAAATTTGTCGGGAGACGTCTACGACGACGGTAGCTTCTGCGTGGGAAAGCATCGGGATGGTATGGTCGAGTCCCGGGCGAGGTACGTTGCTAGGCGACGGCTAACCGCGTCGCCGAGCCCGCCCCTCACCTCACCTCGCATTGCTGCCCCTCGATTGTCCGTTGCATCGGTGGTGGCAGACGGAAGCGCCACAGCTCCGTCTGAAATATAATGGGAATTCCTGTCGGTGGTCGCAATTTAACGGTAGCAATGAAAATTCGAAACCCTTTTCAAAAGATTCTGCAATGCTGCATCGACACGCAGGCGGTGCTCCTTTGGAACAAGCTTGTCACCTATCTTCCTACGTGAACCCTATACAGATTGGTTATTAGGTATGTGGTTAGATTCAGTGGAATGTTGTAACCGCTCGAACTCACTATCCCCTGTTTTCACCACTATCCGATAAGTAACTTTCGGTTACATGGCATATTTGTATGGTGTAACCGAAAAGTAATTTTGGAATGTTTGCAGCTGGAGGTGGTAACGGGCGTATGTCGCTTAAAAATGTAGCTATTATATGCATGTAGTAGATGCGTAAATCTATTAAGAAAAGGAATTCTTATGTGATATTACGAGTTGTTGTAACTCGAGAACATAAGTAGTCTAGCGAATTCATAATTGAACTCACTCGCCGGCGCGGTAGTTTAGTATGTAAAAGTTTAAAACCAATAGCCCCATACAAGCGAATTTCGGCTTCTACTCCCGTCTCTCCATGCTCACTGATTCAGCTATATCAGATAATATATATATTTTAATAACTGCTATAGCAGTATAATAAATATAGATGCAGCTGGAGGTTAAAACCACCAAACTAGTAGGCTTCAGGTTTTACGAGGTTTCCCTTCACCACACAAAAAGTCATAGTCCTTCACCGTAACAATGTATCAAATAATCAACTTTGTCTTGCGCTATTAATATTCTCTATACGTAAGCAATAAACGGAGCGCACGCGCCGTGCGGTCAGTGCGGTGGGTGGCGCGACCGGAACGGGAAGTCGCGCGCGCACGGCGCATGCGCTCCGCCGCCGCAGCGCACCTGTCGCCCGCGTCGCCGGGGAGGGGGGGGGGGGGGGCACCAGGCGGCTTTGGTCAACGAACAGTCACCAAGTCATAAGGCTTCTTTTTGCGATCAACTACGATTATACGCAATACACACGAAATATTATATTTTCGGTGTAGTCCGATATGTTATGAAACGATCACTTCCCATCAATAACTTATCAAGCACAAAGTGTTATCGACTACAGAATTTGTTGAGTAATGACACTCTGAAATGTCAACATTATTTGGCCTAGTATTATATTATATTAGTATTATAATGTATCAAAAAAACTAAAACGTAACGATGTAACTAGCTGTCAGATGATTTATTCAATGTGCAAAATATCAGATTTTTTTTCTCAATTTGATTGAGGAAACAGGCACAAGCAATTGTATAGAACTTGATCATATCATTATCCTCTAACAACGAAGGAAAATAATTTGTATGCATCCATTGGTCTAATTCGAATATCGATGCATTTTTGTAGTCTTTTTGCACAATTCAATTATTTCAGATAACATAAAATGTTCCGCCCCACAGATATTAAAAGTAGGATTTTTAGGGAGATAACAAAAACATGGCCTTCATTTTGAAACTAAATTTACTTTTAATTTTGGTTTGTAGAAGACATTCTCTAGATACATTTTAAAAAACAAAACCAGGTGCTAACAACTATGACAATTACTCCAGAATTAAGGTAACTTCTAGGTTACACCACCAACAATATACTTTGCAGCATTCAAACTACACGTCACTACCCAATTTTCAGATGCGGCATATTTGAAATTGGAACGAACTTTTGTACTTCGTAATTCCCAAATCACGTAATTCTCTATTTAATTAACTGATAATGCTGATATTAATTGTCATAGGATAGTATAAATTTATTCAAGAAAATTCTGTACACAGCTCTACACATTATTTCACTACTATTTATGGCTAAAGCGTTACGAAGTGGGTCCAAGGCTCGTAACTCGAAAGCTCGTTTTTTAGTTCCGTACCCAAAGGCACCACCACGCGAGAGGCTTAGTAATAAGGTTCCGTTTGCACCATTCGGGTACAGAACCCTAAAAATTACCAAAATAGGCCAGCCTATTTTTTCACATTTCCCGTTATTTCTTTTAAAGTTGTAAGCATTATAAATAAATGTATATTATTTATTTTTTAAGTCGCTTTAGTAGGAAATAAATCAATTATAAGCAACACATTTACAATTAATTTCATTTTGACACTAATTCAAAACCGTATAGGTATACGGCTGCACATCTTTCAGGGTTTATAGCAGTTCAGAAATATGTTCAACCGAATTCTGCTGCTCCTCCTATTCTGTGTAGAGTTTAGAGGCAAATCGATAGAAACAAATCGTTTTACGACTGCGTTTTCACTTTTCGCATAACAGCAAGATGTTTGTTTACGAAGCCGTTTCAGTTACATTTATGTGACCGATAACTCATTGAAATCCCCATAAATTGTAATCACCTACAATCAAAGTTACCGTAGAGTCACTTTCCAAAGTCCCGAGCGTTTAATATCTTCCACTCGAGAGATAAATGCATCTGCTCAAAGGCAATTCTCTTCTAACTTCTAATTTAACATGAGGACCGATCCAAACTTTCGAGCTTCCAGTTTTAATTATGTCGGAGATCGGGCACTTGAAGTGTCGGTTGGTGAACTTTTGGCAAAAACAAGAACATTCGCTGAAGAATATGATTGAGTAAACAAAGTTCTCCGTTCTGCGTACGTGCACATACATAATATGTAGATATACTAAGAAACGTGAGTAACGTCGGTCGTATTAGTTAGCAATATTCGTAGGCCTTTACTGATGAACCCAAATCAACCTAGGACTGAGGTGGGAATGCATTAAAAAAAAATGTTAAATTCGATAGAACGAAACAAAACATGGTATGACTATTCCGAGGATATTCTGGGTTTATTATTTGTGCGGGTTTTTTGTGCGGGTAGGCAACTATAAAAGTCGAACTACACTGTAGCTCTTTGTTTCTTTATGTTTTTATTATAATATAAAGGTTTTTCGGTCTTAAATCTACTTACACTTAATCAGCTAAGAGGCAAGTACCTGTGGTGTCAATGGTTTAATGCTGGCACACTATCACGCTGGTCGAAATTCACTTTTTTAAAAATCACACAAACACTCTCTGCACTGTGCTTCCGAACAATGTCTTCTAACAATACCTTGGAAGAGATCTCCCGGCTGGAGGCAGACCTGAAGAGCGGGCTTGCGCAGCTCCATGCGCGCCTTGATGCTGCTGATGCTGTCGACATCGCAGCTTCGTCTGACCCGCAGTCGGGTGGCTCGGGCAGTGTGGCGCCTAACATGCGCCAGCAGATTGCAGCGGACCTTCGGCTGTTCTAAGATCTGGTGTGGAAGGCTATCGGCTGTTTGCGTCGGCAGTTCACATCCTTCGATGAGCGTCTCGATGCGCTGGAAACAAAATCAAGGAGAATTTTTTTATTTTTCCATGGCATTGAAGAAAAGGAAGGTGAAAATACATTTGACTTGATCAACAATCTAACTGACAGGATGAACTTACCTCAGGGTGGTGCGGCGATAATTAGCGTCTGTCACCGGCTAGGACGAAGTGCGACAGGCGGGAATCACAAACGCCCTGTCCTGGTGAAATTTTGCTCGCTAGACGTGCGGGCACAAGTCTGGAGTAAGAAGACGATGCTAAAGGGCACTGGAGCCTCCATCTCAGAGTTCCTCACGGAGAGCACACACAGGATTTTCACGGAGGCCAGACGAGTCTTCGGTGTGTCCAAGTCCTGGACGCATGACGCCTTGATCCACGTCCTGATACCTGATGGAGCGCGTCACAGGGTGCGGTCGATGGGGCGGTTGCGGGAGCTGGAGGCCACGATGCCGGCCTCGGCCACTGGCGGAGATGCGCCTTCTGGGACTCATGATCGACGAAACTCTGTCTTGGCAACCACAAGTTAGTCAAGTAAGCCGCAAAATGTTTGCTAGCATGCATACTCTGAAACTCTTAAAGAACTTTATTCCTTTCGCTACCAAAATTACGCTTGCACAATCCTTGCTTCTCCCTTTACCTGATTATGGTGACGTGTGCTATCTTGACCTCAATCAAGAGCTCCTTAACAAACTCGACCGCCTCCTCAACGTGTATATCCGCTACGTATTTGGGCTTCGTAAATTTGATCACATCTCTGAATTCCGAACTCGTCTTCAATGGCTCGATATTCGTCACCGAAGGAATACTTATGTCCTTTCACTTCTCTACGGCATCCTTAATGATCCCAATGCTCCCTCGTACCTTCGTAATCGGTTTTCATATATTTGCTCACATGGTCTCCCACTTAGATCGACCGGCTCTTCGGTACTGGCCATTCCCTCGCACACATCCTCCACGTATTCAGACTCCTTTACAGTGCACGCTGCGAGTCAGTGGAATCAGCTACCTCCCCATTTACGAAATTCCTCCTCTATCAATGTTTTTAAAAAAGATCTCAAAGCTTATTTTCTGTCTTTATGATTTCTTTAATTTTCTCCCTCATACTTCTTTAAGTTTGTCAGTATTTATTTTAATTTTTTATTTCTTTTGCCAATATATTTTTTTTCTTTTAATTTCTTTAAGTTTGTCAGTATTTATTTAAATTTTTTATTTCTTTTGCCAATATATTTTTTTTCTTTTGAATATATCATCTTTTATTTGTTTTTCTAAAATATATATGTAGTATTTAGTATTTATTTATTGATATTTATGTAGTTATATTTATGTAAAGTTATATGAGTTATATATTTAAGTTTAAGTATAATGTGTATTTGTTGTATATTGTGTAGGAATTATGTTTCCTCTAAAGCTATTTCTCCATAGTTACTACTCGCACTACTGCTCACGATACCCAAAGGTAGACTGGTAGAAAATGCCCCCGGCATTAAGTTGTACCTTTTGCCCGAGTTTTTTTGAGTGCAATAAACTTATATAAATAAATAAATAAATATTATTTTGTCCAAGCTACAAGTGAGGCTTCCAACGTTCCGGTTGAAATATAATCGACTTTCACGAGCGAGTGCTTTGTATCAAGTGGTACTGCTCTGATATAAATATAGTGTTGCCTTGCTTGAAACTGAGCTCAGTTTTGTCCAGACCTCATATAAATCTATATCTAGTGTAGATATTATCCTCCTACTTAGGACCCTAGTTGACAATGATGAATTAAAACTGGACGTGGAAGCAGATCCATCGTACCTCACGTCAGAGTTAGCGGCGAGCTTCGGTATGAGGGCTGAAACAATTTTAAGTAATTGGAAAGAAATTGGGAAAGTGAAAAAGCTCGAAATATGGGTATCACTTGAATTGAGTGAAGCACACCAACAAACACGCGTCGTGTGCTGCGTTGCATTACTCAACCGTCACAATAACGAAGGGATTTTGTATCGTATCGTAACTTGTGATGAAAAATTGCTCTTGTACTATAATCGGAAACCTCATCACAATAGTTGAATCCAGAAGAACCGGCCAAATCCTGCCCTAAGCGAAAGTTGACTCAGAAAAATGGTACTGGCGAGCGTCTGGTGGACCAGTGATGGTGTCATCCACTACAGCTTCCTAAGATCTGGCCCAATCTGGTCACACTATCACGGCAGATCTGTAAAGTCAACAATTGCAAATCATGATGAAAAAGCTAGCCAGTAAATAACCTAGACTGGTTAATTGGCTAGAGCCCACTGCTGCTTCAGGACAACGCTAGACCACACACTACACAACAAACGGTCGCTAAATTAGAGGAGCTGCGATTGAAATGTCTCCGACACCCACCTTACTCCCCGGACCTTGCTTGCACTTTTTTCGGAAACTGGAGAACTTTGCAAGGAAAAAAACTTTTTTGGCGGTTTTGAGTGCTACACTCAAAACCACCTTCAAAGATTTTATTGACTCTCGCTTCCACAATGCTGTCTGCAAAGGCTACCTATGAAATGGCTAAAGTGCATAGATAACAATGGTGAGGACCTAACATACGCGACTTATTGGTCAGGGGCGCAGGGAATTGCTATGTATGCCCGAGAGATCGAACCCATGACGGGTTCGATCTCCGTCCCGTTCATGATCAATTTTCTTTCTTTTTTTGAGTTGGCTACCTGCATTACAAATGCGAGCATATAAAATATCGGGTCCTCTTTGCCTGCGTTGATACCTATGCATTGGATGAAAAGACGTTCGAAGCGGCAATGAAAATGTATCCGTGTTTTCCGTCGAGTGCAATGTAGAGTCGTGATCAAGAAGGCGAGCAATTCATTCGGGAATGCGGTGTGTAGGGCTAATATAGGGCCCTTTATTATAATAATAAAATAATAATAATATAGGGCTGATATTAGCCATCCATGTCCAGTTGCATAAAACAAATAATATATAAAAATATATTTTAACAGTCATGACATTTTAATAGTAAGATATTGTCACAGAATAACTATCAACAATAATTTTTGACGGGTTACTTGCTAGGTCGGTCCTCATGCAGGGGTTGCGGCGGTGGGGCGAGGCGCGGGGGTGGGGGGGCGACCTCTCTCTAACGAGCTCACTTGTATGCAAAGTCAAGAAGCTGCGAGATATAGCTCAACCGAGACAATCCACAATCAGACCGAACACTGATTTCTCTTCAAAGGCGTAACATATTTGGGGATGCAATGTTGAATCAGAAATGTCCGAGTGCGGCACAAATCAGATTTCTCGACTTAAATTAACTCACTAGATGAGGTACCCGGTTCCGCTCGGGTGGATGTTATTTTTGACTGATGTCGAGCTGAATTATATCTTCCCGTCCAAAGGCCCGGTGCACAAGGCTCGTCCAGGACACCTACGATTTTTTTTTCAAAATGGCTTCAGCCAATGTGGAATGATTTAATGAGAAACATCTAAACATTCCCATTTATAATAATAATAATAGTAATAATAAAACCCTTTATTCTGATCTACAAGATTATACATAAATATTTACTGTGTTCGAATTTATCTATAAAATGTCTCGTAGTTCAGCGTGCATAGGCCATAGGCCTAGGGCATAGGCCTCCTCTAACATTTTCCACTGAGTTCTGTCTCTCGCTACCCTTCTCCAATGGTGTCCCGCCGTGAGCTTCCGATCCCCATTTAGAGCTTCTTAAATATTTCGTGGCAATTTTTCTAAAAACTTTTAAAAGCATGTTAGACCGGGCTAGATACGGTTTGAGAAGCACATGAAATCCGAAATGATTTTTTTTTCTCAGAAATATATAATTTCATGTTCATATGCTTACATTAAGTTTGCAACATTTAGCGGGGCCCGGAAGATAGATTTTTTTTTTTAAATGTATTAAAAAATATATATCTCCTAAACAAATATTTAGAAACGGTATTAAAACAATTTGTATGTTAAGTCTTTTAAGGCGTAATGTAACTGTGAATTTGCAACAGTTTTGTAATTACGGAAATGTATTTAAAAAAATGTTTTTACTAAAAAAAATCTATGCCGCACACCTAACTTGCTATTGCTATATTTCTTTCTAGAATATGTAAAAGAAAATTAAATTCTTTAAAAACTATACCACGAACGATTTTATACGTATTTCGAATTGTTTGTTTAGCTTTTGTGTAAATGTAAAAATTATAAATGAAAAATAAATGTGCTTCTAATGTTTGCAACATTTTACAAATTTCACAGAATATATAGTTTGCGGTCAGTTTCCAATTTCAGAAAATAAAATAGAATTTTCATTATTTGCTTTGCAGATATTATGAAAATAATACAAAAAAAATATATTTACACAGTTCCGTAAATAAGAAATTGTTGCAAATTCACAGTAATATTACACCTAAAATTAGCTAATATATAACATTATAAAGTATAACATTTTTAAATAACATTTCTAAATATTTGTTTAGGAGATATCATTTTTTAAACATATTTCATTTTTATTTCTATCTTCCGGACCCCCCAAAATGTTAACAAAACTTAATGTACAAACATACACATGAAATTTATGAGAAAAAAAATTGCATTTCGGATTTAATGTTTTTCTAAGTGCTGATTTAAGGCTAAAGTTCCTGGAGTATGTCCCGCCAGAACCTTCCTGCACTGGCACTACTACATTGAAATTCTTCGTTACTTACTAGATTTTAGGGTTAATCCCGCCCGGGTTGGTACTATCCCATTGAATGAACGATAGTCGAAGCGGAAATGAAAATCGTCCGTATTTTCCATCCAGTTTAATGTAGCCGAGCAATATAAGGAAAGTCCTGGCATGGCACCTAGTTCCCATGGGGTGGGTTAGGCTAATATCTGACGGTTAGTTTGTTATTAGCTATCCATATGCAGTTACATATAAAAAAAGATGTGGTCAAATTAAAATGTAATGACAGCAGCACTTCGGGAGTAAATGGCGGAGCGGAGGTGTGTGTGAAGATTTCTTTTTTAGGGTTCCGTACCCAAAGGGTGAAAACGGAACCCTATTACTAAGCCTCCGCTGTCCGTCGGTCCGTCCGTCCGTCCGTCCGTCCGTCCGTCCGTCCGTCCGTCTGTCCGTCTGTCACAGGGCTGTATCTCAGTAACCGTAACAGGTAGACAGCTGAAATTTTCACAGAGTGTGTATTTATTATGCCGCTATAACAACAAATAGGTAAGATAGAAATAATTAAAATTAAAGGGGGCTCCCATACAAAAAACGTGATTTTTTTTTTTCATACGATGGTACGGAACCTTTCGTGTGCGAGTCCGACTCGCACTTGGCCGGTTTTAGGGTTCCGTACCCAAAGGGTGAAAACGGAACCCTATTACTAAGCCTCCGCTGTCCGTCCGTCCGTCCGTCCGTCTGTCCGTCTGTCACAGGGCTGTATCTCAGTAACCGTAACAGGTAGACAGCTGAAATTTTCACAGAGTGTGTATTTATTTTGCCGCTATAACAACAAGATAAGATTAAAATATAATTAAAATTAAAGGGGACTCCCATACAAAAAACGTAATTTTTTTGTTTTTTTTTCTACGATGGTACGGAACCCTTTGTGTGCGAGTCCGACTCGCACTTGGCCGGTTTTTTAAAATTATTTAACTTTTTACTTATATATCGATGTGCTCTAGAAACAATATCAGGAATGGTGTTATTATTCCGTGGTGTAATTATTAGCGACGTCTCGGCGGGCTGGCTCGGCGGAGACGGAGCGACGGCATTTCACTATTTCAGTCGATATTTCAAACGAGTCCGGCTCACCGCGTGACTTCACGGGTCACCACAGTGCACTGACGCGACCTCAGATCAAGAAATGGAGGAAATGTCCCATTAAGCGTGCCTACTATGAGACCAGCTGTCGCCAATTTTATCAAAATACAAACCCAATCTGCCGCAGATGTCTTGGAGGGTTTGCGGGCAGTTTGGCTGTGTGGCCCACGACGCGCGGCCGCCTTTGCTGATTGGACAGGAATGTGTTTGCAGATTAGCCTGCCATTCGCTTTTCATTGCATAGCGCTCCCGCAATGTCCAACCAACGCAAAAGGAGACGCTATTCCTACCGACGATGCAGAAACCCGTAATACTTCTGTTTTACTGCATCACCACATCGCAGATGATATCTACTGATAAACTGCAAATGATAAAATATGACAAATCCTAGTGCAGTGTCTCAGAGCAACAAGGCCGCTTGGCCCCTTGAATGTTCTAACCTTTTTTTTGTTTTTTTTGGCTGTTTCGGAATGCAATCGAAAGTTATAATTTTATTATAGAAGATGATATTTCGGGAAGTCACGATAAGGTAAATAAAAAAAAATTAACAACCCTCTAATGCTAAACATGTCGGTTAGCAAAAATGGCCATACAAAATAGATGTTGGTATGTACCTGCTGATGAATGATTGATGATTCGATGGATCGTCTTCCACGACGAGGTCGCGCGAGAACTTCTTTCGGGCGTGGAGCGGTGTCAGTTCCCGTATGTGCAGGAACTGAGACGCGTCAACACGCTTGAACATTGACGTCGCCAGACGGCCGATAAATTCGTCCAGTGGCTCAATCTTCGCCTTGAGGTCCCTCACGTAGCGGGGAGCGCCCGAGATGGTACGGAGGGCGAGGTTCTGTTGGGCGCGGAGGATGTTGCGCGTCACTTCTCCTTTCTTTTCTCTTCTGAGGACGCGACGCCACGCGGGGCGGGGCGGGACGGGGCGGGGGCGGCGAGGACAAGCTTGACATTAGGGATTCCCGGCGCCCCCCGCCCTCCCACCCGCACGTCGCTACGACCATCGCCCCAGCCGGCCCCCACCCCGCCACGCCGCGCCGGTATATTGCTGCCTATACTGCAGTATATACTGCAACGATAACTACAACAATAATTGTATAATATTAACGATATATTATCATATAAAGTGATTCAAAGCAAAAGGAATGTCGTTCCATTTGTTTTGAACTTTATTTATTTTCACATCATTTTTTTTTATTTATTTGGTCCACAAACAGAGTGATATGTTACACATGACACATTTAAAAATCCTTTAAAAATAGTTAATAAATCATAATAAAAATAGACATGAATTAAACACAGAAAATACACATCTAAAAGGTTTTAAAAAACTTACAATTAACTGTGAAGAAAACAAAATAAAAAAGAAAATCTATGTTAACAGTTAGAAGTAAATTCTTAAATATATGTTGACAGTAGTCAACTACGAAAAGCCTGAAGAAAAATAAATATGTATAACATATTCAGGTGACGTTTGATATAAATGGATTTTTTCTAATATGTTTTATTTGGAACAGGGTGTCGGTGAAAATGTCACACCTGTCTCTCCATTCGTTACAAATAGAACACACCTGTGAATAGGTGAGTGCTGCCCAATATTTCTGGAACATAATACATAGAATGGAAAATAATTATTCTTTCTGCTGCCTATCCTGGGTACATTTATCTTTACATAATTTAATAGAGCTGGACAATCCACGAGGTTAAAATTACATCCTGCTCTAGAGCGGCGGAACGTAGAGTTTCTATCTCATGATCAAGTCGCTGTTCATAGGTGCGGTTCGACAAAGATTATTTGCAAATGGCAGGTGATATAGAAAACGCCTGTGAACAGCTTCGAGTCTGTCTGCATGACTCTTATATGAAAGGCTCCAAGCGGGGCTGCAGTATTCGAGTATAATTCTGACAAGGGCTTGTAGAGGACAAGAAAAGTTGAGGTCTCTTAAATCCCTTGGTCTTCCTCGATTTAAATCCCAACATTTTCGAAGCCCATTTAACTATATGTTCGATTGCAAGTTGAAGCATTTTTTTGTCAACTATAATACTCAGATCTTGCAGTTATTCGATTTCGGCTAGATTATCATTATTGATTGCATAAGAAAACAATGTAGGATTCCGTTTACGTGAGTATTTAATGTGACTGCATTTTGACACATTCAGAGGCATATCGTTTTCCAGGCACCAGGTGTTAATTCTAATTAAATCATTCTGAAGTAAGTTGCAGTCATTTATATTACGAATAGTCATATACATATAATTTTAGGTCGTCAGTATAAACAAAGAAATTACTGTGAATTATATTTCGGGATATATAATTGATGTGAATTTAAAAAACAAGGGACCAAGATGGGAATCTTGAGGCACACCTGATGGGACGGTAAATATACCAGAAGTGAATCCATTTATAGCTACAAGCTGACTTCGATTTAATAAATATGACTCGCACCAGCGGAGCAGGGAACCATGAATACCTAGGGATTTCAATTGAATTATGACAATTCCATTATTGACCCTGTCGAAGGCTTTGCTGAAATCAGTGTAAATGGCAAGAGCCATCATAACCTCGCTGCAAAATAAAATCATATTAGTGGATGCGGATTTTTTAGGCAGAAAGCCACGTTATTGTTCAATAATGTAAGATCTTACATGAGAATCCATTCTTCTTTGAACGAGTGATTCAAAAATTTATATCGCCCGTTAGTTTTGCACATCATTTAAATCACCATTTTTGGGAATTGAAGTAATATTAGCGATTTTCCATTTTGCGGTGAAAATGCCAGTAGACAAAGAATGATTGAACAACCAGGTAAGTGGCCAAGCAAGAGAAGGCGCGCATTTTTTAAGAAAAGCAGCTGGAATTGGATCTGGTCCAGCACCCTTGTTTGCATCCAAGGATGAAAGTGCATTTTTGACATCATATTAATTAAATCTAAAAATACTTAGCCAGCTGTTTGGAGCAACATTTTGTTAACCTGATATCATTGGCCATGTCCCTTGAATTTATATACGAAAAATAAGAAGTAGGTACCTCAATAACTAAAAAATCCACAGAACTCATGGCATACCATGGCATATTTTTTTTTTTTACTGACTGGACATGGATGGCTAATACCACACCTTCTGTCATGGTGTTAGCCCAACACACCACATGGGAACTAGGTGCCATGCCAGTACCTTCCTTATATTGCACGGCTACATTGAACTGGATGGAAAACACGGACAATTTTCATTGCCGCTTTGACCATCGTTCATCCAATGCGGTGGTACCAACCCGGGCGGGATTAACCCTACCACCTAGTAAGTAAGGATGGGGACCTACAGTTTAACGTGGAATCCGAACCACGGTCAGCCTCTCTCAACGGTCGAATGGTCACCCATCCAAGACCAGACCGGACCCAGCGTTGCTTAACTTCGGAGAGCGATCGCCGAAGTGTCGCGCCACTGGGCCACTGAGTATTACAGGTCCCATCTTCTTTCTTGTTCTGGCGTAAAATAAAGGCGGATATATTTTGGTATTTTAAAATTATCATTATTACCAGAGACTGTGCATTCCACCCTTAGGCACTATAAAAGCATTAATACATGAAGAATAAAGTAACTTATACAACGTGGAAACATATTTATTTTTATTTAATGCATTGCAATCTCATAAAATGAAACGATATTTACAACCGTGTCGTCTTAAATATGTGAAATAATCAAAAAGGTGTTTCCGAAAGTGGTAAGCATCTACTCTAACATATATTCCTATAGAAACTAGAACGGTATCATTTTGAAGCATCCTTCTAAATCGCTAGGATGACTATATTATAACTTGCATTCCTTGAGGAAAGTATTCGGAGTCAATATAACGGACACATTTTGAAATGAGTTGGAGAGCTTAGTCAATGATGTGACGTGAATCGAAAAGGGAGTGTTAAGATGATAATGATGTGTACGAGGTCATACAATGACTCGTGCCTGTTTCGTCAGTAAAATTAGGAAAAATATGTTTCTGAAATTTTGCACCAATATAGTTTGTATGGAAAAAAATGCAGAAATCAGGTCTCAAACGTATACTTCTTTAAGTTTGCTGCTCGTATTGACAGTAACTATTATTAATTAAAATAGAATGTTAAAGAGCGTATCATTATCTACCAATTTATAGTATACCAGTTTAACTTATTGAAATTTCTTTTACAAAACCATTAAAAAACTGGTTTCACGCGTTATGCGGGTTGTTCACATTTAGAAAGAATTATTCCGAGCTGCTCTAACTCACAAATAGAAAGAAATTAATCCGAGCTGCTCTAACTAATTTTTTTTTTTCTACATCTATAGTATTGTTTTCTTTGTTTTTTTCAGTATTTGTAAATTGTTTATACATTCACAGAACAACTCTGTACTGAATGCTGTGTACACCTATAATAGGTGCTCACACCATGAGAGAGTAGTACTCAACTTTGGAGTATATTTAATTATATTTTATTGTCAACTTAGTGTGTGTACTGTTGGTGTGCCTTATTATAAATAAATAAATAAATAAATAAAACTAAGCGACGCACGTCGGGCTCTGGATAACTCGTTTCAATCGCAAAAAATGGTCGAAAATGTTTAGGTATAAGGATGCTTTAAAATTATATAAATAAACTTTTTTTTTTTTTTATGCGACCTGACATGGATGGCTAATACCACACAACTACCGTTATGATATTAGCCCAATACACCACATTCCCGAAGGAATTAGGTGCCATGCCAGGACCTTCCCTTTATGAGCACGGCTACATTGAACTGGATGGAAAACACGGACAATTTTTCATTGCCGCTTCGACCATCTTTTCATCCAATGCGATGGTACCAACCCGGGCGGGCTTAAACCCTACCACCTAGTATGGGAAGGGGACCTACAGTTTTACATGGATTCCGAACCATGGAGCAGCTCGCATTCGTGACGAAATGCACTTATCGAACTCTGAAAGACAGTGGTGCAAGTTGGTATTGAACCCGGGCCTCTGGTACGCTAGGCCAGTTCCCGCGCCACTAGGCTACGAGCCGCTCAAACACGGGGTCTGCTCTGTGTGGGCTTACTTGTATGTACCGTGCCCTCCGCCCGCCCACTGGCGACGCACTCCGCGCCGCGCCCGCCCCGGGGCCGCCCGAAAATACTGTCTCTGGCTTCTGCAGGCTCCTATTTTCGGGCTAACTATACTGTATAGAGGTTCGTTTCAGTTTTAATCTGTTTTACTTCATTCAAAATTGGCCTAGCGAAGAGACCCATTTAACAGAAAAAAAGTATATACTCGTACGTTCCGTTGTATAGAAGCTCGAATTCGATTTTTGAAATCGTATATTGAAGGTGTACCAATAGTTGCTATTCTGCCACAATGGAGGTTATTGAAACAAAAAGTGACCGATTTGCGACTATTTAATGGTTTAATTTTGCAAATTAATTTTATACAAATATGGTATGCTATGAAATACAAAGTTTAGCCAAATCGTTTAAATCGCAACGTGCACCGTGCGGATCTATACAGGATACTGTGCACCGTTCGGATCTATACAGGATACTGTGTACAGTGCGGATCTGTACAGGGCACTGTGCAAAGTGTCGATCAATACAAGATATACTGTGAACAGTGCCGATCTATAAGGTACTGTGCACAATGCTGATCTATACAAGATACTGTGCACAGTGCGGATTAATACAAGATACTGTACACAGTGCATATCTATACAAGATACCGTAGCGATGATGTTCCTACCACCGCGCCGCGCCTCCGCCCCACCTTCGCCAGGGTGCGCTGCGGTCGGCCGTTAGAGCACGGAGAGAGTGCTCCACTCGACTCGCAACGGAAGCCATTATTAATACACAATGCGGCCTCTCGTCTGCCCTCCCCTCCCCACCACCCCTCGCCGCCCCGCGCCCGCGACCTCCCCCCCCGCCGGCGGAGATCGCCGATCGTCCGCCGCACCGTAATGCGCCCCGTCCTACAGTTAAATGTTGCGCGTAATTATATGTGGCGGTAGTAATTATCCCGCGGGCTTCAGCGGGAAGAGTTCGATTATCGACGCTCACTATTGGATCAGGTTCGCTTTCAGGAGGTGTCGCGATGCGTGATGGACTAACATCGCCGATCCAATCAACTGGCGCGCCCCTGCAAGATGAGCTGAGCCGACGCGTCGCTCGCTCGCCCTGCTATTTGCTGCTGAGCTGATTACATCCCGTTTGCTCTGGTTCATCTCATCAGGGCTTACCTTTTGACACATGCGGTGCTATGTCGGTGCGCTGTTGAAGGTTACTCTATTGATAGGTAGGGTTGAGCCCACCCGGGTTGGTACCACCGCATCGAAAGAAATTATGGCAACCATTGTGAAAAATTTTCCGTGTTTTCCATCCAGTTCAGTGCATAAAGGGAAGGTCCTGGGATATTACCTAATTGATTCGGGAATGTGGTGTATTGGGTGGTATTGAGCTAATATCATGACGGTAGTTGTGTGGTATTAGCCATCCATGTCTGGTTCAATAAAAAAAAGTTGTGTTTACAAGTAAAATGCAAGACACGTGTCATTACGAGTCGTTCCGAGTAAACTACTTTTTAGGGTTCCATACCCAAATGGTGATAACGGAACCCTATTACTAAACCTCCACTGTTCGTTCGTCCGTCTGTCACAGGGCTGTATCTCATTAACCGTAATATGTAGGCAGCTTAAATCTTCACAGAGTGTGTATACAAAAAAATATCAAAATGAAAGGGGGTTCCCATACAAAAAACGTGATTTTTTTGTGTTTTATCTTGTACGATGGTACGAAACCCTTCGTGTGCGAGTCCGACTCGCACTTAGCCATTTTTTTAATATACTGCAAGGCTGGAATTGAACCAGCATTTTCGCGGGCATTGCGTTTACGTCTTCGGAACCTGCTCTATACCCATAACTTGATAATCGATTAATTCTGCATACCACACCCACCGTTATGATATTAGCCCTAGGCTAGGACTAGGGGTTAAAACAGATTTAAGATTTTGTTTCGATTTTGTTACCTTAGTGTCAGTTCATGTAAGACGAAAAAAAAAAGGTTGAACAAGCCTCCCGAATATAACGCGGCACGCACGTGTGTAGATAGTTAAGTTTATGTAAACGAACAACATTCCACGACATTCCTCGCGATCTCATAAAGAGCATTCCCGGAGAGACGCGTCGCGTCGCTCGTCGCGCCGCTAGTCGAGTCGCTCCGCATGGGCGGCGCGCCGGGGCGGTGCGTCGCAGCGCTTCGGGGCGCGTGTGGAGCGCGATACGGGCTCTACTCGCTAATGAGATGGAAACCTATCACTCATTCCCTGACGAATGTGAGATCCCAGCCCACGTCCTTGAGAATATTACTCGCCTTGATATTATTTTCGTCTAGAACACTTCATGTTACTCTTATTATGAATAGTAAATAAATATAATCGAAGATAGTTTGATATTCCTTATGTTTTATTATTTCGAAACCTAAAATTTTGCAATAAGTTTGTGCCTTCAGTAAAAAAATATTATCAGTCGGGTATGGGTAAAAATTCAATTATTATCAGACGGTATCATAAGCTCTGTCACATGTTTATTTGAAATAATAAGACAACTTTGTTTTTATAGTAATTATTTATATAACTACAAAAGGAAATTAACAAAACATTCATCTGTATTCAGAGTGGGCGGGCTAACTTAAATCTGCCGGACTAAATCGGTTTTTGTATGGTTAGTCCTGTACTAATCTCGTACTTAGTTTTGACAGGAGCTCCATGAATACGACTGATAGAGTCTTACGCTAAGTAAGCTAACTTAAAATTACCCCGCGATTTTGAACAAAAGCCTTCAACGTGTGCGGCCAATCGACTATAGTATTTCATTTAATTTGTTTAAACTTAGACTATGACACATTTGCACTCCTTAGGTCAAGAGAAAAGCGTTTACAAGCTAAATGCTTTGAAACATTTACCTTGTCCACCCAAAACGCGATAAAAAATAACCCTAAACTAATCTGGTCCTATCTCAAAAGTAAAAGAGCTGAATCCTCGTATCCTCGCGTCATGTGGCGTGGAAACTCATGTTTGAATACCGGATTAGACATTTGTGAAGGGTTTTCCGCACAGTTTCAAAGTGTGTATACTACACATTATACTGAAACTCAACGAGTGCAGTTACCCGTGGTTTTACCAAGCTTTCAAACCACACATTATAATATGTCTTCCATTGAACTGTCTCCTAAAATTGTTTTAAAATACCTTAATAAGCTCGATCGAAAGAATGGTGCAGGTAGTGATGGTCTACCGACTTATTTTATTACCAGATGCAGCGGCAGTCTATCATATCCCTTATACCTAATTTTTTGTAGATCCGTTAGTAGTGGTATATTTCCGAAAAAATGGAAAGAAGCACACGTGATACCTATCCATAAAAAGGGGTCTAAAACAGAAGTAGCAAATTACAGGCCTATATCAATTCTGAATGTATTCAGTAAGCTGTTCGAGAAAGTAGTGTACGACCAAGTCTACTCTATTTTAGCTAAAGCTATTACAACCCGCCAACACGGTTTTCTTAAGGGAAGGTCTGTGACGACTAATCTCGTTCAGTTTACTGAATATATTCTCGAGAATATGGACAAAGGTTTGCAGGTCGACGTAATTTATACGGATTATGAGAAGGCGTTCGATCGGGTCGATCATGGTATCCTTTTGAAAAAACTCTTGGAATTAGGTTTACACGGTGATTTGCACAGATGGTTCTGTTCCTACGTAGCAAGGCGTCAACAGGCAGTCGTCGTAGGCGGTTATCGAGCAAACTTTGTTGAGGTTCCATCTGGAGTCCCACAAGGATCACATCTAGGACCACTTTTGTATAATGTGTATATCTATGATATTAATAATTGTTTCATTTTATCTGAATGTCTTTTATATGCAAATGACAAGAAAATATACAAAGCTGTAAGGGACATTGATGATTGCCAGAAACTCCAAATGGACCTCAACAGGGTTGCAGAATATTGTTACGTAAATAAAATTAAAGTCAACGAGGCCAAATCACGATGTGAACAAATCACGTTTTCCAGAAATAAAACCGTTATTAATTTTGAGTACGCAATAAATCATAAAAAATTACGTACTGTGTCAGAGGTCCGAGATCTCGGTGTCCTACTTGACACAAAATTCATGTTTAATAAACACATAGACAACATTTGTAACAGAGCGTATCGAAATTTAGGCTTCCTTATTAGGGTTTGCCAACCGTTCAACGATCCGGAATTTATAAAAGTATTATACTATGCTTACGTGCAAAGCATTCTCGAGTTTTCTAGTAATGTCTGGTCACCGCACTATGAAGTGTACAAAAACTGTCTAGAAAAAATCCAAAAAAAATTATAAAAAATCTAAACTTCAGAGCCAAAAGAACGTTCGAATCATACGATGAGGCTATTCAATTCCACGGATTACTGAGTCTCGAAGAGCGTAGGACAGCGGCAGATATGATGCTGTTGTATAATATAATTAACAGTTATCTAGACTGTCCGGACCTCATAAATATGATTAGAATCAATGTTCCAAGCCGTCGCACTCGGAAGCCACATTTACTCAATACACGCAAATGTAAAAAAAAATATACCAATAATGCTGCAATTATTAGAATTTGTGATACGTACAACAAAAGATTTGGACACATAGACTTGTTTTGTAGCACAAAGTCTGCTTTCAAGAAACAATTAATCTTGTCTTTAAATTGAGTCATCAGCCAATAGCTTAAGTCTGAGATATGTATGAAATGGATCTTGATATATTTATTTAAAAATAAATTAAACGTAAACATGCATACATTTTTAGGAATTTGGATTTAGCCACATACATAACGCACGAAAACAATTTCACACACCCATTCACACAAACACACACACCCTCACACACCCTCACACACCCTCTCTCTCTTTCACAAACACACACACACACACCCTCACACACCCTCACACACACGCACACACACACGCCCTAATACACTCTCTTTCTCTCCATATCTTTCCCATGTACTATAGTTAAGAGCGATCAATAGTTTCATTTATATTTGTGAAAACTTGTTAGGCTTATTTTTTTATTTCTAGTGTATTCTGTGTAACTTGTTTTTTAGCTGTAAGTTTTCCTTTTAATAAATAAATAAAATAAATAAACTTTTTGGTAGTCAAATAACACTAAGTTACGTCACAAAGATCAGCCGATTCGAGAAGAATCCGCAAAGAAACTTCACGGTTTTACATAACATATCTTTTTCCGCCGACATTAAAAAAATCACAACCAACCGATTCTCTAGGCTCTTTATTTATTGGGTCGGAAAACTATGGAATTCACTCCCTGCCGAGGTACTTCCCCCAAAGTACAACCTGGAAAAATCCTTAAAACATGGCACCTGGTCGGCCGGCATGGTTTTCGCAAGTTTAAAAGCTCATAGGCGTGGTCGGGCACCTTAAGAAGTCCTACCGTACGCCATATGCCGCGGTTAACATAAGAAAAAATATTTATCTTTTACTGAAGCGATAGACGAATATATAGGTTACATTAAAAATGTTCAGTAGTTCGAAAATATGATTTCGCGTGAAACTGCGCGGATGACACTCCATTTAAAAAAAATATGAAATCCCAAATAGTGCAGATTTTCGTTTTCATAAAAGATTGGAAATTCGAATTCAATATTTTTTTCCCGTAAGTTCGTTTAGGAATTCCCTCGATCCTGCTATTTTTGAGTTCCAACGACACGTAGGAACTGCACAGCCTATCTTCTCTATACTTATAGAAGAAAATATGCCTATTTTTTTCTACATAGAGTTTGACAGAATCGAACACGAGAACTTCTTGCTTTCGCTTTCATCAGTAGATGTGCAGAACGTTATTTAGTGCACTGCTGTTATTGTATGTATTATCACTGAACAGTGGCTACACGGATGAGTTGCGGATGCTACTCCCGGCCTTCCTTGCTCGTGCGCAGCTCAGCTTCATTGACAACTCCGTCAGGCCTCGAGGAAGCGGCGGCCAAGAATCGCGGCCGCGACACACCAATTTAACCAATTGAGTGTCATTCGCGGCCAATCGACGCCGCCCCGGCCGCCGCGCCGCCCGCGCCTCGGTGCGCGCGGACCGCGGCCTCAATTTGAAAATAGGCGCCTTTGTGAGCGCGGCAAGGGTGAGGTGCGGGCGCGGGGCGCGGGGCGAGGGGCGGCGAGCGCTCGCTTCCAGCTGGATGCCTGGCTGCTCAAAGTCTTACAATATTCCGCCAGCACAAACAAGCGGCGGCGCGGCAGGGTGGCGGCGGAGGGAGCGGAGAGGGGAGCGCTAGGGTAGGTGGCGCTGCTGTGGCACAAACAAGCTTGTGTAAGCGTGGGCATACGCGTAGTCTTATTCGGAAATATAGCCCTCAGATAGTTCTCAAAATCTCGACTCTACATTACAAATCAGCATACTTGCTAAGTTAAAACATGTTAATGTAATTGAAGCTTATTGTTTTTCACACAAAACATACCCTGAAATGCCTCTTTTGCCAGAAGAGGCATTTCCAAGTATAGTGCAGACTCAATTCCGTCACAATAACATAAATGAACGCACCAAACACGGGAACCAAGACATGTGGACTTGCACGTGGTTTTAACAGTGAATAAATCGCGTATTTTTCCTGAAATGTGGTATAGATATGCCTTTAAAAACTCGTAAAAATAAAACCACATTTTCTACTACGCTTAAGAATGATTTTAAGTTCAAAGCGTTTCCGGGGAGAACTTTTCCCGGAACATGCGCAAAATTTTAATAATATGCATACCCGCAGCAGCGTCTCCCCTCGCCGGCCGCCGCCTCCGCCGCGCCGCACCCGCAGTAATCGTAAGTTATCTCCCAGCGCCAGCCCCCCGCGAAATGGCGTAGCGCGTGCCCAAAACTGCAAATTACGCAATTTATCCAAAGATTTTTATATCCAGGATGGAGATGGCACATGCCCGTTGTTCGTGCGCCGATAATGTGAGCGGTGACGATGGAGGCGCTTCATTTGAAAATATACTATGCAGCGACGCCACAGTCGAGTTTTTTTTACAGGGATTTTAGCAAAATACTATCCAAAAGATTACACGATATTGGCTCCACAATCGAGTACCTATGTTTATCTGGAAGATATGACAAAATGTTTCGATTCTCGATTTGGCATCATGGTTAACTGGACTGGCATGGACCGGTTAAGTCGCTACCGCTCTTTGTCTTCTATAAATTAATTCGTGGGTTTTTTTTTTCAAACCATACAAAATCAGTATGATACTTTTGAGGTTACCGCGGTCGTTAGACATGTTTGAAAAATATTACGGCTTTTCACGCGGCAGGTAGAGATATTCTCCGACGTTTCGAGCTAATCATTCAGCCCGGATGCCTCCTTGACAACGGGCTGAATGATTAGCTCGAAACGTCGGAGAATATCTCTACCTGCCGCGTGAAAAGCCGTAATATTTTTCAAACATGACATACAAAATCAGACTTATCAGACTGTATGTAGGTATTTTACAAAGGATACGCGACGTTGGCACCGTCGTCACGTGACCGTAGAATAAGGCCGGATTACAGGAAGAGACGACTGATCAAACACGTCTTTATTATTGAACATTCTCTGCAACGCTCCATACTGTCATACTATCCATAAAAAAGTGACCTGTTTAACTTATCTTTCTTGCACTCGGCCCTGTGACCATCAGATGTCGCTGCACTGTAGATATATTTTCAAATTTCGCGAGGGAGGCGCGGTGGTCCTCCCTATTACGGTGCGCTCGTAAATTTGTATCGGCCTGAGCCGTCATATTGTGTGCGCGCGCACATAAAATATTAACGAGACATTCATCGTGTGTCGTGAACACGAAGTCAACTTCTGTGGTCATTATTTCCTTGTTTGTACTTCCCTCGACTCGGGGGAGGCTCGCGGTTTGAAAAATCTCGAAACCCTTGACAGTCGGGTTCCTTCCGGTCGCTCGCTCCCTTCACCGGCCACGATAATATAACGCAAATATTCAAAAATCTGATAACGGCTCAGCTATATCCACATCATTTAGATGTTTGCCACTAAATGGTTTTGAAGATTCAAAGATTTTGTCAAAGCGATTTTTTGTTTACACTTTTTTATAACTTCGTCAAATGTCATTCAGATAGCTATACATATTACAAGTAACTTGAAATAAACAATGTCGTTACAGCATCATATCAAAAGTTTTCATTAAAATACAGAAAACTTTGAATACAAATGTTAAATTTAATAAAGGTAATTACGTAACGTTTATGGAAAATAATGTATAAATATATTTTTATAACTAGCGTGAAGTATTTCTTGAGTCCTGAGAAATGATTTGTAGGTTCGCTCAGTATGTGCTACACACTGTAGAATCTGCAGGTACTATCATGGACGTTGCTCTGCGGAACTTCCTGCTGCATCCCTTATTCCTCGCCAACCATCCCATATCCGGAGGCGCCGCCGCGGCGCCGCAGAGAATCAGAGCCCCCCTCGTGGTTGACATTTGGCTTGAGACAGAGACAGAGGCTTTTGAGAACGAACCATTTCTCAAATGTATTTCTCTGCCTCACCGACAAGATATGGAACGGTCTGCCGGCAGCGGCGGTAGTTTTTTCTCAAACCTATAACCTGGGAGTCTAGTAATTCAAACTCGTGACTCTCTGAGCTGTAGACCTTGCGAGTCTGAATTTTTTAACATTTTAAAAATTTGGAAAATTTTGGAAAACTAGCTCGACTAAAAATTCTGTAAAATTATCGAACCTGCTTACAAAATTTCCCGAGAATCGGTTGAGAAATGCGACCTGTAGACGAAAGGGTTTTTAGGGTTCCGTACCCAAAGTGTGAAAACGGAACCCTATTACTAAGCCTCCGCTGTTCGTTCGTGCGTCTGTCACAGGGCTGTATCTCATGAATCGTAATAGGTAGGCAGCTGAAATTTTTACAAAGTGTGTATTTATTTTGCCGCTATAATAACAAATAGGTAAAATAAAAAAATAATAAAAATTTAAGAAGGGGCCCCAAAAAAACGTGATTTTTTTGTGTTAAATCTTGTACGATGGTACGGAACCCTTACGTGTTCGAGTCCGACTCGCACTTGGCCGGTTTTTTAATGAATGAATGAAGCAAAGACGTGTGGTTACAATGAATAGGTGCCCGATAGACTAAACCACAGCCACCTTCCACCGTCCTGCGTTATGATTTCAATTCAGTTCAAAGTTACTGAGATGTAAGTTATGTAGACTATGTATGCATAGACAAGTAATATACTGAATTTATTAGTACTATTCACAGCTAGTGTTAGTAGGTAGTTCACTAGCAATGCATGTGCTCTCAACCAGAACAGAATCTAGTCAATAGCGTAAGACCACTTGATCGATGCAGAGAGGAAAACTATTTTGAAAATAATATTTTTTACAATTCCACCCACAATGTTTGTAGATTTAACATTGATATCAAATTATTGCATTTTGGAGAAAATGCACTCACAATGTTCTCTATTTGGGAGTTTTAGCTCTATTGTAGACGTATTAAAAATAGCTATTCAGCTCAAAACTGTAACGCGTAAAACGATCTTAGTGTTGAAGGGAAGTGTTATTTGCGCGTTACGACGTGAAAGCGAATGTAAAGGATTTTACGGCGCCAGCAGTAAACTGCAACGTTGCTGAGTCACGGCGCGGGGCGGGGCGGGACGGGGCGGCGCGGCGCGCAGTGTTGCGCATGCGAGAGGACACGTCGCGCCGAGCAATGCACGTGCTGAGATTAGCTACCTAACTTACTTTCTCATTTGAGTAATGGAGGCTGTAATATAACTCGACACGTGTAAACTCTTACGCGGCACAGACATGGTCTACGGATAACCTTCACAATATACATTTTGAGTGTTGTACCGTTGAGGCTAGAGTTATTACCTTTTACAACTGCACTACTCAGAGTGGTTAGTCCTAGTTCTCATCTAAATTGGCGTTTACGGAACTTCGAAGTTACGTAAAAATGTCAAACCCCATACAAGTTTATACTACTTATTCTGTGGTTTTACTTCTTCAAGCCGTCAAAATCAATCTCGGACTTCCGATTTGTATGAAAACGCGGCAACGGCATAGAATGCGACGGGGAGTAAGCTGATTTGACAAACTCAGGCCCGAGTGCACGAAAGGACAAAACATTTAAATCAACGTCAACGTATGATTAAACACGTCACTTTGTATAGACAGTATGGAAGGTACTCTATGCGGTTCACGAAAAGTGACGTGTTTGAACATTGATTAACTCAGCCGTCTCTTCATGCAATCGGGGCTAAGCCGAAAAGAAACTGAAAAGCCGAAAAGCTGAGTGCACGAAAGAACAAAAAATCTAAATCAACGTCGAGGTATGATTAAACACGTCACTTTGTATGGACAGCATGGAAGGAACTCTATGTAGTTTACTAAAAGTGACATGTTTGAACATTGATTAACTCAGCCGTTTCTTAGTGCAATCGGGGCTAAGACGCTGACAGCTTCGTCTCTGTCAAGATTGCGTGCATTCTTTGTCCATAGACCAAGACACATTTGAAATCGTCTTCCGGGCCCTAACGGTTCCCTTTCCGTAAAAGTTGTCAGATTTGAATCAACATTTTTGAATCACTTGAGAAAGCTTTATGCTATGTCCGTATGTTTTTGTTATTTTTTTGTTCAAAATCTGTATTTTTACAGTAAACCAAAAGTAAAGCAAAGAATACCACTTTTTTTCCAATTTTTAGGCAATATTTTTCAATCTAAAATGTATATTCAAAAAATTTGAACATGCAGACGTTGATTTTACCAATATATTTTAGAATCGAACATTTCCAAAACCTAGTTAAAATGTAGTATGGAGAATTGGTAGAGCAATTGTGTCAAAATAACATGGTCATAACTTCTTGTGCCGCTGAGGTTCGGCAGGAGGTGTAGTGGGTTTACAGTTCCCAAAGTGTTCGGTCAGATCTATTACATTCCTGCAGATGAGTCGTGCGGTGCGGCGCGGGGCGGTGCGGGAGGTGAGGGTGGGGGGAGGTGCGGAGCGTTGTTCCCACCGCAATGTCGCTCTCGGGAGACATTCCACAGATAGCGCGGGCGTTTCGTTTCACCCCGAAACGAAAAACGTTATCGCCCGGTATTTTAAACACACGTCAATTAGTGCAGCGCATGTGTGGAGCGGCCGGAGCGGGGCGCGATTACGTTCCGGTTTGAACTTCGCAACTCAAAAGAGACAACTGAATTCATATGAAATTAATGAGTAGCAAGAAGTATGGCCGCGAGTCGCCTTACTTAATTGAAGATACAAATAATTTGCACTTAACGATTTTAAAGATAGCTAACATGTGTTGAAAAAGGATGATTTGATGGGTGTTCTGCTCAGACAGCGGAGGGTAACGTAACCGGCGCGGCCCTCGGATCCGTTCGCGTGCAAGGGGAGCGTTAACTGACGACGCCATTTTGAACTGGGGTCAGATTTAATTGGCATATGTGGTTTTAGACTGACATATTGTGCGCTACCGCATTGTCCCCGCTCGCCGTGCCCACATTATGTCTGTTTACTTCTGTCTCCTGTCATTAGCAGCTTAGAGGTGAGCTTAGAATGCGCTGATTTACGAGGCTTGGCATATACGGGGTCGCCGCATTTCACGGATATCGATCCACGTGCCGTATGCCCCCGAGCTCTTAGGGTCGAGTGCACGAAAGGACAAAAAATCAAAATCAACTTCAACGTATGATCAAACACGTCACTTTGTGTGGACAGTATGGAAGGAACTCTATGCGGACCACTAAAAGTGACGTGTTTGAACATTGATTAACTCGGCCGTCTCTTCGTGCAACCGGGTGTTGTCCGATCACTCCGTTATGCGATCGTTGCATCATTGAACACTTTGTTTTTAGTGGATGATTCGTACAAAACCGGCCACGGAAAGGGTTATCCCATCTACCCTCGCATCGGCACTAAGCCACGCTAAGCCCCCAATTTCCTCGAATAGCCTCCGGCTCACCGCCTCGTCGTCGTCGCGGTTAAATGAACGTTTTGTCTTTAAATTATCGAGTCTCATCTCAAATATTTTGCTTGCGAGCCAGACGCGGCGTCAGCTGGGCGGGGAGGGTGCGGAGGGTGCGGGGGTGGAGGGGGCGTCGGCGGAGCGGGGTCGGTGACTCGGGCCGCGGGCAAGTTTTAGCATATCTCCGTGATCTCGCTAAATCCCGGCCGATAATATAACCTTTAGCGAGGGGGAGCAAGTCTAGCGCCATTATAGAGCCCCGTCCGCGTCCGCGCGGCGCTGCAGCCGGGAAACTCGCATTTAAAAAGAGCCATCGTAAAACGGAGCGACACCGACGCAGCCTCGGCCGCCTAATGGGATCGGATGGCGTACGCCGGAGTAATAAAGCGTGTTTCATAATGATATTTATTAGGGGTCAGGGTGGGGCGGGCGGGGGGGGGGGGGTCGGGTCGACTCCGCTTCAGCCAGACTCGCACCAGACTGAACTTATTAACAGCCTGCACCCGCGCGAACACGTCTCGCGCAGGCACGGCTGGCGGCGGCGGCAGCGCGGGGCGGCGCGGTGGCTCAGCTGAACATCCTATTAGCGTGTTAATTGATGACAAAACCCTCCACCCTCAGTAGGTGCGTATGTATGCAGCCGAAGCGCATAAATACATAAATACAATAGCTTTCTGGTGTGTGATACCTTCAGAAACAGGGGGCCCATTCAGGTAAAAGTGAGTTCGAGTTCGGGAATGAGTTAACCTAAAAGTAGCTGGAAAAATATGATTATTAAAATAATGGAACTCTTCTTTTACCTTCCAACCTACTCATAGGCCAAAGCAGATTTTTACCAAACTAAAATGACGCTAAAGAAATGCGGAAATATCACCTATTTATAAAAGTGAGTTGATATTTAGAACCGAACTCGAACTCACTTCTACCTGAATGGGCATGCAGTCGTTTTGTGCGGCAACGGCTATGTCATTTTCCAAACGTTTGACCTTGAGAAATCATGGGCTGCGGGTGGATGTCCACGTCGTGACATGTCGTGACACCGCGACTAGAACTGGACATATATGGCTGGTTTTCACCACCTCCAGTTGCCGGAAATCCGAAGAGTAACTTTCGGTTACTTTGCATATTTATCCCCTGTTTTCACCACCTCCAGTGACCCAAAATCCGATTAGTAACTTTCGGTTACATTGCATATTTACATGTTGTAACCAAAAGATAACTTTGGGATTTTTGTAGCTGGAGGTGGTGGAAACGGGCGTAAGGGATTCGTCGATCGTGTTTCGGATTCCACGTAAAACTGCAGGTCCCCGCTTCCTTATTTCCTAGGTGGTACGGTTAATTTCGCCCGGGTAAGTATCATCGCTCTTGCACCACTGTCTTTCTCTTTCAGAGTTCGATAAGTGCATTTCGTCACGAATGCGAGCTGCTCCATGGTTCGGAATCCGTGTAAAAACTGTAGGTCCCCTTCCCCTACTAGGTGGTAGGGTTTAAGCCCGCCCGGGTTGGTACCATCGCATTGGATGAAAAGATGGTCGAAGCGGCAATGAAAAATTGTCCGTGTTTTCCATCCAGTTCAATGTAGCCGTGCTCATAAAGGGAAGGTCCTGGCATGGCACCTAATTCCTTCGGGAATGTGGTGTATTGGGCTAATATCATAACGGTAGTTGTGTGGTATTAGCCATCCATGTCAGGTCGCATAAAAAAAAAATGAACGATGGTCGAAGCGGCATGTTTTCCATCTAGTTTAATGTAGCCGCATAATAAAAGTAAGGTCCTGGCATGGCACATAGTTCTTAGATCGTGTATTAGGTTAGGTAATAACAGGAGGTGTGGTTTTAGCCATCTATTTCCAGTTACATAAAAAAGCAGCAGAGTGGGGGAGGGTCTCTCAGCACAGCCACCCGATTTTACGTTTCCGTACCCAAAGGGTGCTATTACTAAGCCTTCCCTGTTCGTCCGTCCGTCTGTCACAGGGCTGTAACTCATGAACCGTAATAGGTAAGCAGCTGACATTTTCACAGAGTGTGTATTTACTTTTCCGCTATAAAAAGAAATAAGTAAAATAATAAAAAATAAACACAAAAACTTTTTTTGTAGTTAATCTTGTACGATTGTCTGGAATCCTTCGTGTGCGAGTCTGACTCGCAATTGGCCGTTATTTCATAAACAGTTTCGAAGGCGTGTCCACCCGCATTGGGCTTCCACTGGCAGCTGCCAGGGTGCACTGAGGCAGGCCGGCTCGAGTCAACAACATTACGGAAATTGAACGGCTAATTAGAGAAAAAGTAGCGTCTGCCTCCGCCGCTACCGCACCGCCACCGCCGCGCCACCGCGCCGCAGGCTCGGCGGTAGGCGGGAAATTATCCCGTTGCGTCGCCGCCGTATTTCACGAGGTTTTAGCTCGCCTTATTGTCCGAAGGCCTCTTGTTTAGCCGGAGAAGCTTGTTAGCTTATCTCGCGGCGACGGAGCCAGCTCGGTGCGAGGCGACGCCGCGACGCCGCCGGGGCTGGGGCCCGCACTAAGTGCAGTCTGCTTCTCCTCTTGACTTAAGGCGCTAGGACTAGCCAACTACTCGCGCCATACAAATGCACTTTTTAACAAATGTAATAATATGTAGTGAAACGCTTCAGCAAATCCAAATAGAACTCCAGACTGATAATGGATTGTTAATATTTTTTTATTCCATCATTTCTTTAAATAATAATAAAAATAAAAAAGTTAATTTTTCTCATTAGAAATCTAAAAGTAATTCGATTTCTAGATATAAGGAAAAAGCATATATGCATAAACAAAAAAATACATTTGCTTTTAGATTTCTACATTTAGTCAAAAAAGTTCGGAAATGGATACCGTTTCCGCAATGTATTTTGTATAGAAAAAGGAAACATACATTAACGAAAATAGGTTGATTCCTAGACAAGGAATCATATATTGTAAGAATGACACTTATAATCGTCAGACTTAGTTAGTTAACTTGGGGTGCCTCGTCTAACTTTGCGATTTGGCTAGTACCAGGGCCTTAAGTCGCACGAGACGTTCGAGAAATTAGTATTTTAGGCCTGCGAAAGATCGGGATAATGCGGATCAGGCGAAGGTACAAGCAGACGGTACAGACCTAAGATATAAATGGGAAAGATTGGATAAATCCATAGATATTACGTCGAAGGGTAAAGTACGTAAGAACGTATCACCGATTTGCAAACAGGGAAAAATGATGTTAGCTCTTTCACTCTCGCGGTAAATAACATTGCATCTACCTTCGAGGTCATCAGACGCCAGTGCAGCAGCACAATGCATTTTAGCAGTGACACGATTTGACGGAAGCAGTATTTAACTATACTTTATCTTTCCCTGGTACGCACGTTTACTCTGAAATCGGTACACCTGAAACGGAAACAAATTCAAGCTCTCATTCTGTCATATTGACGTCAACCATGGAGTAAAAGGGACTTAGGAATTCTTTCTCCTTCCATAGTTTCCGTTGTTGATGTTTAATCGTTTTCGTGACCCCTATAGTATTATATCAAACTATAAAAAGAGACATTATTGCAGCGGCACGTACGTGCACGTGTGTGATGTTTGAAACATTTAGAATTGACCGTATTTCGACCGTTTCGGTTACATTTATAACGTTATAATCATATGGTACATTTATTTACTAATTTTTGGAAGTGAAAAAAAAGGTGAAAAGTAGAATTCAACCACTGAAGTACGGAAACCGAGTTATATTTTCTCCTTCAAACTAGTTTCTGGTTGTCAATTGTCATTAGTATCTGGTAACTACATAGCATTCATCTCTTTATATTCCATACATTTTATAACCTCAACATTTTTTATTCGTTCGAAAGAGAAAACTAAAATCGTCCAAGTGCGAGTCGGACTCGAACACCAAGGGTTCCGTACCATCGTACAAGATTACCACAAAAAATCACGTTTTTTTGTATGGGACCCCCCTTTAATTTTTATATTTTTTTTATTTACCTATTTGTTTTTTTTTTATGCGACCTGACATGGATGGCTAATACCACACAACTACCGTTATGATATTAGCCCAATACACCACATTCCCGAAGGAATTAGGTGCCATGTCAGGACCTTCCCTTTATGAGCACGGCTACATTGAACTGGATGGAAAACACGTACAATTTTTCATTGCCGTTTCGACCATCTTTTCATCCAATGCGATGGTACCAACCCGGGCGGGCTTAAACCCTACCACCTAGTAGGGGAAGGGGACCTACAGTTTTACATGGATTCCGAACCATGGAGCAGCTCGCATTCGTGACGAAATGCACTTGTCGAACTCTGAAAGAGAAAGACAGTGGTGCAAGTTGGTATTGAACCCGGGCCTCTGGTACGCTAGGCCAGTCCCCGCGCCATTAGGCTACGAGCCGCTTTATAAATATATATATATATATATATATATTGTTATAGCGGCAAAATAAAAACACACTCTGTGAAAATTTCAGCTGCCTACCTATTACGATTCATGAGATACAGCCCTGTGACAGACGGACGGACGGACGGACAGCGGAGGCTCAGTAATAGGGTTCCGTTTTCACCCTTTGGGTACGGAACCCTAAAAACGATAAGCTGGACCACCTAGATCAGAGGTTCTCAAACTTATTTTGTCTACCGCCCACTTTGAGAATCCATTATTTTCCAACGCCCCCCAAAATGTTTAGCTTTACCACATTTTATAAATTACAATCACAATGATTATCTAACAAATTTTATTTAATGATATAATTATAGCATGCCACATGAGTGTACTATTATATCTTGTTAGCTTAAACGAAACTTTGTAAATAATATATAGCTTTGTAAATAATAATTGATATAGTTTAGCAAGTCGGTTTTCGTTCTTGTTTAAAGTAGGTAAGTACTATAAAATATCAGATAAACACAAATCTCCCATCGCCCCACTAAACAACTTCAACGCCCACCAAATACCTCTGAGCCCTGCACCGCCCCTCTGTAGGCCTCTAGCGCCCACAAGGGGGCGTTATCGCCCACTTTGAGAAAGACTGGCCTAGATCCATAGTGATCTTGCCATCATCCTTTCTGTTTTCTGTTTATCGGGACGTGTTGTATTTTGTCGGTACTCCGGACATCATATGAAATATTGAGATAACCCTACCTGTTCAATAGCATAAATTCGACCGTGACGCCGCCGACTTGATGGCCAATTATCACAAGACTAGATTGTTTTGCAGACTTCAGTTTTTCAAAGAAAGTAGGTAGGTACCTGCTAAATTTTAATATCAAACATAAAACGCCCGCCTACATTGAAGGGCGTACCTATTCAATTTAACTGCCGAAGTGAGTCAAATCGAAATAACATTAAGACAGATAGCAGCAATTACTTTATCTGCCGCGCCGCCTCCGCGCCGCCTCCGCGCCGCCGCCGCCACCGCCGCGTCCGGCCGTCCTCACCCTCCCCCTCCCGCGCGCACGCGCAACGCCCCCCACCCCCCACCCCCCCAGCCGCCCCGCGCCGTCACAGTCTCCCTCGCCATCTGCAAATTGAGTTCTCAACTTTTAACACACGAACCGGACGTTCCATAACTTTTCTAAACATCTACCCTGCTAATATCTTACTCTGGTTAGTGATAAATTAAAAATTAAAATATATCCGTCCTTATTTTTTGCCTGAAGACGAAAGAAAATAGTTCTATAATAACCATAACTATAATACTAACCAGAGATGGTGCACGCCGGCCTTATTTTCTAAGTAAAATATTCCCTTTCATGCGTATTCAAAGCGGAAAATGGTTGAGTTGAGTTAGCGATATAGCGCACTCCTTATTATCTTGCCTTACTAAATCTACTGTACCGTTTTCAGTAGAAAAACGATGCACACCCAAAAGTAGGGTATTGGAGTGCACGCAAGTACCGTTCTATAGACATTCATATTCACTTTATATGTAGTTCTACTTATTTAATAAGCTGCTGACATGCTGCTCTACCACGTGCTATCGACTCTTCACTACCAATTTCGTCACGAATGCGAGCTGCTCCATGGTTCGGAATCCATGTACAACAGTAGGTCCCCTTCCCCTACTAGGTGGAAGGGTTAAAGCCCGCCCAGGTTGGTACCATCGCATTGAATGAAAAGATGGTCGAAGCGCCAATGAAAAATTGTCCGTGTTTTCCATCCAGTTCAATGTAGCCGTGCTCATAAGGGGAAGGTCCTGGCATGGCACCTAATTCCTTCGGGAATGTGGTGTATTCGGCTAATATCATAATTGTACTTGTGTGGTTTTAGCCATGCATGTCAGGTTGCACAAAAAAAATGTTTCCAGGTTTATGTACACGTACTGTGAGTCACTTTCGAGCTTACATCAGCTATATAGAAATAATATTTTTTTCAACATAGA
The DNA here is from genome assembly GCA_946894095.1 of Incurvaria masculella. Classification (NCBI taxonomy): domain Eukaryota; kingdom Metazoa; phylum Arthropoda; class Insecta; order Lepidoptera; family Incurvariidae; genus Incurvaria; species Incurvaria masculella. The sequence continues at coordinate 21,609,911 of OX335650.1, read as the reverse complement.
GATTGACAGTTTCTCATGCGAGAACTTGACATGTTCGCATACAGAGCAGCCCCCCTCCACTCCATCTTCGCTGTCAATGACAATAAAAAGATAGGTACCTACTACATTCGCGATGCACGAGCAGTGTGTTGTCGGCTGAGCGCGGCAAGCTGCTATTTATTTTATTCAGTTCAAACGTGTCTTGTCTACACGGGTAGAGTCGCGAGCGAGTGGCTGACAGAGTAGAGTAGGTCGGTGGAGGGGGTTTAACGTTAGTAAAGCTACTCTACCACGCGCTATCCACTCTACTATACCAATTTTTATGCCCAATTGCATCTGCATTGGTAGTGAGAAGGATATTTAGTACTCGCCCTACTAACTCTACCGCTTACTCTACTAATGGCTTAGACCCATGAGAACTGATTGCTACTACTAAGGACCCATGATTGTGAATACTACTACAAAATATATCTAATTGTAATCTCCTGAGACAACTGCCCCCCTTTATTTTTCAATTGAGTCTCGCACAAACACTAGTATTTCAACAAATATCCTTAATCCAATGTAAAACACAGCATATTAATATTAACGTCTTCGGGAATGGAACCCGATACGCCTATACTTGCCAGTCAATACCGGACTATTACCTATTCTGTGCTGTCTGACAGAGCCGATCCAACGTTGTCGGCTTTAAAAAGAGATATAAAACGCCACGAGTTCGTAATAAAGCCGCCGCGCCGGAGACATTTCCAAACTCAACAGAACTCATTACTCTATTAATTAATTGCTGACGTTTATAGATAATAAAGTCAACATATTTACGAGGAGAGTCGATTACATTATCTCTCCGATACGATTGTGTAGCGGCTCCAACAGCGGCCGCGCTATCTGACGCGGCGTTTCTCTATGCGCTTTACACTAATCACTCATTGCGATGTCATCGCTACCGGAGTTTTGGTCGCATTAGCGACGCGACGACTACCTCATAAAATATCTGTTTTACGATCCATCGGGATATAATGGTTTCATTATACGGGAGACATTTTTGAGGAACGCGATTAATTAAAGAGCTCGCTGTAGTTTTTAGGTGTAGGTTTGTAAACAGTGGAAAAAAAACTATCGATATCGTCTTTGATGAGCTTTTGTACCATCATCGTACACATAACTGCAGTTCGCTGACAGTACAAATTATCGATTTAAACAAAAACTCTTATAGACTGTTGCTTATCCTATATTTTAATCTCCGGAAAAAATATCAAAATATTTCAGTGATTTTATGGGAAAAAAATCTCAAATACACTTCGGCGACCTTTTAGTTTCTAGAAAATGGACTCGCCACTTCTTATGTGTGAATAATAAACATTGATCGATGCATTGAGAAAAACGAGGTTGACAAAGTCAACCGATGGGTACACTGAAACCGCATATCGGTGCTCGGGATCCATAAATGGCACCCGGAATCATGTTTGCTGAGTGTGAGGGTTTGTGTCAGTGACTATACATTTTTTCCGGGGGTGATTGTGGAGGAAAAATCGGCAACTCTTTTCTCCTAAAATGATTACACAAGTCTAGTTTGCACAAGGTGTACTTATGTAAGAATAATAAAATAATATTCTAGTAATTTTATTCGTTTAATGCAATATTTACTACAAACAAATATCAGATATAAACACATGCACACACACAAGCTCCGACCGACGAGTAATGTGACAGTTATGTCTGTTTAATTATTCTGGTATTGACTTATCATTTGGCCTCCGCCGCCGGCCGCCACCGCGCCGCAACCGCCCCGCACCCGCGCCGCCTCCGCTCCGCACCCGCGCCGCCGCCGCTGTCAGTTCACTGAGTCAAAATAACAAATTGTTAATTGGGAAACTTTCGGCCCGCGGCCGCAAATACAAGTAATTGAATTTCATAGTTTGAGTGTCCATTAACTGCGGCTTTGTGAGAATTTCACTCAAATATGAACGGTTGATAACCTGGGGGGCCATTACGATACAAAGTTGGTTCGAGTTCGGCGCTGAATAACATTACCTATGTTTCGGTTCTTTAACATTTTATTAGTTAAGATAGAATCGGGTTGATTTGGTTCGTCATATTTTCATGTTAATTGAAGGGCGTGATAGCACCTGATCGCATTCAGTTCCATAATGGAATAAACCACAATTTATTATTTTCAAATATAACTAGAAGTTATTTTGACATTACAAACAGATTAAAGATAAATTGATTAGCAATTGTATTTGAAACATATTTATAATTTCATACGTCTTGCTGGTTCGGGCCCAGCCTTGCAGTATATTCCTAAAGTAGTTCTTTTTACAGGGCTCTTCCTTTAATCAATGTGTCTTTGCTGCACGTTCGATTATACAAATAAACATGTTATCACAATATTTGGACCCATTTCTTTTTAAAACTGTTTTTGTGATTTTTTATGCTTATTTGCTTCATTAAGATCGGAGTCTTGCAGTTTTGTCTTCAATTTATAGCTTAGCCATCAATCTATAACTTAATTTTTTTTTTTTTTAAATTCGTTGTACTTATTTTTTAAATAAGTAGCTCCTACTAACACAGTGTTTAAGATTATACCTACATACATTGATTTAACGCTTCATCTGCGTTGCGGACATTGACTGCAAAAATTGAACAATCAAAAATATTGCCGTCATCACCAAAAGCGTATTTGGCATCAGACGCTATCCAAATTATGGGTATACAGCCGGTGGCGAAATTGTTAGACGCAATACCCGCGAATGGTATGTTTTGCTGGTTCGGGTCCAGCCTTGCAGTATATTCGTAAAGTAGTTATTTTTACTGGGCTCTTTCTTCAATTAATGTGTCCTTGCTTCACGGTCGATTATACATACATACTTGTCACATTCCTTGGAATAAGCGACGTACCTGCTTAGTACGAATAAGTAAATTTACTTAAGTAGCTCCTCTACTCGGGTCAATATCGTTTTGGACTGATGTCGGGCGGAATTATTTGCTGGATATTAAATTCATCCTCTATTTCACTCGCCACAAAAGTTAAAAGTTAGCCTAAGTTCTATTAGACTAGGAGGTCGCGACAAAAATGGCAACGATAACGTAAATGGCTGAAACTGGGTTCACGGGATAAAGACCAACCCTCTCAAAGTAAATGTGTCAAAAACTAGTTATGGTGACAAAAAATATATGTGATAAGGTAATACTTGCTTAGCAATAAATAACTGAACAAACATTTCGTTGCATTTCGTGGTTATAGGTGATTTAGGTTACAGATATGACTGAAGGTACATTTAAGTATTTAATAAAAAAAACGACTGCTTAATCTCGTATAATTAATAGATATGATTTATTTATTTATTTATTTATTTCACACACAAGGTAAGTAGGTAACTGTACAGATATAGCATGAACAGGTAGCATACATTTCTTTTTCCTACCCAGTTTTTAAAGTTCTACATATTTGCACTGTGCAACCTACAAAATAATTTAATTTTGTGTAGTAGGTGCAACTGACGGAAAGCAATAGTTTTAATGTGAACTGCGAATAATCTCTATCGACTCTGAGAAGTTTAGTGTCAAATGTGCTGGTTTGTGTGATTGAGTATTTTACACTAGAATTCTATTATTGTGGGTGTGCATGAAAAAGTACATAAGCAGGGTTGTGTAAAGGTGTGTAGTGATGTGTATATGTGTATGAGGGTGTATACGTATGTGTAAGAGCCAGTTATTGGTGATTGGTGTACATAAAAATGTTAGTATGAGTTATTCTATTTTAAGTTTCTATGCTGAATAGTTTTTCGATTTCGTCTGAGGACATGTGGAGTAATATTTTTGTAACTTGTTTTTTAAATGTTTTCAAGTTTCTGGATTCCTTAATTGCAGTGTCGAAGCTACCATCAATTCGTGAACCGAGCCATTTCAATGATCGTTGAGCAAATCTAGAGGTTGTTGAGGTCAATATATATACCAAGATATTTAATAACATCTACTCTTTCTATATCCACGCAACCACAATCGTTTTGCGATACCGACGCATGGTATGAACATGTAACATTGTGCAATTTCAAAGTTTGCCCTAAATATTTTTGTCCCGTTTTTGTTATTGAAAATTATATATATTTAGTTTTGGGAATGTTTAGTGTAAGAAGGTTACTATCCAGCCATGATTTAACCTGTCTAAGTCCTTCTTCAGCGTTTTTTATAGCATCAGTCCAAGTTTCACCCTCAAATACCAGTGCAGTGTCATCAGCAAACGCGAATATTTTCATGCATGGGATTTGTTTACTGCATAGATCATTTACATAAATGAGGAAGAGAATTGGGCCAAGTATGATACCCTGTGGAACACCAAAGGTAACTGAAAGTGGTGGACCTATTTCCTTTTCCACTTTAACCCTCTGCGTGCGTTCACCAAGGTAGCTGTTGAACCATTTTAATGCAACTCCTCTTATTCCCATGAGGTCCATTTTCTTTATGAGAATAAGTGATGAGACTGTATCACTGTAAACTGTAGGTCCCCTTTCTTACTTACTAGGTGGTAGGGTTAATCCCGCCCGGGTTGGTACCATCGCATTGAATGAACGATGGTCGAAGCGGCAATGAAAATTGTCCGTGTTTTCCATCCAGTTCAATGTAGCCGTGCAATATAAGGAAGGTTCTGGCATGGCACCTAGTTCCCATGTGGTGTGTTAGGCTAATACCATGACAGAAGGTGTGGTATTAGCCATCCAGGTCCAGTCACATTTCAATAAAAACAGCCGTGCATTGTTTTTTTTTGTTGATAGAACTAATAACTGCCTGAGTAAGCCCCGCTACTGCGTCTTCTGTTGAGCGGTTTTGCCTAAATCCGTATTGGTTATCAGAGTACAAATCTTTTTTTTATCAGGTATTTGTTAAGCCGTTTACCTTTTCTAAAATTTTTGAAACCGTGCTAAGAAGAGAGATAGGTCTATAGTTGGACATTTCAGTCTTGTCTTCTGCTTTAAAAATAGGTATAACTACAGCATGTTACAGGGCATTTGGGAAAATTCCGGTTGAAATGCTCAAATTGCATATATGAGCCAACGGTTTCGTAATATAGTCTTCAACAGTTTTTAGAAGATGGGTTGTTATGTGGTCTAATCCGGGTACACTTTCAGATCTTAGTTATTGTATTTTTTGTAGTATTTCTTCTTCGTCCGTCGGTTGAAAGTAAAAAGAAGATGATTGGGAGGATATATCTGGCAGTACGACCTTTTTGCTTAGCTTCATCAGTTTTTAATCTCGTCATTATTTTGTTTGCTAGATTGGAATGTTTCCAGACATACAGTATATTCATGAGTAGGTACATACCAACATCTATTTTATATAGCCAATCTAGGTAACGCAACCACTTGGCACAGGCAGACCGACATATTTAGCATCAAAGGATTAGTGTCTAACATGTGAACCCAGATTCAGCCATTTACCTTATCGTGATCAAAAATGTCGTGACCTCCCGGAATATATTCCAAGGTCCAGATATGTCTGATTTACCGAGATTTATCAAAATTGGTTCAGCGGTTTAGGCGTAAAAACGTAACAGACGCACATAGTATTACTTTCGCATTTATCATATTAATATAACATGGGGATTATTGTTAGTATTCCAATGGAACTCTTACAATGGTGAAGAAAACTCAAAGCTGGATGTCGCATGAATGTCTTCACCTTAAAAACGTCAAAACTGTCATTTCTGTCAAGTTTTTTTACGAGTTTTTAGTTGAAAGCTGTACTCCATGATGCAGTTAGAATAAGGTCACAGAATAAGTTATATAAGGTTTAGAGGACTAGACGAGCTTTTGTTGGCCTTAAAAAAAACAATGTTATTGACCAACACAAAGTATGAAACGAAATAATAGGTCGGGGAAAAAGTCTTTTCGCATTATAGTATGTATGAACTTGTAATAAAATCTCTTTGGCTATACTATTTGTATCTGGCTGGTTTTGGTATCATTGAAAGTTTAAATTTTAAAGAACATAATTCCAAATTCAAATTAGGAAAATGTGTGATTCTCATTTGTTTTTCGTACTGTCAAAATGAGTGAATCTAATGAAGAAATTCGATACATTTTAAAATGTTACTACAAAAAAGGTAAAAATGCAACGCAAGCCGCGAAAAAAATTTGCGATGTTTATGGACCTAGTGCAGTGTCTGTGAGAGTAGCACAAATTTGGTTTAAGCGTTTTCAATCCGGAAATTTTGATGTCAAAGATGCACGTCGCTCTGGTCGCCCTATTACGGATAAAATGGATGCCATTTTTGAAAAAGTGGAGCAAGATCGGCATATCAGTAGTTACGACGTAGCTGAAGAACTAGGAATTGACCACAAAACAGTTTTGGCGCATTTGAAAAAAACTGGGTACACAAAAAAGCTCGATATTTGGGTACCTCACGAGCTCACTGAAAGAAACCTAATGAACCGTGTACTCATTTGTGATTCTTTATTACGACGTAATGAAACCGAACCATTTTTGAAGAAGCTGATAACTGGTGATGAAAAGTGGATCACGTACGACAAGAACGTGCGAAAAAGGTCGTGGTCAAAGGCCGGTCAAGCTTCACAGACTGTGGCGAAACCCGGGTTAACTCGCAACAAGGTGATGCTGTGTGTGTGGTGGGATTGGAAGGGCATTATTCATTATGAGCTGTTACCACCAGGCAGGACCATCGATTCTGAACTCTACTGCGAACAACTGATGAGATTAAAGCAAGAAGTTGAGAGAAAGCGGCCGGAATTAATCAACAGAAGGGGTGTGGTTTTTCATCATGATAACGCTAGACCTCACACATCTTTAGCCACTCAGCAAAAACTAAGAGAGTTTGGCTGGGAGGTGTTAATGCATCCGCCGTATAGTCCTGACCTTGCACCTTCAGATTTCCACCTGTTTAGGTCTCTTCAGAATTCTTTAGGCAGTGTCAGGTTAACATCACGAGAGGACTGCCAAAACCACTTGTCGCGGTATATTGATCAGAAGTCCCAATATTTCTATAGCAATGGGATCATGTCCCTACCTACAAGATGGCAAAAAGTTATCGAACAAAATGGTACCTACATACTTTAGTTAAATGTAAATAAACCATATTAAAAAATTTTTTGAATTTTCTTAAAAAATGCGAAGAAACTTTTTCCCCAAAATATTACAGGTTATGTTTTTGTGATGTTTTCTTTCCCACGACTTCTTTTGATTCCTATAATTAAGAATAATTTATTTTCGGATTAACATGGAGAAAAGACAGCAAGTCGCTCCAAGCCAGGGCGAGGCACGAAGGCTGCTACGCGGATGTTGAAGTCGCTTGAAGCCAGCGTTAGCTGTTGTTTGGTGCATCAAGTTTCAACGTGACAAGGTTTTACGAAATTAGGAAGAACAAAATATAAGCAGGTGCTGCAAAAGTAAGCGAAGTATTTGCATAATGTTCAAGAGATTGACACATGGCCCGCCGGCGCGCCGCCGCGACCCGACATACCCCGGCACAACCGCTCGGAAAGTAGACATTTCCTGGGTGCCTACTCTTCCTCACATGAGAAGTTTGTTTGCACCAGAGTCAGACTTCATCTAATAGGGAACAAAATAAAATGCTTTTTCGATCGCTTCGGTACCAACTTTTCATACCCATACAGTTCCCGTTTTCAAGAAAAATGCGACCGGGGGCTAGCTTCAAATAAAATGATAAAAGAAATGCGGTAAAAAGAGCTAAACATAATTATTATTTTTTAAATATATAGTTTTTTATTAAAAATAACGCCAATTTAGTATTGATTCTTTCAGGATTTTCAGGATCTTTCAGAAGAATTTCTAGGACCCGAACCTAGCGTCACCACAAGCAAGGACCTTAAAGCGATGCACTACTTTAGTAGCAACATGAAAAAGTTGTGAAAACTTTGTAATATTATTTCTGTAAAGAATTACTACAGTGACCTATAAACAAAGAGTCAAAATACAAAATACGTTCACATATATCAGTAATTTTGTCGTTAAAAGATACCAAATAAACATATAGACAGAGTTATATTTGCACTTATAATATTAGTATGGACAACTGTTGCCTACCAAAATGAAGTTATTGTATAAATTTTAATCAAATCAACTAACCATTAAAACAACCATTTTGCATTAAGACATAAACAAAGCATAAAACAAAGCATTTGCTTTTATATACCTATTTCTAATGAACTGCTTAAAACTTGAGAAATAGTTACCCGATTCGCGGTTTGCATCTACGTCTAGTCTGATTCTACTCATAAAAGCTATGCTTTATGACCGGAATAGTTAGCAATGTGAAATGAATTTAACAAAATAATAGATGGAATGCAGTTGATGATTCCATGGAAATTGGCGAAGTACATCCCTCTGAATTACAAAGAGTGACCAGTGGAGTAAAAAACAATAACTTTTTAATCATTCACCCGATTTATATGTGGATAGTATTTGCGTCTATGATTTACGTACATTTCTGGGCGCGTTTGGGTTCTCGAAGGGTGACCGTTTTCGATGTTGAGGCTGGCCGTGGTACGGATTTCACGTAAAACTTTAGGTCCTCTTCCTTACTTACTACAGGCGTTAGGTTTGATCCCGCCCATGTTGATACAATGCAATGGGCAATGAAAATTGCACGTGTTTTCAATCCATTTCCATGTATCAATGTCAGTGCAAAGAGGTTCGGGCGGCAAATGCTTTTGAAACAATGTTTAAAAATATTGACATTCCTTCCTCTGATATTATAAATGAAACTATTTGTATGTTTTTTATCACACTTCCAAACTGTGCAGGATCATCCGCTGGGCTAGTCAGAAGATTGTTGGCACCATTTCGACTCAACCTATTTTTATTGAATTTGGTTGATACATTGTCGTGGACCAGGTTTTTGGACCAGCCAGCCAGTCGAGCTACCTTTCATTCAGGAAATAATTCAGCCCGACATAAGTCCAAAACGACATTGACCCGAACGGAGCCGGGTACGTCAGCAAGTGTAAGTGTGAGTGTAGATAATATGCAAAGAGGAGTGTGCAGTCAACACGCCCCATTGCAGGCAGCGCAATTTACATATTATGTAGAGAGCAATCAGTGTCAGCTATGTGGCTGGGTCGGACGAGCTAGCCTTGCACTATGCTTGTGTAGCAACGTTTTAAAGCTTCATTTATTTATTTAAAGTGGCCTTGCTTCACAGTCGATTCATGTCATATTCGTTGAAAAATGCGTTGGTCGAAACGTTTATTTTACTTACATTAGAAACATTCTTAAGTCTGGGTATTCGTTTTCAGCAGGATTCGAATCTGCGACTTTTGGATTATCTGCAATGAGATGGCGCTGATTTCACGTATTAATCCTACGATTAGGCACTGTGCATAAAGTTTTCTCACAAATATGGTATTTATCATTTGAATTACTATAAAATCATCAGATAGTCTGCCATAAAATCTCGTGGTGATTAAAACCCAAACTCAAACCAGATTCTAATCGTATCAGTCGTACCAATTTGTCTATTGTAATGTGTATAGCGCTTGATATTGTGTCGTCACACATGTACAGAACAGAGCACCAATTATTGGAAATGTATCGCAGTTCGTGGGAACATTCTTTGTTCTAAATCGCTTGACATTCGGACAACATTCTAATGCATATGCGGCAGCATCAGTAATCGCTTCACATCACACTACCATCTCTTGTTTACATTATTTTAGCTGTCACAAATAAAGTTGCACCCAAAAAATAAACTCATCGCGATGTTTACAACATGCACATAACCAGCCCGGGCGGTGCTGGCTGGATGCATCGCGAGCGGTGATAAATATTTGGTCGACAATTTTAATGTTTTTCACTTTCGAGGACACTAAAAGCAACATCCATTAACCCCGAAGCCTGCTACCCTTTATTTTACTCAGCCGTATTTTGTAGTTTCTCCTACTACGTTGTTTTGGGAGCCGTGAAACGCCTCAAGCTGGGCGCGGCGGAGGCGGTGACGGCGGCGGCGGCGGCGGCGGCCGAGCTGTGTGCTGGCACTCCCTTTCTCCGCAATTACCGTATAGACACAATGTCCCCGCCGAGGAAATGGAGGGCCCAATTCACCGGCGCGGCGACAGTGTTTCGAATGTCACAAGCCAAATTAAAAGTTGACATCGGACGCCATTAGATACGCTGAAACGCTGAAAGGGAAGCTTTCAGGCCTCGTCGCCGCACAGCCAGCTCTGATTAGGTCCCTTATTGCTATAATTTACACATTATTTTACCTCTACTAACTGTAACTAACTTCTATAACTTCTGTAACTATCTTTGTTTTTAATGTAATAATGAGAAATGTCAGCGAAAATTCATAAAGCAATCCTGAGTTGGCAGTAGTGCACGAAATTAAAATATATTCATCCTTATTTATCGCCTGAAAAAGAAAGAATATAGATCCATAATACAAAGCAAATGGCTCTTAACTAAAACTTTTTACGATTTGACATATTTTAATATAGATATTTAAGAATTTTGGACATAATATTACCATTTTAATTTTATTTTATTTAGCATTATTGATTGTGAATCGTTTAAATTATTTATTTTACCTATACAGATAACTATTTGACTTTTTTTTAATCATAATGTTTAGATTTATTGCAATTATTTTTATTTTTATGACGATGTGAAAAATTTAATTGCATATTGAATTGATTTATATGATTTATATTATCACTGAATACATTATTTAGATTTTGACCGTATCTATAAGTAACACGTAGGTAAACATATACTTTCGTATTCAGAGAGCACCTCGCAAAACTTAATAGATCTTATAGATACAATGACCGGCTTAGTCCGGCGTATTAAAGTTAGTCCGCCCACTCTGAATACGGTTTATAGAGATTGTGGACTCCAACCTAAATGTATATATCGGTGCGATTATGTATTCACCACCTGTGTCCCTGTTGCATCGTTTCACATCGCTTCAGTAGACAATGCTCGCGCAATATCAGAAACTAAATATTCGCAGCTGCCGCCAAAAAATTGTTCAAACGCTTTCGCCCCACCCTTGTTACCGCTGCTACCCCCCTCCCGCCCCGCGCCGCACCCCGCCGCGGCCGCTCCGCCCAGCATCACAGCGGATCTCTTTGTAAGGGGATATTCTACTAATCGTCTCTTTGAGCGAAATAAATAGGTGCTTCTATTGCGAACTTACGCGCTGTGTGTCTCGCTCACCGACAATGCCAACTTTACCTTAGTCAGGTAAACATTGAAATTAGCTTTCTGTTTGAGTTCACCACTCCAGTGAAATATGATAGCCAACGACGTCCTTCGCAATTCCTACCCTCACGGCGGGTGTACTTCGGCCGATAAGCGCAATATGAAATGAAATTATGATTATATAGGTATACAATTTACCTGCTGTTCGACGAAACGCGACGCGAGACGCTCCGGCGGACGACTTCATAAATATCCAACGTATTGTTTACCCAAACAACGATAAGATCCGAATCTCACGCGAAACGAACGGGGAACAAATATTGAACGATGAATGTATTAATATTGAACAGCGTCTCCAATGTTATGGGATTATCGTGAAATGGGATGAATCTCGCCTCGGCTGCCGGGACGGGACAGTGGTGGTGGGGCCGGAGAGAAGGGGGGAGACGACGAGCGCCCGACATCACCACACAGCGCGACACGACACGACACAACACAACACAACAATAGCGAGTAATGTGGCGGGCGTTATGCGACGTCACGCCGTTGAATACAAATGCCGCGAACCTGATTCCGGCTCGTATTTGTTCTTTCTCTCGTTACTCTGTGCTGCTGTGTCAACAGTGCGCCAGATGAGGCGCCCGGGGCGGTGTGGTGCGGGGCGGGGCGGGGCGGGGCGGAACGGGGCGGAGGTGAACAGAGGCGGAGTGGTCGAGTGGCGTCTCCTGCGTGTGGCACCAAACCGTACTCACGCGCTCACGCGTCTTCTCGCGGGACACGCGCATCATAACTTGAGCAAACAATCAAATGAATCAACATTGCTTGCAGCTTCTCCGGTGCAGCAAGCAGTTCGTCGCGTGATCGCGTCAGACGCTCGGTCAGACGGTGGGTGTGCGCAAGCTACTCTGCACGCTTCTCTATAGTACTTGTTCAATTACATTATGAACCGTAACAACTACTTGATAGAATAGATGCTCGGTGGAACAATTTAGTGTTCATACTACAAAGACATACCGTTTGATACATTCAAAGAGGTTTCTGGAATTTAAGGGATTAACGCCGTTCACCTGTGAGTGGGATAGTGTCGGATGACGAACACAATCCGAACTGTGAGCGTTCTCTTTGTCCGTTCTGGCAGAACGTCGGCGGCGGCAGCGGTTAGGGACTGTCGGAGAAGGCCGGCACACAAGTGACCTCTTTGAAGCGGCGACATTGATGTGATATTCCCTCAATTACCTGCGCCATCTGAATATTGAAATATCTCGCCCGAGCCGCCGCAACCTGCGGTAAGGGGGGAGGGAGACAGTGGAGGGGTGGAGGCGACGAGTAAGAAATGCTGGGAGTGGCAACCGAAAGTCATCCGTACAGCGAGCAGCCGCGGAGCCACTGACGGTAGCGCCGGCCTTACGAATTCGCTCACACTTGATTTTCTCAAACCCCAAAGTCACGATATGTAAGAACTGCACAGAACCAAAGAAAATATACATGACTCCATTTCAGTGCAACAATCTTTGAGCGCAACGCACTTTTGATGTTGCGCGTCCCAAATTCGTAAGCGTAACCATAGACGTAACTACCAGTTTGGTACAATTTTGTGTGATTTCGGGGTTATCTCATAACGCTAACGCTCAAAAGTGGAAGTATCTATTAGCGGACTTAGGCTTCAGGTTTCTGTCGCCACTCCCGGTGTTCCTCCCTCACTCGATGGGTGGAGGGTTCGAGCGCAGTGCTCGTCTCTACTGAATCACGCTTTGTTCTGTAACTACATACATTAACCCGACAAGGCGCGCGGTGTATACGCGATCGATAAACGAGATTCAGTACGCATCGGCCCACTTCGTACCTCCCACCACCTCCATACCTACCTCCTGTACGTAGCCAGACGATTAATACATGTCGTTCAGTTCGTTTAACTTCGCTATTTACTCTGCTCGGCTACGCACAGAAACGAGAACACGATCCGACCGAAACAAATATTCTGAACGCAAATACAAAATACATTAGAAAATTAATCAAAAGCTCGTCATTTATAATTCCACGTCACAGCACTTTATCTAGTCCCACCTACGATGAATAAAAAGCTTTCGAATGCTTGTATTTTAACCTGTGACAGTTTCCATGGCGACCCTAATGGCCATTGTTTGTGACAAAAAACACGACAATTATGAAGAAATTCGTCGTACTGCCGCCGGACAGCGATTAAAGCGTTATTAGCGTAGTTAGAAGGAGCGAGACTCGGGGACGAGATCCTATTTCAGCCTGCGGCGTTCTTTTTAAAGTAATAACTTCTTTCTGAGCGTCGAATGGATTCCGCGATGTGAAATGGAGGCCAAGACGGAGATGGCGACTGATCGAGACGAACCCCACCCACGGGATTGAATGCGCCATAATCATGAAACCACGTTTGCGACTGTTCCACGTGAAGTGAACTGGAACCGATCCGGACCAACTTTAGTCCTGTCTGAAATTAATCTACCTGGCCTGGATGAAATAGAAATTAACTGACAGCCGCTTTTTCCAACCTATAAAAGCCTATAGCACTAATTCTCGTAGGATGTTTATTTTTTTATGATTTGTTTTATTTAATTTAGCAGTATTTTATCTACATACACCAGCGCGCAGTGACCCTCTGGTTGAATAGGGCGATATATCCCATGCGTTTCCCATAACTGTACTGCGGGGAAAAAAAATATAAAATGTCATCTTTAATCCAGCCAGTTTGCCGGCCATTATTCCAAGATGGCTGCACCTTAACTGTCATTAACGTCCTCGCAGCTGCCACTAGAGTGGCACGAACTGGTACGAAGTACCAGTATTATATTCTGTGATCCCACCCGGATTTCGTCAAAAAATAGATATTCTTTGGTCGCAGGCACAGAGTATGTTTTGTGCCCTTCGCTGTTTATTAAATAGCGCTCCCAGTGACCAACCGTTAGGTTATGCATAGAGAGACGCTATTCCCGCTGAACGCCCGAAAACGTTCAGGCGGAGACCATAGTCCCGTAGGTCTTGCCGCCTAATTTCCATGAGAAAACGAATAGATTTACGTTCAGGTCTTTCCAAGGGAAGCTCCCTAGGGAAGTACTGACAAATACGAGATTCGAAAGTGCTTTGCGTATGAATTCTAAAATAATTCTGCTAATTACATATCATTCATTACGCATTACGTTTCAACCAGTCAATCAATTGATTGAGTCATACGAGGCGATGGTTGGGCCCAGGTGAAAGCTTGTGGATACTATGGTCTGCACCGATATTACTTACATTGTCAATGCTGGCCTGCTTCAAATTATATCATTTATACCTGTTATATTTTAAAAAAATATGGTTTATGGTTCCGTACCCAAAGGGTGAAAACGGAACCCTATTACTGAGCCTTCGCTGTCCGTCCGTCCGTCCGTCCGTCTGTCACAGGGCTGTATCTCATGAACCATAATAGGTAGGCAGCTGAAATTTTCACAGAGTGTGTATTAATTTTGTCGCTATAACAACAAATAGGTAAAATAAAAAAATAAAAAAAAGGGTTGTTCCATGCAAAAACGTGATTTTTTTGTGTGAAATGTTGTACGATGGTACTCGCACTTGGGCGGTTTTTAGGGTTCCGTACCCAAAGGGTGAAAACGGAACCCTATTACTAAGCCTCCGCTGTCCGTCCGTCCTTCCGTCCGTCCGTCTGTCACAGGGCTGTATCTCATGATCCATAATAGGTAGGCAGCTGAAATTTTGACAGAGTGTGTATTTATTATTTTATTATAACAACAAATAGGTAAAATTAAAAAAATATTAAAAATAAAGGGGGGCCCCATACAAAAAACGTATTTTTTCTGTCGTAAATTTTGGATGATGGAACTAAACCCTTCGTGTGCGAGTCCGACTCGCACTTAGCCGGTTTTGTATGACTTGTCTGACGACAGACGTGCCTGTTCTCTTTCTCATGACTATCATTTGATGCCATTCGGACACTTGAACATAGAAGACTAGTTATCGTCACCACATTCCTGTATAAAATCATAAATACCCTTCTGAACTGCTCTTTTTTAATTGATCAGGTATGTAACATATAATTTGCCTAGGTTAAATTTACGGCCTATTAACCTTATTACTTTAAACATTAAAAGGTATCGCACCCTGTTGGGCAGAAAGTCAGCTCTTCCGAGGATGTGCTCACACTACAACCGGCTTTTCAGAACGTATGGTATTGATGTCAATTCTTCCACATTGTCGGCCTTTAAAATATTTTTCAGCAGTTTTTATTAGTGATAGTTTTTAGGGTTCCGTACACAAAGGGTGCCAACGGAACCCTATTACTAAGCCTCCGCTGTCCGTCCGTCCGTCCGTCCGTCCGTCTGTCATAGGGCTGTATCTCAGTAACCGTAACAGATAGGCAGCTGAAATTTTCACAGATTGTGTATTTATTTTGCCGCTATAACAAAAAATTAGGTTAGATTAAAAAATATTTAAAATAAATGGGGGGCCCCATATAAAAAACGTGTTTTTTTTTATTTAATATTTTACGATAGTTCGGAACCCTTCCTGTGCGAGTCCGACTCGCAATTGGCCGGTTTTTTAGATATATTTCCTGTTTCTGTAGATTTATTGTACCTTATTAAATGAGTCACCGTTGACAATCCAAATGTTTTGAACATGCTTTAAGGAAAAATATGAGTTTTTATGAGTTGTCATGAACCGTGCACTGTGGCTGTCTATGAATGGTAAATATGATAAGTAGAAAAGTAAGCAATGAATGACGATAAAATCATATAAAATGCTAATATGTGTAGGCAGCGGCAAATACTTTCGAAAACATAGATAAAGAAGAGATTGAAACAAATGTTCGCAGCGAAGTTTTTTTCCTAATATGATGCCACCTCAGTAGCTCAGTGTGCGACGTCTTGCGATTTGATAACATTTGTTTCAATCTGTCCCACCTCTGAGCGCGGTGAGGTTCTGGATGGGTGACCATTTTCAACGGTTGAGGCTGGCCGTGGATCGGATTCCACGTAAAACTGTAGGTCCCCTTCCTTACTTACTAGTTGGTAGGGTTAATCCCCCCCGGGTTGGTATCATCACATTGAATGAACGATGGTCGAAGCGGCAATGAAAATTGTCCGTGTTTTCCATCCAGCTCAATGTCGCCGATCAACATAAGGAAGGTCCTGGCATGGTACCTAGTTCCCATGTGGTGTGTTAGGCTAATATCTTACGGTCAGTTCGGTATTAGCCATCCATGTACAGTTTATTTATTTATTTAAAAGGTTCACTTACAGAGTAATGTGTTAGAACATGTAAAAATAAAATAACAAACAGATACATAGTATGGACACACACTCTACAACTAGTGAACACAACATGCGATTTATAATGTTGCAGCAGTGAGTGAAACGTAGATTAAAAAAATACCAATTTAACTAAGATGAAAGTGAAAATGAAAACAGGCAATTATCATAAAAGTAAACTATAAACTAATAATAGTTACATTAAAAAAACCAAGGGCAGAGTGAGCACTGTCTATGGGTAACTATCAATTGCGTTAAATTCATAAAATTACTCATGAAAATAAGCTACCGGCGACAAAGATCAGGTTCATCCATTGCATATTTACACTCAATCCAGCTAACGCAGCATGAACGTTTATTTAATTTTCTTTTGAATTTTATCCTACGTTGATTTCCTGCTGGCAGAATCTCGTCGCATTATCCTAATGCGTAATGCTGTGTCGGTTGAAATCTGTTCGAAGCTAACTCAAACAGCAGCAGCGCCTACCAGTGCCGGTACCGAGCCGCGCCGCACCACGCCGGGCGGGCCCCGCTCGCCTCCCCTACGCGCTACGTAATGGGAGATCGAATTTCGTATTTGTTCGTCGGATCGTTAGCACCACCTCGCCGTTTGTTTATAAAGAAAACAATACCCCTTCCTCGGCGCGGCAGAGAGCTCGCCCGCTACCGCGAGCCTCGCCCCGACCGCCCCGACCGCCGCCGGCTGCGGGGGAAGCACGGGAGAGAACTCGCGTGAACTCGCGATCGCCGCGTTCGTGGTGGAAGGGCCGACGTTTTTTGTTTACCGATGTGTGGGCCGTTTTACGTGGTAAATGAACTTTAATGTTGCCTCCATTAGGCGAGGTGTAAAAAATGCTCGTGTTACGTGTGTCTTGCAGGGGCGGTGAGGCGAGCGGGGCGGTGAGGCGAGCGGGGCGGAGGTGCGGCGGCGGCGGCGGAGCGGAGAGCGAGCGGTCGCGCCGTGTCAAGATCACGTCGCTCGTCAGCCGCCGCTCCCCCTCCCCCTCGCCGCCGCCCGCGCACCCCCGCAACCCCGCACGACTCCACCACGCATGCTCCAATTATAATCTCTTTAGTGATGTTGGCAGTCGATTAGGATTTGCATTTTGATAGACGCGCCCGCGCCACAGCCTCCGACCTGCACGCTTTACATACAGATTGGCGTCGCGCGCTGGCGTGATGTGGTCGCGCCACAATGTCTTTGACTTTGCCAGACCGTGGTTGAAAATATTTAGTACTTTTCGCAATTTCACTCGTAAAAATGCTCAAATCAATTCTGAACTCTACGATTCATGACAGCAAGTGTAATGTCCGTTTTATTCATATCAAGCGACAAAACGAAAGCTGCGCATCATCATCTCTCATTTCATTTTTTTAATTATTGAACGTTTTCCCTAGAATGATATAGTACCGAGCCCGAGCGGGAGACCACAGAGTCGCCTCGACCACTACCCACGCCACCAGCAGCGGCAGGTAGAGGATGATAGTAGGCAGCGCACGGCAGCGCGCTGTTCCGATCGTTAACTTGAGAATAGGATCCGGATTACGGTTTGCGGTAGAGCGAGGGAGTAAGTAAGCGATACCTAATTTTACGTATCCAATAACGGAGATTTTGCTTTCTCCGGTTTCTTTTGAAAGCCGTAAGGAGCGGGCACCACCCGCGGGTCGCGATACTCGACATCGGATAGGGCGGCATTATCCTTTCGTCCTCCGCGGGGCGGTGTGCGTGCGGGTGGGGGGTGGGGTGGGGGAGGGGTGTGTGCGCGCGCAGGCGGCGCGGCGGGCGGCGGGCGGCGGGAGCGGGCGGCGCGGAGGGAGTCAAACCGCGAGCGAAGGGCGAGCCGAGCGCGCGTGTCGCCGCCGACGCAAACCGCACCGTTATACAACCGCCTCGGAGCCGGTGCAGCGCCAGTGATTGTGCTATCAGCGAGTGGTCAGTGTGAGCGCGCGTCCCGCATCGCTCCCGTCCCGCAGCCGCCGCGCCGCTCCTCCGCGCCAGCACGCGATAGGCCCCGGTATCACAATAATACGTCCCGAGACACATTAAGCATGTAGGGAGGTTATTCAATGTCCGGGTTGAATTTGTGCCTTATAGTTTTTTAGTGTTTATTGTTTTCCCTTAAACGTCTGAAATGACGGGGCTAGGGCAGTTCGGCGGGCGACCGACGTCGCGGCGCCGGGGGGGGGGGGGGCGGGGAGGGGAGGAAGGTAGGGAGGAAGGCGGAGGCGGTGGGAGAGGAATTAATTCGGTGATTGTCTTCTTGATAGAGTTGATAGCCGCGATCGATAGCTGACTCGGCGCGTCAGGCGGGTCGCGGCACGGCTCGCGACCCGCGCCGCGCCGCGCCGCCGCCCGCCCCGTAGCGCCCGCTGGCGGCAGCAGCGTAGCGGCGGCGGCGGCGGCGTAGAGCCGCTACGACAATCGCGCTTGATCGCGCAAATATTGTTAAACGAGAGAAGTCGAAGCTCACATTCAACCAACGCACGTAATGTTATCTCAGTCCACCGTATGTTGATGTTATCAACATAACAGTAAACAGTTTCACTCGTAGCATACGCTTTAACTTTCAAACGGACAACACCACAACGTTCAAACGCTTGCTCAGAAGGTGGTTCAGTTGATGCTTTTTTTTTAAAAGGTTGTTCTAAAAATGTATACATCCGACACTTACAAATAAAACACTGGATTCAATTTATGCTTGAAAATACTCTCGTTTTACGGACACACACAATAATCCATACTAATATTATAAATCCGATAGTAACTTTGTTTGTTGCGTTTTCATACCTAAACCGCTGAAACAATTTTGATGAATTTCGTGACAGAGATAGTCTGGACCTTGAGGAAGGACATAGGCGAAAACCATTTTGAACTGGAAGGGGGTGACATAAGGGATGAAAGATTGTATGGGGAAATATTATAATATTCAGGAAATAATTCGGCCCGACATCAATTTAAAACGACATTGACCCGAACGGAGCCTAGTAACTCAGCTAGAACCATATATTTCAAAGACTCGAGGAAAAGAACACACAATTATAAACTAATATTGAAAACTCCCTCCGTGTTTTAAGAATGTATTTTTATACGCCAGCGTTTTTTTTTTATTGAGTTGCTAAGAAAACATCGGTCTAGTAGATGCCACCATGAGAATGATTGCACATTACGGCTTGTTTAGCAGACTGGATTCCAAAACTTATCTCAAAAGTTGTGTCGAAATGTTCTCCATTTCTTGTCCAATATACTTATTTAAAATAGGGCTAGCAAGACATGTGACTCAAAAAATTGCAAAGAAAGAAGAAGAATGAGCAGCATGTCCTGCTCCTCACGCGCGGTAAATATTGTGCGAAGAAAGAAGTCTGAAGTGTAAAATCGGATGATATTGTAATCAATGAATCACCGCTTCCAATAATTTCCTATTCATGGTCTGAAGCCTAAGTCCGCTAATAGATATTTATTGTTTATTGTTTATTGTTTATTGTTTATGCATCATCCATAGACAGTACACTGCACTCGGATTTGTCATATTTTATCATTAGCCAGTTCGGGGAAATCCCAGCGAAGAAGAACTGGAAAGAAACTCCGCTGGTTTTTTTTTTTTCAACGTCCACTTAGTCTAAATTTACAAAAGTATTTAGACTCACAGATAAACACGCTAAATTAATATGAATTGACGAGAATCAGCAATTCATGTCATATGCAACAGTTCATGACAAATATCAGTTTATTAGTAAAGACCATGCCCGCCATCTAGAATGTTGCCAATTGGAGCAAGCCAGTCCCCACAAACAGCACCCGTTCACGAGCATCACGCCAGGCACAGCCATCGCCTCTATCAACCATATTTTAGGGAAAGAGGAGACCCGAACCCAGCGTCGCCGCAAGTAGGGACCTTAAAGCGATGCACTATTTCAGTGGCAACATGAAAAAGTTGTGAAAGCTCTGTACGATTTAGTTTTCTGTCATGAACTACTACAGTGACCTGTAAACAAAGAGTCAAAATACAAAATACATTATTATTCTTACAGCTAAAAAAAAAACTATATAATATTACACTTTAAATGCTACCACCTACAGAAAATTAAGAGTACAATGGTTTGAGAGCAACCATATACGAATAAGATTCCTGAAAGAGATTCTGACAAATTCTGGAATTATCTGGAATTATCAGAAGAGATTCTGATAATTCCACTTTCGAGCGTCAGCGTTATGAGATAACCCCGGAATCACACAAAATTGTACGAAATGTTGTGTTATCTCATAACGCTAACGCTCGAAAGTGGAGTTATCTATTTGCGGAGTCAGGCTTATGGCAACAGAATTCTGTTCCTCCGGCCGCTGCTCAGCCACCCATAAGGTTTTTTTTATAAAATAAATCAATTCAGATCTTATCACATCACGTTGCGCAGATTTACCTCTTTTTAACGGTTTTGTTTTCGGACACCATAACAGATCACAGAAAATAAACAATAAATAAATCATTAAAACGAACAATGTGATATTTTTTAAATCTAAAACTGTTGCCACTGTTTTTTGTTTGTGCGGCATATGAATGACATATAACTTACCTCAAAAACTTAAAGTATTCTATATTGTAAAATAAATGATGTATTCATTCATTAATTCAAACTCAAAATTTCTTAATATTTTAAAACTTACGCGGGACATAACTGCAATATTTAGTTTGACGGCTTACCGCGCGTGTGAGGAGCAGGACGTGCTGCTCGACGTTTCGGAGCCTCACATGGGCTCCATCTTCAGGAGAACGTGCCTGTCGCGACGGAGGTAGGCACGTTACTGGCTACCCGCCGCTTTGCTTCACTTCTCAGCGTCCATGACAACACTCGTACATTTTCTTAAGGATTAGCTGCGGTCCGAATTTCGTGTGAAGTGCAAAACACGCTGACTGTGTTTTCCTCGACGTCTGTTGTCGGTGCACCCCTCCGAAATTCAGTAGGAATCGGTAGGAATTCTCACGATTGAAGTTCTTGTGCTTGCTGATTTCGATGGACTCCCGAACGATTCGTGGGAGGTTTCGTTGTTCAGGTACTAGAACTTTCACCCGATCAAACCTCAACCAGTGCCCGGGTCCTGATTCTGCATGCTCACACAGCGCAAACTTCGTGATATCTCTGTTCTTAAAATCTATGGATGCAGTTTTTTTTATTTTATTAGGCACACAATACAGAACACAGTCTGGACTATGACTTAAATCTTAAACTATCTTAACGTAAACTTAAATTAAGACAGTGTCCCACTCTGATGAGTGCACAGAAATTGTCAAAAACATTACACTGTAAGTACTTATATTCTAATTGCATTGACATAATACTGTAATCCGTTCATCAAACTTCGGTTTGTGCCGCTGTATGTGTACCGGTCTGGACAAGTCTGTATTCTTTCCCTCTTTTTCAAGTTCTTGAATTGGTTATAAATGTAGGTAAATGCCTGTCCTTATCCTGTAGAGACTTTATGTAGAGATTACGTTTTAATGAGAAATCTTGTCGGAGCGACAGGTTGGGATTCTGTGTTATGGAGTTTGAAAACTAGTTCATATAATATCCCCTACGATTGATCAAAGATTATAGTTAAATATAACGATTTGGTTACTTTACAATCCTTCTAATTCAGTGAAGCGTCATAATATTATTAAATTATACTTCTTGTTAATATGAATTTTTTTAGCATATAAATTGGTTTTTTAATTAAAATACGGTTAGGAAATCTAAAACAAAATACAAATAACAAATACAAGCAATTGATTAAGGTAGATTTAAATTAATGTATTTTAAAGTAATTATTTATGTTTAATTATATTAAAATTATTATTAAATACAAGTTTGTTTTTATTCAGTAGACTTGAAATTAATAAAAAAAAAATCTATTATTATAAATAAATGCAAAAGTGTAACGGATCGACGAGTTAACGGGCTGGAGAGTGACAAAATCATATTTTTAATAAATAAACTCTTTCACAAATTTTTTGCCGACTTCAGAAAAGGAGGAGGTTCTCAATTCTAGTGTTTTTTTTTTGTTTGTTACCTCATAACTTTCTTATACTTTCATAAATACAAAAAGTTTCATAAATACATGCTTCAGTACATATGATGTGACCGATTACACTCTCAGATACAAAATTACGAATATTTCTGTGACGTCACCCTTTTTTAACCGACTTCAAAAAAGGAGGAGGTTATCAATTCGTCAGAATCTTTTTTTTTTTTTTTTTTTTTTTATGTATGTTCACCGATTACTCGAAGACCCCTGGACCGATTTGGAAAATTCTTTTTTTGTTCGAAAGGGTATACTTTCTATTTGGTCCCATTTTTTTTTTATGAAAATCGGTTCAGTAGTTTGGTACTTAATTATAACAAACATCGAATTTCTTAACCTCGCGAACGCAGAAATGTGATTTTTTAGTTACAGCAGCTTTCTTTTCGGGTGAGATTGCTCAGTATGAGAGGTTGTTTTTTACTTCAACTGTTGGGGGTATTCAAGGGGGGTAAAAGAGGGCAAATTGTACACATTTCTATTTCTAGAGCCGCTGAACTCAGAAATGTCAGAGTATGTTTTGTTTTAGATGGGATTGCTTAAGAAGAAAATATTTTTGGAAATTATACTATTAGGGGGGTAAAACAGGTCAAAATGAACACATTTAGGCGAAAACCACTCATGTTGAGATCTCTGAAACCAATTATCCTCGAAACTTAAAATTTTCAGTGACTTCTTGTTAAGACGAAAAGGCTCGCTCACAACGGATTTTACAAAATTCAACTGTTAAGGGGGGATACACGAGGCCAATATGTACACATTTTCATACAACTTAAACTTACGCAAGAAACAGACTATCCGGAACGATGGAAAGATGAGAAATTCAGAAGCTCAGCGGTTCCGGTCATTCGTTGTTTTGTCTTTTTAGGGTTCCGTTCCCAAAGGGCACCAACGGAACCCTATTACTAAGCTTCCGCTGTCCGTCCGTCCGTCCGTCTGTCACAGCACTCTATCTCACGTGATCTCATCGTATCAATTATCGTACGTATCAACCGTGAACTCATGAGTCCAGATAGTTACCGGTCTACCTTTCGTCAGAAATGAGATTTCTCAATGGTTTTATTTCTGCTAATGCTCGTTCATTGTATTGTATATGTATGTATATCTTCTTTCCACTTTGTATGTAAAGTTAAGCAGGAGGGCTCGCCCACCTTGAGTCAAAAGCTACGCCACCACTAAAAAGCAAAAAATAAAATATTTTTAAATAAAAAAAGGACCGCCTTCAAAAAAACCGGAACTAAAAAGCAAAAAATAATTGGTTACTTTCAATTAATGTACGAAAAGCTATTTTAATTCTAACTAATTATGTATAATTTCTTAATTTTTAATCATCTTTTGAAGTCGGTGCCTTGGGTAGACGTTCTTTAAGAGCTGCAAGTAGTTAGATTAATATCACCTATGGCTAAGAAAGAAATATAAGTAGGTAGCTACTTATATTTACCTACTTGAACAAAACACAAAAACAAAAATTAAATAAACAAACAGGTCGGAAAAACGTATGTAAGTAGGTATTTAGGCAAGTACTTTGTAATTTAAATATGCCTTATACTTAAACTAAATACCTAACACAGTAAAAACAAAATATTTACAAGAAAACCCTACGAACAAACCAATATAAAAACAACGACCACTTATATGATAAATATTTAGGTAGTTGTAGCTTGTACTTTTTATTCTACCTAAATACCTACATAACACAAAACAAAAAAAAATACAAATATAAAAAAGAACAGAAAACAATAGGTAGCGACTTGAGGTGTCTGCTCTCAACTACGTGTCAAAACGAGTGTGCGGTTAGTACAGATCTCACCAATTTCGGCAGAAATCGTCTCGTTCAGACAACGATGTCGCAGGGAAGTACCAATCAACACAGAGCAGCGAATTAACGTACTCCTTCACCAGTGCGCGCCTTTATAAAGCCGAAAGTACTAATAATCGTTGAAACCCAATTTCAGTACGCTGCGCTGTATCGATATCAGCTTGCACGTAAACCAACGCTAAGGGCATCTCCAGTTAGACGAACGGTCGCTTAAAATGCTCTGTGGACCAATCATTGCTGACTCAGGTTGTTTACGCTCTCGTAGACTTCGGGTGTGTTCGGCTGAAATAGTGTCTGTTCGGTCAGCAGCGTGCGAAGCGAACTCTACCCAAGGCACCGACTTCAAAAGATGATTAAAAATTAAGAAATTGTACATAATTAGTTAGAATTAAAATAGCTTTTCGTACATTAATTGAAAGTAACCAATTATTTTTTGCTTTTTAGTTCCGGTTTTTTTGAAGGCGGTCCTTTTTTTTTAATAAGGAGGTTTATGGAGGTATGGTCCAAACGTTATTCGGGTATTCCTAGGTATATTTAGAACGAAAAAGGTGCATTTAGTTTTGTAATACACCTAAAAAAAAATTCGCCCGCCCCATATTTTTATATGGAACCTGACACGGATGGATAACACCTCACGCACCGTAATGTTATCCCAATACACCGCAATCACAAATGAATTAACGACCATGCCAGGACCTTCCTTTTAGTTAGGAGCACGCGCGGTTACATCGTGGATGGAAACACGGACAAATTTTCATAACATTTTCGACCAACTTTAGTTCGAATGCGATTGTAGAAACCCGGGCGGGCACACGGAAGTAACTTTCCGCTTCTTACTATGATTCAATGCGACTTCATGGTACTTTTCGGGCAGATGAGCTCAGGCAATTGAGCTTGTAGTTTAACATGGGTTCTGAACAGCGAGCATGGAAGGACGGGGGTAGCAATCGAAACTCGTTTGTATGGGGGTGGCGGAGTCACTTCTACATACAACGGTGGCAGCGCCGACGAATCAGTCCGCTTACGAACTCGCTTATTACTGATTCTCGAGTACCAACGACACGTAAAAGCACGAAATAACTTCACAGGACGCTCTTTAGTGTATCGAACATTCGATGTTGCGTGCCCCAAATTCGTAAGCGAACGAACTACAGTTACCCCTGTTTTCACTACCTCCGGCTACCTGAAATCCGATAGTTAAGTTTCGGTTACACTGTATATTTATATGTTGCAACCGAAAAATAACTTTGGAATGTTTGTAACTGGAAGGCACACACAGAACACTGGTGGAACCGAGCGTTAGACATTTTCCACTCTCAGCGCAATTTTAAGCACAAAATAAAAATCATGGCTCAATAAGACTTGCTATATTGTCACTCTAATTTATGTGTAAATTAATTAGCGAGGAATAGGTTACGATGCAGGAAGTTCTATAGTCTTTTGTTTACTAACTATTTTATTTCTGTATCTGTATCTGTGTTTCCTCCAAATAAATTAAAAAAATAAAAATAAAAAAAAAACTCGGGCCTCCCTGCAGCCACACGAATGAGTTTCGATCGCTGCTTCCATCCTTCCATGCTCTTTTGTTTTTGTTCTGTTCTACAAGAATTGTTTGGGAGTTGCATTTTGATCAAGTATGTATTTTATTACTGTGGACGGAAAACCAGTGAAGTTTCTTTGCGGATTCTTCTTCACTGCTTGATAGAATACGCGAATCTATCAGTTATCTATGACGTAACTAAGTGTACTTTGACTACCAAACAATTTTAAATAAATGAAATGAAATTAAATGCTTGCAAGTTAACAAAGTTACATAAGTAAAAGTTGAGAAATGAACAAACAAAAATGTTATATCATAATTTCCCACACACCACACGCACTCGTATGTTTGTTAAAGCTGACGGTAATGCTATAGCAATTTGGTCATTAGTGTCTACCTAATGTCGCGCCGTGACGCGAAGAAGACAATTTCCTGCGCCGTCCGCCACCCCCCCTCTCCTGCCCTCCCCCACCCACCACACCCGCCGCGTGCACTCCGTCATCATTAGCCCACAAACAAAATGGTCTCGCACCAGCAGCGCAGCGTGGCTTGTCTTAACTTTGAAATGACTCTCGTCGAATTAACAACGAGCGGAAAATCGATAATCGGTGGCTCCCCGCCTCCACCGCCGCCGCAACCGCCGCCGCACCGCTCCCGCCGCGTGAACGTCCTCCGATGTAGACTCGTGTCGGAGCCTCCGACTCCAGCAAACTCCACTCAACCTCTCTAATTGAATTTCGAACGCAACAGAAATGAACAGACATTGAAACTAATGTCAATTTATTAGATATTCTTTGCTAATGTGAAAGCGCTCACTACACCTTAATTTTATTATGAAAGTACCTTATATTTTTATTATGGAAGAATCACTTGAATACCACCTGCCTTATACGTAGAATTACGTAACCTGCTGAATCTCTTCTTCAAATCCAGATGATCCGTCAAATTCCTTGGGAAATTATCACGCATTTCTGTTTTGTTTATTTATTTCAATAAGATGGTGCGATTGTCTCAGAATTAAGAACAACCGGCAATAATCTTTCTCGGAAGTCATAACACACATACATTTGATATCTTGAGTTGTCAAGTTGACATTTTGCAAATATGGACAGAAATGCAAGTTTATCAATATATCACTATATTGCTCGGAAGTGCCAAACCATGTTTGTAAAATAAAGCTTCCACTCGTCGAGGGGAAACGTTGCCGCAGTATATAAGTGATCTGTTTTAATCAGGTCTTGTATCTACACCGCCCGTCTGACACATCAAAGGGCGAACGGAGCCAAACCGCAAGGAATGTGAGCGGCGTCGGCGTCGGCGTCGGCGTCGAGCGGCGTGCAGCTCGTGCGGCCGCGCAGCCGCCACTTCAAACGCGCTATTTCGCCAACCAACGGTTTCATTAGCGCTAGAGATCATCTGCACGCCCCCCCCCCCTCCCTGCCTCCTCCGCCGCCGCCAGCGCCACGTCCACTCCGCGGCCGGAAGTCACAACAAACGCCCCGAGATAAAAGCTCCGGGAGTTTTTACAAGTCCGGCGAGCGCGCCCGCTGAAAACACTCGCCGAGGTAGTTTGTCAATAGATAACAATAGATAATCTCGCTCGTTTGTAGCGAACGCTGGCGGGGGGACGTGTGCTCGTGAGACGATGTGTGCGTGTGTAGGGCGGTGAAAAACGGAAGCAACAAAAACGCTGATTGGTATGCAAAGAAATAGTAAGAAATCAAATTGAATTTGAGTATATTTTTGTCCATATCCTCAATATTTAAATATCTAATATGATAAATAGTAACAAAAACTACACAATCACAATTATGATAGAAGCTAGCAATAAATAAAAAAATTGTCTTCCATCGGAACAATGGCCATTGTCCCGATTATCGACGCACCGTTTCCTCGTTGAATGGCCAGGCTTCTATCCTTTGCCTGATGTAGCTCTAGGCACAATTGTAAAGAGTGCCCAGTTCTTTAATGAATTGTTTGGCGTATCAACTCCATACGCCAAGAGTTTAAAAGCTACGAACTCATAAGTCACTTGCACGTGCTATTTCTTGTATTTGCGAGTTCTGCTTTTGCTGCTTTTAAACCGGATGCACAAGAAGAGCCCTCCAGATGATTCGAAGCTAAGGTATCCGCACACGTCGCATCCCATGTCATAGCGCTCCCTCGCTTCCACTGCAAAAGTGTTACACCATCCGATCTTTTACCATCGTCCCGATAAATTCCGACTGATTCCAGTTTACTCGGAATGTTTGTGGAAGCAAGGGAGTGCTCGATAATCGGCGTGTAATAATATGACGGCGTGGCGAGATACGAGCAGCCTGCCGGCACTCCTGGCGCTGGAGAGGCCATGGTGCCCAAGCTCACCTACCGTATACGTAAACTACCTTTATCAAGTTAGGTGACCAGATATGGGGAGGGATAAGCTTGTAGCCACGCACCGGATTATATATTTTGAATGTCGTCAAAAATAAATGTGCCCTGCTATACTGTGCTGAATTCCAGGTTCCAATTCATTTTTAGGGTTCCGTACTCAAAGGGTGTCAACAGAACCCTATTACTAAGCCTCTGTTGTCCGTCCGTCCGCCCGCCCGTCCGTCTGTCACAAGGCTGTATCTCATAAACCGTACTAGGTACAGCACAGTAGCTGAAATTTGCACAGAGTGTGTATTTATTTTGCCGCTATAACAACAAATAGGTAAAAGAAAAAAATAATACAAATTAAACGGCACCCCCGTGATTTTTGCGTTAAATCTTGTACGATGGTACGAAACCCTTCGTGTACGAGTCCGACTCGCACTTAGATGTTTTTTTTACATCTGACTTGCATTCCAGTACCTTCGCGTGGAATGGTATGTCGAGTGGCAATAAATCGCGCTAGTTGCTAACCGGTCGGCCGCCGCCGCGCCGCCGCCACGTCACGTCACGTGGGCGCAAGACGCTGTAACGAGCGTCCCGGGAGCTCGATCGTATCCCGTACCGGGCACCGGGAGCTAGTACCTAGTAGTCGGCGTCCCTCCCACGACAATTACCTGCGTGCGCGCGGACACGCTACGCGCCGCGTCCACTGTGGGTAGTCCGAGTTCTCAGCTCAATTGGGGTTTACGGAACTTCGAAGTTACTTACAAACGTCAAACCGAGGTTTACTTTTTCAACCTGTCAAAAACACACTCGGCCTATCGGTTTGTATGAAAACGCGGAGTCGGCAAACTTCAACTTATTTCCAGCGAAGATGCGTAAGCTGTTAAATTAAGCTTGCACTTGCAAGTAGACGCCAATATAGGTGAGAGTTCGGACTGAGGACTCTGCGGGCCTTCTACTGCCATTCGGTACACGCGCCGGGTAGATCTATCGTTACGAGAAAAAAACAGGCCAAGTGCGAGTCGGACTCGCACACGAAGGGTTCCGTACCATCGTAAAAAATAAAACAAAAAAATCACGTTTTTTGTATGGGAGCCCCCTTTAATTTTAATTATTTTTTAATCTTACTAATGACGTTGCTATAGCGGCAAAATAAATACACACTCTGTAAAAAATTCAGCTGTCTACCTGTTACGGTTACTGAGATACAGCCCTGTGACAGACGGACAGACGGACGGACGGACGGACGGACGGACGGACGGACGGACAGCGGAGGCTTAGTAATAGGGTTCCGATTTCACCCTTTGGGTACGGAACCCTAAAAAAGGATTACACGTCACCGGACGAAAATGTTTATTGCGAAAATTGCATCTCAATAGTCCTAAGTCCGTGTAGGCTGTGTGTTATATTGAGTTTTGCTTTTTCTTTTCACTTCCTATTAAGTTTTTAAAATACGTTGTCAGTCATATTTCATTGAACTTTTTTTTTATGGTAATGCCTGTTTTCATTTTTAATTTCATCTTAGTTATATTGGTAATCTTTTATTAATCTATGTTTCACTCGCTGCTGCAACATTATAAATAGCATGTTTTGTTCACTAGTTGTAAAGTGTGTCCATACTACGTATCTTTTTGTTATTTTATTTTTACATGTTCTAACACATTACTCTGTAAGTGAACCTTTAAAAAAAAATTAAATAAAAATAAAAATCAACATTTGGAAAACAAAAAGCACAGCAAACAAATTACCACATTTTTATATTTTTACATGCAGCGGATATCGTTATCCATTATTAAATATTAACAAATTCTTGTGACTGGAGACAGTACACGATGCTCACAACCATTCTAATGATTTTTAATTTTTTTTGTTTACTTATTTCGATGTGTGGATAAGGAACCAATCCCGAAGGGTACAATTAAAACATTTTATTAGCTGCTCAGAACAGGAACGATAAAGTTAACGGCATTGTCTAAAGCCACTAATCTTCAAATGATGTAATTCTTGCTCTCTTGCTACAAGATGAGAAGATGCAGCGTAGTTTGGTGTGGCAGAGTGCAGGTCCCATGTGGGAGCGCTGCGGATGGAATCTAAGAATAGATTAATGATGTAAACACGGTGCAACCTAAATTACGAAACGCTTTTCGGTTCGTGTTTGTTTGGAAAACGGTTAGATCGCGTATCCTTTGTTGCACTCACAAGATGCGTATCGTCTGACCGCTGCACTGAAGTGTAAACACTTGCAAACTTTCATTTTTAAAGCGTAACATTCGTTTATATTTACTGAATCGTGACGAAAGGTGCGCTTACCATTTTTTTCTCACTTTTAAAATATTTATTGATTTGTAATAAAGAATAAAGTCTTCTTGAACCAAAAGTACGCTTGCTCTCTCGATCTCTACCAGTCCTTGCTTACGTATTTTATACGTTATATGCTTGTGTAAGTAATTTTAATTTATTTTCATCTATCTAAACTTCTGGTAGTCAAGTCAAACTACACTTACGTCTGACTAATGAACTTTTAAATAATAACCGATTAATCTGAGGTTTCGATTACCTCAGTGAAAAAGCGGGCACTTCACTTTCACTGGTTTATAGATACATTATTTTTTCTCGATGACCTTCATTTAAAATAAATCCATTTCTAAACTCACGTTTTTGGTAAAACTGTTTAAGGACAAAAAAAAACAGCAACCTTCTTTGTGATAAGTTTAAAAGAAATATTATTTTATTTAAATTATTACCTAACCCGCTGATTTTTTTGTTACATGCGATTTAGCGAGGTTACATCAAAGCTTTATCGTATGTGCGATGAACAAGTCTCAATGAATATACGGATCCTTCGACCATTCAACATGCAGGCAGTCCGAGCATCGAAACTTTGCAGCGTGCTTCTGCAATTGCTACCGTGATATGATCTGTCAGTTTAATGCATTCTGAGTTGTCAAAACGCACTTTGAGATTCTTTGGTTCGAGTGAAAATGCTTCACTCAAAATAGTTGCGACTTTTTCGGTGCTCGCACGGCCGGTTTCATGTTGCAAAACTACATTCTGACATTAAATTGGTATGTGTAAACTCATATTAAAACAATTTCAACTTTCTAATGGCAAGAGCCGCCCGGAGAACGCTAGGAACGAATTCCCACAGCCTCCCCCCTCCCTCCACGTCCCTCCCGGCTCCGCACCGGACTCGACTCGCGCCTAACGGAATCAATATCGTCTTATCTCGTGGACGTGCCCCACATGAACAATCCTCCACACACGTGCAAAGCTCAGGCGGGACATAGACACAAGTGGATGCATGCGCACGGTGTGCCTATGAACTTTACTTTTATTTTATTATTGAAAACAATAAAAAAATACCCTTAGCTATATAAAGTACTGGCTGAGTTAACTAAAGAACTGTGGCGTAAACAATAACCAATTGCATCGTTACCTCAGATTGTTACATGTATACCTACCTATTATACCAACTTTGATGTATAAAACAATGTTTAGAAGTTGTTCAACTTCACGATCCGATATATAAAAACGTTCAGGGTTCAAAGTGTTCTATGAAAAATGTTAGATTCCTGTTAACCTTAAAGTTTCACTTTATTTGTTCAATGTGAGCGATGTGTCACTCATGTGCGCCAATTAAAATGTTTCCGAATAGTTTTTTTATTCTGTAGTGACGAGCTCTCCGCCCGTTCCCGAGACACAGAGCGTGGAAGGACGGCAGTAGCAACCGGAACTAGTTTGTTTGGTGGCGCACGGTGGCCCCCCATTTACATACGATATTGACAGCGCCGGCGAGTGGGATCGATTACGAATTCGCTTACTACTGATTTTCTCGAGTTCCAATGACACATAAGAATACCTAATAACTTCACAGGACGATATTTAGTGCATCAAAAATTGAATGTGGCGATTCCCGAATGCGTAAGAGAAGTAAAGCTGAGATTCATACAGCTGTATTCAGAGAGGGCGGACCAACTTAAATCCGCCGAACTAAACCGGTTTTTGTATGGTTAGTCCGGTGCTAATCTTGTACTAAGTTTTGGCAGGTGATCTCTGAGTACGACTGATAAAGCTTATTTGTACTTGGCTGAGCCAAAGTATGCCTTCCAACTGTCAGTGTTAACATAAAATGTATGGAACGAATGTCAAATTTGACAGTCGGAAGCTATACTTTGGCTAAGATAAGCACGAGTAAGGTCTATGGCTGAGATAAATAGTCGTAACAAAAACTAAGGCTAACGAAAAGTAGTACTTTGTGACGTCACTTTGACACATTTTGTATGGACGAAATCTCAAAGTAATGCAAATTGACGTCAGAAAGTACTACTTTTCGTTAGTCTTAGTTTTTGTTACGACCATTTATCTCAGCCTATGAATCTCAGCATAAGTACAGTTTTTCACTAACTCGTGGAAATAGCTCGTAACAGAATAAGAAGGTATAATAGTCTCGTGGCTACGCTACTTCCGTGCGGCCATGCTCGCCGGCGGCGCCGCGCCGCGTGCTGACTCCAATCTGTCGCGCAGGATTTTGAGCATTTCGTAGAATCATATTCCCACGAATCAACTCGGGGCGCTATTTTCTTTTTCTAATTGAAGCTTTACTGGAAAAACTTTAAATATTCTGGCATGATGATTTTTTTCTGAAAAAACGGTCGAAAAGTTCACCCTCCTGGCCAGGACCTCGATTATCCAGCGCCGAGGCATCGCGCCACGAATATTGAGGCTGACAAGTTAGCTGAGCCATTTAGCTTTGCATTTTAATTTCATCCACTATACCTACCACTATAAATATATTCGAACATAAATTGTCTGTGTGAACACATCTAATCAAAAGTATACTTTCAATTTTACTTTAAAATATAAAACGCTAAAGTCTTACTAACGCTAAAACTTTTAAAGTAAAGGCTTAAAAAGGTTTTTGTTCTCCACGAGAAGACATCGATTTGTCGATTATAATTATGTTTTATGAACGGTTTCATTTTTGAGCATGACTTAAATCTGCGACACAAAAACAAGATGAAAGTACATTGTGCATTTTCTATTCGTGCGGTGTATTTTAAGAGCATCGTGACATCGCATGTTACTAGTATGTGATAAATCACCATCACTTAGTTTCACAGTTCGCTCAGAGCAACGGCGCGTCTCTACATAGAGTCCGCGCGGACAAGAGGACATCGGTTAGCGTGGGAACTGCCGTGGCCTGACTCAGCTAGCCCCGTAGGAAGAACTCGCCTCGCCTTACCTGGAAACATCTCGCTCGGCCGCATCGATACAGAATCTCTTCGCTATGTCTAAGTGCTCTTAGGACGAGCGATCGGCAGGCTATACTATGCGAAACTCGTACTTACCTGCTCGATAGGAGACCGAAATTTCGCTCAAGACAAACTACTACAATTGCTGCCCGAATAAGTAGTTCCATTAAAAATAACGCGAACTAATATTATTGTTAGAAGCGTTCACGAGCCCAGCCGTGTCCTTCGCGCAAAATAAACACACCGGGTCGTATGAAAGTCGACATAATTTATTTAGCAGACGCCCGAGGGCGCGGGGCGGGCGAGGGCGGGCGACGTAGGGCGCGGGAGGGGGTAAGGAGGCGGGGGAGGAAGGGTGAGTCGATCGAATTCAATTTACCGGAAGCGCTTCCAACAATCCCGACTGACTTCCTCCGGAGAGGCCCGGGCCTCCGCTCCCGGCGCGCTCACTCAACTTGTCGCAACGCGCCCAAATCTATTTATTATACAGCGGGAGGCATTCCGGAGTGTGCCTACTCGATGTAGGTAGAGCCAGGTGTGTGACACTAGCGAGCGTACAGTGATGTACGGGTGTGGCGATCTCTCCGGCGTGTATTCCGGGAGAGAACCTCGTCGAGTTGACCTCGTACATCGAAAGTAAATTTCAAATGTCGTCGCTCATCGGTCTATGTAAAGGATTTATTGATTCCCCTAAAAATTCATCAATCCTCCTACTCCGAAGGGTAGGATCTATAATCGTCTCTACCATGGAGAGCTTGCTCTTTGCAACTGAAATCGACAGGGCCTCTTGATATTTTATCCATAAGGTTGGTAAACTATGTAATGCCAAAATATCACCTTCACAGTACAATCTAATGTAAAGTGGCACCTGACCGGCCGGCATGATTTTCGCAGCCGCCTTGTAGGTTCGATGGCCCATGGGAATCATCGAGTACCTTTGATTTGTCTCTAACTCATAAATAAAAACAAATAAATCTAGTTCAGTTTTGTCCCAGACACGATCGCGTCGATTTTAATAATATAAATACCTCTAAAGAAATATTGGGCGGCCCGTTGACTACACAGGTTGACTAGAA
Source organism: Incurvaria masculella (assembly GCA_946894095.1). Taxonomy (NCBI): domain Eukaryota; kingdom Metazoa; phylum Arthropoda; class Insecta; order Lepidoptera; family Incurvariidae; genus Incurvaria; species Incurvaria masculella. The sequence continues at coordinate 21,575,384 of OX335650.1, read as the reverse complement.
TACACCCATTCACTCAAAACAATATTAGCTGTATTGCTCACAAAAAACTCCCCCCCGGCCCCCGGCCCAGGTGAATTTGAATTTCGTATATGTACATTTGGAGATGTTATTTCTAAAGTTGTAGTTTCTCGTAAAAGAGAGCCTCCGTCGGCGGCGTGGAGTGAAAGCGCATGTAAATCCGCGGCTGCGTCTGCGACAGCCGCCGCCGCCGCCGTATGGAAAACTCTAAGCCTCTTTTATATTCTTGCTCCTTATCCTTGCGGGATAATTCGGGCCCGAAGGACAGGTTTTTACATAATTTTCCCTCGGTCCTTTTTTATTGGAAGTTTTGCAAAATTGCTTTTATCGCCGGCAAGTTTTATCGAAGCTCGGGACGAGCGGCACGGCGCCCTCCGCCGCCGTCGCGCAAGTACACTCTCTTCGCTCATCGGGGGCAAGTATTCAGGTATTCATCCAAGGAATATAGACTTTTGTACTCGAATACCGACTTTCTTCATTTGTTGCAACCGCATATTGCGTATTGTTATTAGGCAACCCCAATGAATGTATTCAGTCTCTCAAAAAGGAGTCCAAGAAACTCATTTATTTTTCGGTGAAACCGGCTAAAAATGTTTTAAAACCCCAAGTCCTTGTATGTACAGTATCTGACATTCTGAAAAAAATAATATGGCCAGCTACAGCAGGCTTAAATCACAACATTCTCCTGGAATGAAATCTCGAGCATTGATCAGGCTAATGCTAAGATTACTCGACTTGACTGAGCCAAAGTATGGCTTCCGACTGTTAAATTTGAATTTTGGTTTATACATTTTATGTCAAAGCTGACAGTCGAAAGACTTACTTTCGCTCAGCCAAGTACGAGTAATGTCTAACTAAGGCTCAGATAAATAGTCGTAACAGAAACTAACACTAACGAAAAGTAGTACACTGTGACGTCACTTTGCATTAGTTTGAGATTTCGTCCATACAAAATATGTCAAAGTGACGTCACAAAGTTACTTTGCGTTAGCATTCGTTTCGGTTATAACTATTTATCTCAGCCTTAGAATCTTGGGGCGCAGCATAACCTCAATTTGCATAAGTTTGCCCGTCGAGATGGTACAAAGCGGTTGACTGTAAATACCTGATCGATGTTAGACGCGTCCCGCGATTTTATTTTAGTCTGATCAATGCACTAGATTGATGAGGAGAATGTGTGATGCCTATTTATGTTTAAGCTTTTAGTAAATTAGAGGGAAACTCGTACGTCGGGAGGAGCCACTGGTTGTCGACAGCTGTACCAGGGCGAGGGCGGCGGGGGTGAGGGAGAGGGAGGGCGTGCGGGAAGGGCGGCGGCGGCACACAAATTGCAATATAAATCAGCGCACCCGCCCGAATGTTAAATATCAACCGGTCATAAATAAAATTACTCTGTTTACGTTTTTATGCAAATATTTCACACACAAAGCGTTCATGTAGAGCGGTTATGCTCTATTGTAGAGCGAATGCCCGCATACATCAAACAGAGCAAACAGCCTCCGGCATTTAGCCGGCTTTCCACTGCCTTTCATAAATTATGCATAGAATTAACCGCAAATATGGCAACTCGAGACAAGAACGAACTTGCTACACTCGCATAATGCTCGTACACTATTTGTCTGTTCTATTCACTGGTTTTCCAAGGAAAATTAACGGCATCGTTTTGCAGAATATTATTCGCAAGATTCATGGCAACATTATAATTGTGTAATAATAATCCGACAAGCAAAAACCTGCGACTATAAATGAATGACAAGGGGATTAGTCAACCATGGACCGCCACACGCAAGTCAATGCATAGACAACAATGATGTCAAGCGCACGCATAGGCTTTTTATTTTACATCTATTCGGGCCTGCTTTCTGAGGCGATGTTAATGCCAAAAGTAATTATTGTCCTGTTGACGTCCCAAACAAAATAAAAATGTGGGTCGCGCGCTATCGCGCAGCGGGAGCGAGCATCGCGTCAGCGCCGACCGATCTCGGCGCCGAATAAATACATTCAGCGCGCTTTAATTATTCACCGTTCGGGGCGCGAGGGTGAACAATCTGCAAACTCGCCGGTCGGACAACTCATCGGGCGATCTCGCCGGATCCCGGGCAGCTCGGCGACGGGACCGCCGACCGCTCGATCGACTCGTCGAGCGGGCGATCACCCGCGGGTATAAACTGGCCTTGTTTAGGGGTTTGCGCCATTCGCTTGCGTGGACTTCTTGGCCCGGTAAGGTCGAGCGTTTTATCAGCGCCGGTCAAGTGAGCCGACCTCCCCCGACCTCCCCCGACCTCCCCAGGCCGCCCCCGACCGCTCCCGACCGCTCCCGACCGCTCCCGACCGGACGACTGTGCGATAATCGAATCTATTATTTTCTCTTTTCGGCGAAAACCTCCTCGAATTGGATTTCGAGTAAATCTCTACCTCCCAACTGATTCATTCCCGCAATATTCACCTAATACGTACAAATCCCCACACATTCTATGAACGGCTCTTATGAACTTCTTTCACCACCATAAATATAATTTTGCGTCATAATAAAAAAAATCTGTTACAATATGATTCCAAGCACACAATAGCATTTAGTAAGTAGATACTCGAAGACACGAACATAAAAGCGTTGGAACACATTTCGTGCGGCAAATTTACAAAAGCGATATCGCGTCGACAATTCTATAGCTTATTTCATTCACACTTTTAATAATAGAATATCGCTAATACCTCTTGTCGAGCAGATTTCGGGTCTCACCGCATCACGTGTTCCCGAAAATATTCTCCACATGGGCGGCGACGCATAGACGGGGAGCCAGTCGAGCGACCTAATAGCCCCAGAGCTGTTGATTATTAAAAACATACGTTAGAAAAATGTGTTAGTTATAATATAAATACAGCATGAACCGCAGGGGATATCCATGCAAGGCCACTTACGCATTGTCGTTATGAGGAAGGTTGCAACATGTCCACAAAGCAGACCATGCGAATAGTGTTTGATTTACGAAAATTTTAATAAAAAAAACTACTTATAGCTAAAAGTAAACGAAGACCGCTGTAGACAAAATCTAACTGAAACCAAATTTATTATAAATCTTCATGAAACAAGATCTTTGCATAACGTTACAAGTAATTTTACAAACATACAAGTCTTTGCATAATGTTACTAATCTTTTTAAGATGTTTTTATTTTATCGTTGAGTAATCCGCCTCCAAAGTTATTGAATAAACGCGCGAAAAATTCGAACTTTCGGACCTTATAACTTGGAAACCAAACACAGCTTTACAATGCCAATGGTCATCAGACATCTAGATCAAAAAAAGCTATTTTGGGCAAAATTTGGATCAAGAAATATGGGCAGGATCTTCTTTCCACGTTTGTATGGGGAGTTGTGCGGGAAGGCCCACCTAAAGGAGCTAAGTTGGCTTATGACTGCTAGAATATAGGTACTATAGAGGAACCCAGTAAGGTTACAGAGCTCGTGAGATTGTTTTCTAACTACATATAATGGTGTTAATCAAATAAAACTTTACCGGTTCTCCGCGCGTTCCGTGTTTATTAAAATGTAGAGTAGGTAGCCCTAGCCCCGATCGAGTGATTTCAACGCTGCTGCATAGATTATCAGCTCGAGGGCTAGTTGCATTGCTCGTCGTCGTTGCGTATTATATTTTTTGTCCTCTCCGCCTAATAACTCGACGCGCATTCAATGGCACCTCCTCGGTGGCGCAAAAAATGAAAGCTCGCCGCCGATCGTCGGCTCGGCGAGCTTAGGGACGAGGGGGCTGCGGGGGGAGAGCGGACCGGTGGGGCGGCGGGCGGGCGGGGAGCGCTCTCGCTCCGCAAGCCAGCCGCAGTCCGCCGCGCCAGATCGACTCACGCGGTCGTCACGAAAGCTTTCGCCGCGAAAGCTCCACCATTGTTGACACAACAGAACCGGTTGCCCTTCCTTCTAAGACCTAGTGCATTTTTAACCGACTTCTTCCCTTGCAGCAAATTTAAGTGCGATTAGGCGAAATAAAAATGAAGTGAGTTTTGTTAAGTGAACTTTGAAAGCTCGGACCGAGAGAAGCATGTAAGGAGAGCGCAATGCGTGCATGGGAGCGGAGCCGCGGCGGGGCGGCGCGGCTGACCGGCGCGATGTCGGTGCCGGACGTGTGGTGACGCGCGGTGACGGTGCGTGAGTGACAATGACGCTGAAGTCGCTGAAGTACGCGGAGCGCGAGCGGGAGCGCGGGCACGAGCGCGCGCGCGGCCACGAGCGCGCCCACGACGAGGACGCCATGGAGGGGTTCAGCCCGGTGCCGCCGCCGCTGCCGCGCCGCCAGCCCGTGCGCAACATCTACGCGGAGCCCTTCGCGGATCCCAGGTGAGTCCATCGTGCAAGGCTCTACGCTAAGCCCGCTCCGAGTCCATTGACATACATATTGCTACGTAAGGACAGGCCCTTTCATACAACAAAACTGGAGCAACAATAGTGGTGTTCTATGCGTCGCGGGGACACCACTTTGTCGCCAGACAGTCTCTCGCAGTCGTCATACGCCTGTGCGTCGCCTCTGGCTAATAATGCGCCCCAAAACAGCCCAATTGTGTGGTAAAACTGCAAGAATTACAAAAAACACGCAAAGAAAGTAGGAATATCGGGATACCGCACCAGGCGAGACAATTGTATGAAAGGGCATATCCTTACATACAAAAATGTAACGAGAATGAGAAAGCAGCGAAAAGTAACTAAAATGAGAATGTAAAGTTTGTGTTCTCACTGGACATTTTTTAATTCTTTTTCCCAGAGGTTAAAAATTATCATTCATGATCAAAATTGTGACGAACAGGCCCCAAAAATTATATTATTATCTGTATCTTATTTGAACATCAAGCGATTGAATGTTGCAAGAATGGAAAAAAATACTTCATAAAAAAAATCTCCGAAACTACGCATCCCAATATAGGTAGTATTCATATCTATGAAATAACTGGAAATATTCACACACATTTTAGAGATATGATATTTTTACATAAAAGACTCCCTAGATGGACACTGCAAATTTGTATGAAGCTTCAATTCATGGCTCACAAAAAAATATTTAAAATTATAATAATTTAAAACTAATTAATATCACTGTGAAATGACCCTGGCATCTGAAAAAGCAAACTGAAATACTAATTATTAAACCTAATTGGATATTTCAATATTCAAGCATATGAAATTCGTAAAAATGGGACACTTTTTTGCCTATAACCCAAATAATAGAGCAGAACACAATAAGTAGGACGTGGATGCCTATACATAATTAAAATAATCACAAATAAAAACGGTCCTAATACTTACCTAGTACCTACCTTCATAAAAATAAAATGAGAAATCGATAGTGGGTACTGTATAGTACAAAAAATCTGTAATCTGAGCACTCAAAGAGGCCTGTCTTTGAGTGCTCAGATTACACATTTTTAGATTTTTATTTATAGGTTCAGTAAACTGAGGAGGTATTTCTCCCAAAGTCAGCATAGGGTATTTTCAAGACGGTGTGAAGAATCGCCCGGATGCCATGGTTTTCGCATTCCCTGCGAAAGTTCGAAAGCCCATGGGCGTCGTGGGGAAGCTCTTTGAAGGCCTCGTGTACGCCAGATGTCGCGTCGAGGGGTCAGTCTATCGAGCGAAAAGTGTACACCAAGATTACCAGTAGTCAATATTACCAGGATTACCAGTTGATTTGTAGATTCTCTAGGATTCCTAAAGGACTACCTACTGAAGATTCTTGGTGATTATTAGGGTTCCGTACCCAAAGGGTGCCAACGGAACCCTATTACTAAGCCTCCGCTGTCCGTCCGTCCGTCCGTCAGTCTGTCACAGGGCTGTATCTCAGTAACCGTAAGAGATAGACAGCTGAAATTTTCACAGAGTGTGTATTTATTTTGCCGCTATAACAACAAATAGGTAAGATTAAAAAATAATCAAAATTGTGGGCCCCCATACAAAAAACGTGATTTTTTTGTATTAAATCTTTTACGATGGTACGGAGCCCTTCGTGTGCGAGTCCGACTCGCACTTGGCCGGTTTTATGATTCTGGGATTTCGTAAGATTACTAACGACTACAAGATTGCTAAGAAGTTAAAAAAATATTTAAATTATTTTCGTATGAGCGGGGATTTCGAATTAGCAAAAGAAAAACCATGCAGGACGATGCTCTTCCTAAATTATTTGACTCCTCCTTTTAATTTAAGTAGAATAGGTACTGATAATAATTTCTAACAAGCAAAAAAAGCTCATGCGGAGGAATGCCTTCCAAAATGAAACGAATGCTCCCAATTTGAGTGAAATACTGCTAAGTAATTAGAATTTTTAGAAAAATGCTCCTCGATTTTCGAATGATTTCGGGAATCCTCGCCACCGCTTTCTGATTCCTCGAACTCCGGCACATCCGATTCCTTGACATTACCATGAATTTGATAGGATTGCCAATTATTTTCTTGGGATCCCCAGCCTCACTAAGATTACTCCAGATACCCCTAAGATTCCTGAGATTACCAAACAATTGTACACCAGATTCCCCGAGTGACTGACACCTCGTGTTAGATGAAACAAGCCGTATTTATGTATAGTGTATAGGTAGGAAGAGAATCCTTTTAGGCATTAGACCCGTCTTTTGTAAACTGTTTTTATATGGTATACAGTTAATAATAATGGTTATTATTGTTATATGTATTTCAATGAGAAGGGGATTTAACTGCAATTGAAAACTACTGGTAATATTACGTGCCGTTGGTAAATTTTTGGATACCGTCGTAGGAAAAATAATGATTTAGTCTCAAACACTATACGTAGGTACTTAATTTACCAGCAATATTTAATGTTTTTCTTAGTGTTTCACCTGAGTTGAAGCTCACTTGAAAGGTCCACGCCGTATTCACAGATTTAGCAAAGCTTATTATAGATTCACACACGGTGACTTGTGGTAGGTAGAGTCAGAAAAATGCTCGGCGAAACTCTGGTAAGCTTACATACGTACCGATTTGTTCTAAGAAGAAAACAACTTTATTAACTTTTCCTCGCATTCAATCATTGTTTTCCCTAGAAAACGCGAAAAACAAAAACAACGTGGTGGTAGGTACAAAATAAAACGAATGTTGTGATCGAATATTCCTGCGCTCACATATGCAACATGGCTCATCTGGGTTTATGTATGTCAGGCAATACCCGTAATTTTCATAGAACTGTTTTGGCCTTAAGTTCATAAAAATAATGTTAATGAACGTCAACATTTTAATTTTAATCATATCTGTTTACTATTACTTTTTTGCGAAATGTAATAGGTCGGGGAAAAAGTCTTTTCGCATTATAGTATGTACGAACTTGTAATAAAATCTCTTTGGCTATACTATTTGTATCTGGCTGGTTTTGGTATCATTGAAAGTTTAAATTTTAAAGAACATAATTCCAAATTCAAATTAGGAAAATGTGTGATTCTCATTTGTTTTTCGTACTGTCAAAATGAGTGAATCTAATGAAGAAATTCGATACATTTTAAAATTTTACTACAAAAAAGGTAAAAATGCAACGCAAGCCGCGAAAAAAATTTGCGATGTTTATGGACCTAGTGCAGTGTCTGTGAGAGTAGCACAAATTTGGTTTAAGCGTTTTCAATCCGGAAATTTTGATGTCAAAGATGCACGTCGCTCTGGTCGCCCTATTACGGATAAAATGGATGCCATTTTTGAAAAAGTGGAGCAAGATCGGCATATCAGTAGTTACGACGTAGCTGAAGAACTAGGAATTGACCATAAAATAGTTTTGGCGCATTTGAAAAAAACTGGGTACACAAAAAAGCTCGATATTTGGGTACCTCACGAGCTCACTGAAAGAAACCTAATGAACCGTGTACTCATTTGTGATTCTTTATTACGACGTAATGAAACCGAACCATTTTTGAAGAAGCTGATAACTGGTGATGAAAAGTGGATCACGTACGACAAGAACGTGCGAAAAAGGTCGTGGTCAAAGGCCGGTCAAGCTTCACAGACTGTGGCGAAACCCGGGTTAACTCGCAACAAGGTGATGCTGTGTGTGTGGTGGGATTGGAAGGGCATTATTCATTATGAGCTGTTACCACCAGGCAGGACCATCGATCCTGAACTCTATTGCGAACAACTGATGAGATTAAAGCAAGAAGTTGAGAGAAAGCGGCCGGAATTAATCAACAGAAGGGGTGTGGTTTTTCATCATGATAACGCTAGACCTCACACATCTTTAGCCACTCAGCAAAAACTAAGAGAGTTTGGCTGGGAGGTGTTAATGCATCCGCCGTATAGTCCTGACCTTGCACCTTCAGATTTCCACCTGTTTAAGTCTCTTCAGAATTCTTTAGGCAGTGTCAGGTTAACATCACGAGAGGACTGCCAAAACCACTTGTCGCGGTATATTTATCAGAAGTCCCAATATTTCTATAGCAATGGGATCATGTCCCTACCTACAAGATGGCAAAAAGTTATCGAACAAAATGGTACCTACATACTTTAGTTAAATGTAAATAAACCATATTAAAAAATGTTTTGAATTTTCTTAAAAAATGCGAAGAAACTTTTTCCCCAACCTAGGAAAAAGTTTCTTCGCATTTTTTAAGAAAATTCAAAACATTTTTTAATATGGTTTATTTACATATAAATGCGTGCAGAACGTATATCAGTGTTCTTATCAATCTTGGATTATAATCGTAACACCTAACCTTCTTACGGTACTCTTGGCCACCGTCGACATATTATTTCTGTAATTCGACTCAAAAATGTCAATCTAGATGGATAGATGATTCAAGTACCTATTCCTATTTCGTCTAGATTTCACTTATGTTCACTATTGTAATGGGATTTAACACGAATTTATGCAAAATCCTCGTTTGCTCAAATGTTTCCGAAGTCTAGTAGCAATAATGGGAAAAAGGATCAGCCGAAAATTACAGCTGAAATGAAAACAGCTAACATGAGTCATCATTATCGAAGCAAGATCCCGAAACATGTTTCGTGAGGCGTAAGCTGTTATATCTCGCGGGGAAAGCTCCTTAATATTTGTTTACTGCGCTCTTATTTGCTTTCCTTGAGGGAGGCTTCCACCCCGCACCCTCGCCCGCACCCTCGCCCACACCGGCGGCGGGGGTGGGGGTGGGGGTGGGGGTGGGGCGCCAGCTCGGGGCAAGTAACATGCTTTTTGGGTTACAAACAAAGGCATTGAAGAGGGTAGGAAAGTTATTATAAGGTTTACCCTTCCCAGTTCAGAGCGATGTGCTGCTTCGTGACATGTTGCAAAGCCAATTAAACGAGCGCGCTGGCTTAGAAGTTGTAACATGGACCGAGGTGAAACATCAAAGCAAAATTAACATTTTCCTGAAAGATTACTTTTATAATTTTATTTCTGGTTTACGCAGACATTCGATGCAACTCAATACTGCAAATGTCATTTTAAAAAACATTGTGGTTTTAAAATATATTAGTTAGTGGTAGATGTGCTAAATTAAGGATTTACAGGATCGTTTAGTTCCAATTCGAGGATTTTTACGGTTTGAGTTCATGCCAAATAAGACTACCATCAAAGGAGAGCCCTACGCTATACATTATTTTTACTCTAAGGTTTTTTCTTGTCTAGGTAGACACATTATTGAATGCTCCTCGTAGCACCATCAATGCATTTTTCATCTTTCTGAAATTCCAAAATAAATAGTAGCTAGTTATTTTTAAAAATAAAAAATATATGGTCTTACACACGCTTTTCCAAAACAGATTTTTTTAATTTTGATGAATTAAACCCTAAAATGCATGCGGGATATGAATTGGCCACTTTCTCTGTTTAACTTTTGGGGTGATACAGCCCCATTGTCGCTTTATCTTCACCAGACGGCACTTGAAACACTAGAACGGTGATTGACCTCACACCTGCGATAAGGAACTTGCGCCCTTCACTTTTAATCTAATCTCTGCGTAAATCATTTATTTATTTTATATTGTTAGCCATGAATGGCTTATATCACCCACTTTAACGATATTATCCGCTTACTTCGTACAATTCTCCGCATGGCCTTTTTTCGCTCATTCGAAAAATATTTGCAGTATTCCTCTCAAATTGGAAGGTTAAGGCGGCCCAACCCGGCGGGACTAACTCAATCGCGGGCACAGTACAAAACCGTGCTGTTGCACTCTGGGACCTTATCTGTTTCAAAGAAAAAGACAGGCTCCGTGATGAGGAAGATGCAACATGCCCACAAAAAAGACAATGTGCATAGTGTATGATTTGGTAAGATTTACGAAAATTTTAAATACTAAACGACTTAAGTAAACCACGATCGCTGTATTAAAAAATCTAACAAAAACCAACTTTACTTTATGTTCTTACTTTATCATTGCGTAATCTACCTCCAAAGTTATTGTATAAAACGCGCGAAAAACCCGATCTTTCGGACCTTATAACTTAGAAATCAAACACAATTTTACAATGCCAATGGTCATCAGACATCTAGTTCGATCAAATAAAAATATTTTAAGCAAAATTTGGGATCTGTGACAAGTAATATATGCGTGATCTTCTTTCCCCGTTTGTATGGGGAGCTGAGCGGGATGGGCCACCTTAAGTTTCATTTTGGAAGACCACCCTCTGGATGACCTTTTGTTTTGCTTATTCGAAATCCCCGTTTCCCCCGTAATCCTCATAACGCTAACGCTGGGAAGTGGAGTTATCTATTAGCGGACTAATGCTGAGATTGATAAAGCTTACTTGTACTTGCCAAAGTATGCCTTCCGACTGCCAGTTTTGTATAAAATGTAGGCAAATTTGACAGTCGGAAAATATACTTTTCCTAAGCCAAGCACGAGTAAGCTCTATGAATTTCAGCATAAGACTTCAGGGCAAATGGAGTCAGCGTATTGTCGCAGATTTTTGTTGGTCGCTAGCAAGATACCAGCCTCAAGTCAAATACTCCAGAATCCAAAATCTAAATGTTTTATAAAAAAAAAAACAAGTTTAATTGTACGTAAAGTCTGAGTATTTTTCTGAAATATAGTTACTGTCATATAAAAATATGGGTACTTTTTTCTGTACCTATAATTTGCCACCTTAGGAAAAATAAGGTAATTTATATTTAAAATTGTTTTAAGTACAATTTAAAAGATATATTTTTTTAATCAGAATTATAGATTCTAATTTCCTAATTTTGGGGAGTTATAATAGAAATAGCGACGCAAGACTGCGGCTCCATCTATATGGACGACGACGCTCGAACCCCTTAATTCGATACTTTCAGAAATGAAACAACACATGTCCGGGTAAATTGCCACGAACAATAGATAGGACACGCGAGTTCACACTTATAAGTATTGCTCGCCCGCGCCGCACTCGGGCACATCTGTGGCCTCCGCCCCTCCGCCCCACCGCCCCTCCGCCCCTCCGCCTCTCCGCCCCCGCAGCAGCCTCTTTTAATTTGGGCGGATTTCCTGCGAGCGGAGTCCGGGTCGGCTCTGGACGTGCCCAGAATGGCCCAGCTCGCGTGGATAGATATTACATGATTACGAATGCATGCCCCCCGGCGGTGGCGCGGCGGCGGCGCGCGGTGGCGCACTGTGGGCGGGAAAACAGGCTCCATAGTATTATAACTTTTTTTCACCAACTTCAAGTTATCGAAAAACTGCTGATGCCAATTTATAAAGAATCATAACAGATTATTCAAAATGTGATTGAATTTTTTATTGTACAAGTATTGTACGATAAAAGTAGTATGTGTGTGTATAATGTAATTTTTTTTTGGAGCGAAACATATAATGGCGATTTTTACAAAAAAAGACATCTAGACACAAGAACTTGAAGTAGACCATAATCAGAATCTCACGGTGTAAAAACGTGCAGATACGTGCAGATGTAGAAGTTAAAAGGGTCAGAAGTTGCCGCTTCTCGTCTAATTTCAGTATACTAACCTTTAGAGTATTTAATAATATTCCACTGTTTTTATTCTGTATTAGGTACATATGAGCTAAGATTTCTACAATTTACCTTATTATGATGCACCTGAATGAGGCAGGCCAATGAAAAAGTGAATACCTACAAAAATGATTACTTGTATAATCAAAATTTAAATCACATCTGTAAATTGGCATCAAAAGTTTTTCGATAACTTGAAGTTGGTGAAATAAAAAAACCACTATGGATCATGTTTTCCCGCCCATAGTGCGATGCGGTGAGTCCCGACACCGTTCCATTAAAGATCGCAACAGCCGCAAGATGGCCAGTTCCCGTGCGGCTCTCACACGCTCGGAATCTCTCAAAATTCTCATTCCAATCCGAGCGAGTGTGTCCCCGACGGCCGCGGTCGAAATCCATTTACTACTTTTACGACGAACGTGTGCAGACACCTCCTTACGCATTGCTTAGATATTTATTTGAAAAAAAAAAGATTCCGACGAATTGAGAACCTCCTCCTTTCTTTTGAAGTTGCTTAAACATATTTTAATTCAAACTTAAGCTGGTTATATTTACTGTTTAATTTAAATAGTGACCGATATAGGATCACGCATTGCCGAATTCGCGCGACTGTGGTACGGTCTACTGTTTTCTATGTGACAAGGTAGCTGTTAGCTGTAGCACAATTAGCAAAAACAGATAGATGCATAGAAGCGAGTTAGCGTGTATTGCAAAATACTACAATAGATAGTTCTGGCCACTGCCCAAATCAAAGAAGTCTGCATCGCACTATCCTCACACAAGTGTGTTTACAAGTGTACGTAATTACACGAAATACGTTAGAAAATTTATTGAATTGGTGTGTTCAGAACAAAAAAAACGTTTTGGAGATTTTGGAGATATTGAGCAAACAATAACGAAGTGTGTCAAACTTTTATGCGAGTAAAGGTCTTATTTGATTTGGAAAATCGTATTGGAAAAGATCTACACATGTGTGAATTATGCTAAAATAACGTAGAATTGAATCGCGACCGTTCTAGACTAGGAGGTCGCGACAAAAATGGTAACGATAACTTAAATGGCTGAAACTGGGTCCACGGGATAAAGTACAGCCTTCTGAAGCTAAATGTGTCAGTCTGCCTGTTCCAAGTGGTTGCGTTACGTAGATAAGGCGCCTGAAAAAGTAGTTATGGTGACAAAAAATACACATGATAAGGTAAATGGATGCAAATGACGAAGCATGAAAGTATTAATACATACTTGCTTAGCAATACAAAAACTGAACAAATCTTTGATTGATTCAGTAGTTATAGGCGATTTAGGTTACAGATATAACTTTAGGTATATTTAAGTATTTAATTAAGTAACCGTCTGGTTATTGTTGTATAATTAATAGGTATCAATGTTTTCAGATAATCAGTATATTCATCAGCAGGTACATACCAGCATCTATTTTATATAGCCAATCTAGAAAACGCAACCACTTGGCACGGGCAGACCGACATATTTAGCATCAGAGGGTTGGTCTCTAACATGTGAACCCAGATTCAGCCATTTACCTTATCGTGACCAAAAATGTCGTGACCTCCCGGAATATTCGTATGGAGAGCTCGCGCGAGGGAGGACCTCGGAAACCAAACAACCCTAAACAATAAGTACGGCTGTTTTAGTTAGAATGAACGGGAAGTAAGACTTTGGAGGCTAGTTTAATATTTGATCTAATTTCGGAAACTAAACACTCGCACCTGAGTTCGGTCCCCGCGCGTCCCAAATAATACGAAGAGTAATCATTTCCGAACGGAACTTTCTCATCACAAATGATATTGTTTCAGACAAAGTGAAGTTATCCTACACGAGCGCGAAGTTGGTCCACGCGGCGGCGCGGGTCGCTCCCTCTCCCCCCCCCCCCCCCGCGCAGCCTCCGACGCCGGAAATGATTTCCACTCGAGTCTGAAGTGCAATCTAACATCGCGCCGCCGCGCCGTCAAACTCCATCGCTGCAACTTAGTTAATAGCGTTTAGGGAGCGGTTACACACCCGGCCCGCCCCGATAGTGAATCGCGTCCTGAGTGGTCAGTCTGAGTTCTCACCTAAATTGGCGTTTACGGAACTTCGAAGTTACGTAAAAACATCAGACCCTATATGTACAAATTTTTACTACTTATTCTGTGCTTTTACTTCTTCAAGCGGTCAAAGTCAAACTCGGACTTCCGATTTGTATGAAGACGCGGAATCGGCGTAAACGGCTGCCGTCGTATTTACGGCAACTCTTCAGTGACGGCAACGTTGAGTAAGCTGTCAAACAAACTCGGACTCGCAAATGTTAGTTCGCTTAAGGATGTTCCGACCCATACAATGTTTTTTTTACACAGAACGCTAAAAGGATTGCACTTTAAGGCACGAATTCGTCAAACATATTAAGAGGCCCGTTGACGCTAACGTTACGATATTTTGGTGTTATTTCAATGGTCATTTCAGAGCCGGTTAAGAATAAATACCAGTAAAAAAAATTAAATATCAAAGTTTGGACTATTATCTAGTGTATGACCGTCAAACGGGCTTAATGCGATGCTTATACTCTTAAAAAAAAAATAAGTTTGCAGACGCCCATTTACTAGGTTTTTGTTCCAGCGCTTGGAAATTATTCATGATTTATACAATTTTCTTTTTTAAAGTACAAGATTGCATATTTATCTAGTGAATAACCGTCAAAAAATTATGAAATCGCGAAAAATAGATTTTATAAATCGAAAACAATATTTTGCTTCCTCGCGCTCGCCATCAAGCTGCAAAATCGATTCTGACGCGCATTCAATAATGGACCCTAACGCAAATACAGTGTGTACAGAGGTCGCCTTTATCGTTTGTTTTCTGATCTCTGCCGACTAGTACCGCCCCTGATGTGGGCTCTTCGCACGTGGTTTCTGTGCTAGTTATTCTCTCAGTTTTTGCGGTGATATTTGTTCAAATAACTCTAAAAATACACATCTTACGAACTAATCCTTTTGGGAATACCTTGATTTACCTGTATTCTTCTTATTTAGTAAGTAAGAATCAAGTTATCTTTGTTGCATATTTTTTGTATGAAACAAATATAGAGCACAGTAGAGGTCTGTGATAGAGGCGGCAGTCACGACTGACATTTTTTTTCAGCGTTCAACATAAACAATGAGCAACAAACGAAAATATTTAGGAAATGCTAGTCCGGTCCGCCTCAAGATAAAAAGACTCGGATTCATTTTTAATGACCGAAATAAAATTTAAGTAGATTTTGTTTATAATTTTACCCAATGATTTATTCTGCCAATTCCCCGGAGGTATTTATGGCTAGAAATGATTTCCATCTTTTCATCCAATGCTATGGTATCGACCGGGATGGGCTTAACCCTACCACCTAATAGGAAAAGGGGATTTTATAAAAGTCATATTTTAAGTCAATAAAGTCGTCAAAAGGAAACATTTGGATGTTTGGAAATAATGTATGCAGTAATAGTAATTTAATTATTAACCTATTTGTTAAAGGTTTTAATGTTTTTTTTATTTTAACGCCAAAAACTAAAAAAACCGGCCAAGTGCGAGTCGGACTCGAACACGAAGGGTTCCGTACCATCGTACAAGATTTACCGCAAAACCAAAACAGTTTTTTGTATGGCTCCTTTAATTTTTATTATTTTATAAATTTACCTATTTGTTGTTATAGCGGCAAAATAAATACATAATCTGTGAAAATATCAGCTTCCTATCTGTTACGGTTCATGAGAAACAGCCCTGTGACAGACGGACGGACAGCGGAGGCTTAGTAATAGGGTTCCGTTTTCACCCTTTGGGTACGGAATCCTAAAAATTGTTTTTGTTCTTAATCATTTATTTTTCCAATGTGTTTTAAATTTAGTATAAAATGTTTAGAATATTTATAAAAAGCTACAGTTTTGGATTTTATCATGGATTCTTCTGCTATGTAAATTTGTTTCGTCATTCTTTCGTTACCCATTCGCTCCTCCCAGTTTTTTTTATGCAACCTGACTAGGATGGCTAATAACACACAACTGCCGTTATGATATTAGCCCAATGCACCACATTTTCGAAAGAATTAGGTGCCAACCCAGAACCTTCCCTCACGCCTACACTGAACTGGATGGGAAACACGGAAAAAAAATCATTGCCGCTTCAAACATAGTTTCATGCTATAGTTATGAATACTATTATTAGAATAGCATAAATATTTTTCTTTACTTGACATACTATGTTAACGTAATGACTTTTATGTTATACTTAAACCAATTTAAAAATATTGAAGTCAGGTATATTAAATGATATAAGAGGCTATAGCGGATATGACTAGCCGCCGCCACCCGCAACCTGTTTTGGCACTAGCATCACGGCCGAGTTACTTGCGCTGGGTACGGATTGTGGTAAACACCTGCATGAGACGGGTGGTTTCATCGTTCCCACCAAAAATAATACTAATAATTACTTCATAATAGATGGCCACCTTCACACAAAGTCTTCTCCTTTCGCAGTTGTTTGCCGGCAGCAATAAAACTAATAATACCTCAAGAATATTTACGCCAAATTAAGCTTAGCACTCTGCGCGGAAAGATGAAATTTTTTTTGGCCAACCTAGTCCATCCCTTTTTGAAAGATAAGAATGTTTGAGGTATATCTGTGTACTTTAGGCACTCTTTTACACAGGTCCTAAAAAAATTCAATAAGTCGAGCTTGAAGAAAAATTGGGGCATTTTTTGTCTAGTTGAGAACTCTACACCCGCAGTCTGTAAATACTGAATAACTTAAACTCGTAATGGCGTGAAGCCTAATCGGTCCAAAACAAAACACCTACTCACCAATAATGCTTGTCTATGAAAGGTATTGCAGTATGATAATGCACTCTCTAAGGTAAATCTGGGAGTTCATATACCCTGTATAATAATAGGGTTCGAAAACATTGCTGTTTTCGTTCATAGGTTGCCAAACAAGCATTGACTTATATATTACTTCGTAAGGACCCGGTCAACGCGCACGAATAATGGCACCAGTACGTTGGCCCTAAAATATTCGTTTTAGGGCCAACGCGACTCAGTCGTCTGCGGACCACTGCAGAGTGTTGTTGAGTCGTGAAAATGCCCTTGTTGCGTAGGAAAAGGATGCATAAAAAACGATACGAAAGTTACAAAGACACATGTAATAACGTATCATCGATAAGTAAACTCAGATAATATTTTTTTCTGTTTAACAATTGAATAATTGCATTTTCAACTGATAATTTAATTAACTACCAAACTTCATAAGCGGGCAAGTGACGCCATGCCGCGCGTCGCACGTGTAGGTTAATTAACCTTGTACGGGCGTCCTTTTTCTTTCTGGTTTTTTTTGGAGTGGATATGAGTATGAGTGGGTAATCAAAGATTTTTTTTAATGTGATCTATCATGTGACCACTCGAAGTAAACGTCTCGACCTGACCTACTTGCCTGTTATGTCAAAATTAGTTTTCGTTATATCTTGGGAAACACTGGTCATAGACCTATCATGCGACCACTCAATGTAATCGTCCCGACCTGATCTACCTGCCTGTTATGTCAAAATTTGTTTTCGTTATATCTTGGGAAACACTGGTCGTAGACCCATCTTGCGACCACTCAAAGTAAACGTCCCGACCTGATCTACCTGCCTGTCATGTCAAAATTTGTTTTCGCTATATCTTGGGAAACACTGGTCGTAGACCCATCATGCGACCACTCAAAATAAACGCCCCGACCTGATCCATCTGCCTGTCATGTGTTTTCCAAGATATAACGAAAACAAATTTTGACATTCCAGATAGTTAGATCAGGTCGGGGCGTTTACTTTGAATGGTCGCATGATGGGTCTACGATCAGTGTTTCCCAAGATACAACGAGAACAAATTTTGACATGACAGGCAGGTAGATCAGATCGGGACGTTTACTTTGAGTGGTCGCATGATGGGTCTACGATCAGTGTTTCACAAGATACAACGAGAACAAATTTTGACATGACAGGCAGGTAGATCAGGTCCGGACGTTTACTTTGAGTGGTCGCATGATGGGTGTACGATCAGTGTTTCACAAGATACAACGAGAACAAATTTTGCCATGACAGGCAGGTAGATCAGGTCGGGACGTTTATTTTGAGTGGTCGCATGATGGGTCTACGACCAGTGTTTCCCAAGATATAACGAAAACAAATTTTGACATGACAGGCAGATAGATCAGGTCGGGACCTTTACTTCGAGTGGTCGCATGATGGGTCTACGACCAGTGTTTCCCTAGATATAACGAAAACAAATTTTGACATGACAGGCAGTTAGATCCAGACCAAGCAGGTACAAGAGAAAATTCAAATTGTATTTAACTTGAATACCTTGAAATTACAAAAAACATTTTTCATTCATAAAAGTTAAAAGAACTTAAAAGTTTAAATTAAAAAGAAAACATTTAAGGACGCAGGTACAAGGTTACATCGTTAGACCTAATGCAACATGGCGGCGAGTTGTCAACACGACTTTGACACGGCGCTCACGTAGTTCTTCCGAGTTTGGATAGATGGCGCTACTTTTTGCTTGTATGGAGAAGATTTGTTTCAATTCTATATAAGGGCGTATCCTTACCTTTGAAATCATTGGTTATAGGCCTTATCATGGAACCTACATCCGACGTGGGGTGTCAGGCTAATGCATTGACTTATAACTATATTACTTCGTAAGGACCCGGTCAACGCGCACGACTAATGGCACCAGTACGTTGGCCCTAAAAAATTCGTTTTAGGGCCAAACAAATTTTGACATTCCAGATAGTTAGATCAGGTCGGGGCGTTTACTTTGAGTGGTCGCATGATGGGTCTACGACCAGTGTTTCCCAAGATATAACGAAAACTAATTTTGACATGACAGGCAGGTAGATCAGGTCGGGGCGTTTACTTTGAGTGACCGCATGATGGGTCTACGACCAGTGTTTCCCAAGATATAACGAAAACAAATTTTGACATGACAGTCAGGTAGATCAGGTCGGGACCTTTACTTCGAGTGGTCGCATGATAGGGATACGACCAGGGTTTCCCAAGATATAATGAAAACAAATATTGACATGACAGGCAGGTAGATCACAGACCAAGCAGGTACAAGAGAAAATTCAAATTATATTTAACTCGAATACCTTGAAATTACAAAAAAACATTTTTCATTCATAATTTATTTTTTGTTAATAGAATTTGATTTTTTTCGACTGTACTAAATGAACTTAAAAGTTTAAACTAAAAAGAAAACATTTAAGTACGCAGGTACAAGGTTACATCGTTAGACCTAATGCAACGTGACGGCTTTGACACGGCGCTCACGTAGTTCTTCAGAGTTTGGATAGATGGCGCTACTTTTTGCTTGTATGCAGAAGATTTGTTTCAATTCTATATAAGGGCGTATCCTTACCTTTGAAATCATTGCAAACAAGGTATACACTGGACTTGGAAATTTTTAGTTTATCCGTTGCAACTCTCACCGATTTTGTAGATGCCTGTTCAAAAACCTTTTTTACTCGGCTTATATTTCTTCATGTAGATACTAGACTAAGTCTTCACGGAATCTTTTTAAAATCGGCCTCTTCCGTTACTTTGTGACGTTTTATTATTCGGTACATACTAATTCTTCTTGCGCCCTCTTCAATAATATGACGCTCTATCTCATATTTCTCATGAATCAAATAGTATTGAATAACTATCTTTGAAAACAATTTTTGTTCGGCTCCATTAATTTAAAAAAAATGCAAGACTGTTTTTAAACCGGCCTATTTTGACAGATTAGTTAAGTATGGTTACCATGACAATTATTTATTTTATCTGTGAAAACTTTTTCTGTGGCCACTTTGATTTTGATTAAAGTCTCTTTACTTCTAGGACTTCCTTTATGACCCGACCTATTATAAACCTATGCCGCCGTGGCCCTTTTGAAAGCTCACAAGAAAAGAGTCGTAAACTGGCTCGCTGAAATTCCTAAAATCAATTGCCAATGCCGCTTCTTTGAAATAATATATCAAACAATAGGCTGGCACGCCGTCGACAGTCCTCGTCTGTGTGAGATTCACCGTCGGCGCAGCACCACGCACACATAGCCGATAGCACACGCATAGAAATACACTCATAAGTTTCGCTTCTGTTACGTTAGTTATTTATTCGGTGCTGTTGGTCACACTACCATATAAATTACTGCCGAAATGCAGGTGCTCTTATTAGTAGGAACACCTGCATTTAGACCATAACAATTTTATAATGACTTAGAGCTTTTCACCAAGCAAGTTTATACGAAATAAATATAATATTTGTAAATAAAAAATTTGTTGAATAAAATAATACGTAAGGTATATTATGAATTGAATTGAAAATTGTACTTATTATATTTTACAGACGGATGGGTTCGTAACTAATAACAAAAAAATACAAGTAACTTCAAGAATAAATAAAGATGTAAATATGTATGGAAATATAGACTAAATATTCTCTCTAAACACATCTCTTAATATTAATTTAATGTGGCACTCAACTATTTAAATAGCTTGTCTCAGCGTGCTCGTCATAGCATAACATGTGTTAACCCTGAACAGCCGCACAATTTGGCGCTGCTAAGTGAATGTCATGTTTCGGGGCAGCGCGATAAGCTTAATTTGGTGTAAACATTCTCGAGGTACCTGGAGTTTTATTGCTGCCGGCACAAACAACTGCGAAAGGCTTGCACTTCGTACGGAGATGGCCATCTATTACGAAGTAATTATTAGTATTATCTTTGCTAGTAAGCTCTGAATTCAATCAGATGCCGACCAATGTGTTACATGAGACTTCAGTTAAGGTATTTTTGATCGTCATTGAAATCGTTATGATTTTTAGATCCTTAGGATGTTTTTGTTATTGCAGCAGCATTGTACGAATTTGTGTTTATGTAAAAATAATATTACAAAGTAGCTACATATTTCTTTTATATTAGTATACCTGTTGTATGCCATAAAATATCACGAACTGAAGTTCGAACTAACAAACAATATATTTTACTGCCGTAAAAACGCGTATCATCGAGTCCTGCAACACATTTCCTGAAATCAACCGCTCGAATTGTATTGTTCACTGTTTACAACCTTCAGGTGGATACATTTTTACATCAAACATTTCCTTGAGTTGTTGTTTCGTTTTCAAAAAGAATCTGTGCAATATATCTACCAGTCCGTTACGTTTTTATTGTCGTATTCAGAGTGAACTGTCAAATTTTAGTACGCAGACTAGCACTGGACTAACCATACAAAATGCTATTTAGTTCGGCGATAATCGGTGTATTATAGGTAGTCCGCCAACTCTGATTACTACTGTTGGGGCTTAGGAATGAAAGTATACATACTAGTGGCGCGGGGTCTAGACTAGAGGCCTGGGTTCAGATCCTCGCCCGTTCATGCACTACTTTCTTTCTCATTCTGAGTTATATAAGTGCATTTTGGTTACGAATGTGAGCTGGTCCATAGTTCGGAATCCATGTGAAACTGTAGGTCCCTTTCCCCTACTAGGTGGTAGGGTTTAAGCCCGCCCGGGTATCATAACGGTAGTTTTGTGGTATGGCAGGCTGCATAAAAAACGACAGCACTTTCAGTACAATCTGTCAAATGCATACAATATTTCAAAATCAAGTCTAAAGTCAAAATCTTTTTCAGATGAGCAAAAGTTATGTTTTTGGTGTGTAAACCCCACTTTGTAACGTAAATTAATATATATGTTTCACGCTTATTCACTAGATAAATATGTTATCTAATACTACAAAAAAGAAAAGTGACTGCCAAGCAATTACCTAAATTAGAGGTGGTAGGGAACAGAAATAATGTTTTTTAAAACTATATAAGTTATTGGCCACAGGCCTCATAAAATATTTAAAATACATATTTATAAGTTAGCCGCTAAGAAAATTCTATTATATATAGATTATTTTAAATTTTAATTATGATTATTGTATTTTGTTAACTTCATTTTGCTAAAATAAAATTTGCCAATTAATGTTTGTTTGAATATGTAGGTTGGCCCAAGCGTATAACTAGAGTTTCTTAGATCTATGTAAAATAATACAAGTTTCTTATTCTTATGCAGATCATTCTTTCGATGCACCTTCAAATGTTTTATTTGTCTCAAATATAAAAATAACACTACCTACATATGATTTTGTCAATTAACTTTGATGAAATGTGTATGAACTGCGTTCATTTTTATTTTAGGCAAGTTTAAAATTAAGATGTGCTTAATATTGCCTCCAATATCACCCCTGCTGTCGCGTGTGAATTTAAAAGAGCAACCCGTATAGTATACATAATATTTTATATTAATTTTTAAAATGACCTCAAGATGATATTTATTTCCATTAAGTACAGATAATATTGTTTAATATGTGTTTAATATTGTTTTATTCAACCTAACATTAAAAAAACTGATAAAACATAAAAAGCAGTATTGATAAATAAAACTCTACTCGGTACATAATCACGAACCGATCGTGATTTGAATAAAATTCCAACCGCATTAAGGACGTTTCGAACCAAACTCCAACGGCCATCATGTCAATAGATGGCGCTGTATAATATTTATTACAAAATTAATGATATCTCCTAAAGTAGTTAATTGTTTAACATGAGACAAAAAAGGCGAGTTCTCAAAGCGGTTAGGATCATAACAAAATAAAATCGAAGTACTTGGAGGTGTGAATTACAAAAGTTCTGTATCACAATGACAAAATCTAGCATTCCTCACTCACAGATAAGCGTCACACAGACTGCCCGGTCGCTATCATAATCACATTAGGAAAGTTATTCCATGTAGGCAATTTCGTAGGGTTCCGACATGTAAGTAAATACAAATTCATTTCGGCCCGTGCATGCAAGGATAGAGTAAGGAATTTGTCTTTCGTGGTTTGTCAAACCGTAACTGGGTCCTGCCCGATATGGCACAATCGCATTGAATGAACGACGGTCGAAGCGGCAATGAAAATTTCCCATGTTTTCCATCCAATTCAATCAAAGGAAGATCGTGGTGTGGCACTTAGTTCCAATGTAGTGTGCTGGGCTAATAATATACAATAACAATTATATTTACATTTACTGTATATTTGAGTTTGCAAATTACGAGGTCCCAATGGACCAAATATATGTAGGGTGTAAGAGTAATCTCGCAGCTTACATGCAGTTATTGCGTTGCGCCCGAACCCCCTGTGCTTTCGCGGCGCTCCGGCAAAGGCAACGGGTCGGAGCAGAGGGGAGGGGGAGGGACGGGACGTTGCGATACGAAGCATCTGGCTGGTGGCGGCGGCGGAGCAGCGGGGAGGCGGGGAGGCGGCACGGCCGCGGCGGCGTGCAGGGCGTAGGTATGTAGGTAGGCAAATTAGCCGCTAGCCGCTGCCACCGCCCCGCCGCACTCGCCCTTCTTCACGCCGCTCTGGCCGTCCCTTGTTGATCGAGCGAGCGAAGCGTCTACGTTTCGGGATTGGACAGATTTTCTTTCCTATGTCCGGCGCGGGCGCGGCGCGGTCTGTCCGGCTGTCCGGCTCCTCTTCAGGTCGCATTCCTCAACCGATTCGCGTGAAATTTTTTGAGCAGATTTGATAATAGTATTTTTTTTATCGAGTCAGTTTTTGGAAATTCCTCAAAATGGCGGAGCTATGGAACGTCAAGTAAGTCGTTGCTGGATCTCGGCAACGGCGTAAGCTACGCGCGTTGGGTTTGGGTTTCTAGCCAAAGCACCAAGAGCATTTACTTCACACTGAACCTTGAAGGTCTGACGATGACCAGGATGGATGTTGCTGGATCTCAGCAACGGCGTAAGCTGCGCGCTTCGGGGTTGAGTTTCTAGCCAAAGTACCAAGAGCATTTACTTCACACTGAGCCTTGAAGGTCTGATGATGACCAGGAATAATGTTGCTGGATCTCAGCAACGGCGTAAGCTACGCGCTTCCGGGTTGGGTTTCTAGCCAAAGCACCAAGATCATTTACTTCACACTGAACCTTGAAGGTCTGATGTCGACCAGGAATGTTGTTACTGGATCTCAGCAACGGCGAAAGCTACGTGGTTTGGGTTTAGGTTTCAAGCCAATAAACCGAGAGCATTTACTTCACACTGAACTTTGAAGGTCTAATAATGACCAGGAATGATGTTGCTGGATCTCAGCAACGGCGTAAGCTACGCGCTTCGGGTTTGCGTAGCTATCCAAAGCACCAAGAGCATTTACTTCACACTGAGCCTTGAAGTTCTGATTATGACCAGGCATTACCGCGAGGTCTACAGCTCACAGAGCCACTAGTTATAATTTCGTAATTGATCGAGCAAGCGAAGCTCTTGGTTTCGAGATTGGACCGATTGTCTTTCGTATGTCTGTACGGCTGTTCTCCTATACAGGGCGCATTTCTTAACCGAAGCGCTCAGCTTACGCCGTTGATGAGATCCAGCAACAACATTCCTGGTCATCATCAGACCTTCAAGGTTCAGTGTGAAGTAAATGCTCTTGGTGCTTTGGCTTAGAAACCCAACCCCGAAGCGCGTATCTTACGTCGTTGCTGAGATCCAGCAACATCAATCCTGGTCATTATCAGACCTTCAAAGTTCAGTGTGAAGTAAATTCACTCGGTTTATTGG
Organism: Incurvaria masculella; assembly: GCA_946894095.1. Classification (NCBI taxonomy): domain Eukaryota; kingdom Metazoa; phylum Arthropoda; class Insecta; order Lepidoptera; family Incurvariidae; genus Incurvaria; species Incurvaria masculella. The sequence continues at coordinate 21,550,804 of OX335650.1, read as the reverse complement.
CTATACACCCAAACAGTGACAATGGCGGAGGCTTATTCACTGACTGCAAGCACAGAATAACTAATAGTGCTACGCACAGAAATTGCACTCGGCGAGTGCTAATTACGCTATTTATATGGGAATTTGTTGCCATTCCATATATTGCGCGGCTACCCAGATCTTGTCTGGTCTGTTATCATCCTATCTGGTTCGACCGCCATCTCTCCTGAAGATGACGGCTCATCGCGGAACGCTCGCCTGTATCGGTTCCGGTAAGAGCCGTCGCAGCAGCAGATACCTGTAGCAGCACTCTTGAGGGAGCATATATGAGGCATAAGCCTTAGGCTTGAGCTTGGCATCGGCATCCAATTTTCCGGTTCAGCAAACCCGTTTTTTTTTTCATGGAAATGCGATCTCGACGCCGTCTACCCGGTCAAATTTTCAAATCATCCAGGGACCCACTCAAATTCAAATATAAACACAAAAGTTTCACTACTTACCTTACCTTTTATTAATAATTCGAACTTCAAGTTAGAAAGAGCTGTAGGTGAATATCTCAGTAGGTATTTGGGAGTGACGGATGCGAGCTGCAAGTACGAAATTTTGGGCACCAGGCTAGGACACTCCGCCATCTTCCATCATAGTGCTGGAGTCAGCCACTGCCAGCGAGCATGGAAAGATGGGAGTAGCGATCGAAACTAATTCGGAAGTGTGGAAAACGTCTAACTGTACCTAGTTGACGAGCGAGCGATGCGAGCGAAGCCTCTACGTTTCGAGATTGGACAGATTTCGTTTCGTATGTCCGGCGGTCTGTGCGGCTGTCCAGTTGTTCTCTTCTACATACTACTACTACAGAATATTCAAAAACTGACTTGTCAAAAAAAAAACTATAAAATTATCGAATCTGCTCACAAAATACATACGAAAGAAAATCTGTCCAATCTCGAAACGTAGAGGCTTCGCTCGCATCGCTCGCTCGGTCAACTAGGTACAGTTAGACGTTTTGCACACTTCCGAATTAGTTTAGATCGCTACTCCCATCTTTCCATGCTCGCTGGCAGTGGCTGACTCCAGCACTACGATGGAAGATGGCGGAGTGTCCTAGCCTAGTGCCCAAAATTTCGTACTTGCAGCTCGCATCCGTCACTCCCAAATACCTACTGAGATATTCACCTACAGCTCTTTCTAACTTGAAGTTCGAATAAATAGTAAAAGGAAAGGTAAGTAGTGATACTTTTGTGTATAAATTTGAATTTGAGTGGGTCCCTGAATGATTTGAAAATTTGACCGGGTAGATGGCATCGTGATCGCATTTCCATGAAAAAAAAAACGGGTTTGCTGAACCGGAAAATTGGATGCCGATGCCAAGCCAAGCTAAGCCTATGCCCAAGCTCAAGCATAAGGGAAAGGGAAGGGGTTGGGAGAGGGATGAGGATTGGGAAGGGGAAACATAATTTTGGACATTGTACATATTTTGGAATGATTGTATTGTAGTTTCATTGCCCACTTGAGTACATGATTAATGTCTACAACCCTGTAACTATCTAGGCCTTTTAGAAAATCATTTTCAACACTTTCTGTTTCGAGCTCATGATATTGCACACATTCTTGCGGCCACGAGATTTCTAACTGCTTTTCTTTGACTTCATGACGATGAAGATCGATAAATCTCGTTGGCATCTGTGGAGCCTCCAATCTCATTTTTGGCGTGCGTGAGTAGTCCCGAGACTTTGGAGTAGATGAGTTGTCATCTGATGTCAATTTCCTGTGACATGCAAAACACGACAATGTTATTATTATTTTTATTAACAGTCAATTTTTTTTCAAAATTCTAGGTTACTTAGCAAAATATTAGAAAGATATAATGAAACCTAAAACTGGACAGAACCATAGGGAGGTCCCTCCTGAGACAAATCCTATAAGGCCCTTCAGAGATACAGAAAACTCCGAACGATTCTCGTATTAGAGAGTAAAACCGCTTTCTGCATCTGGAGCCCATTGTCGAACATCATTTTTTTCTAAATGTTTGCTGATTTTTTTATTATTATTACTAACTGACGTACTTACGTACCTACGTACTGACTGACTGATGTACTGACGGATTGACGTACTGACTGACGTACTTTTTTTTATGCGACCTGACATGGAAGGTTTGTACCACACAACTACCGTCATGATATTAGCCCAATAAACCACATTCCCGAAGGAATTAGGTGCCATGCCAGGGCTGTAATGAACTGGATGGAAAACCCGGACAATTTTTCATTGCCGCATCGATCACCTTTTCATCCAATGCGATGGTACTAACCCGGGCGGGCTGAAACCCTACCGCCTACAGTTTTACATGGATTCCGAACCATGGAGCAGCTCGCATTCGTGACGAAATGCACTCGGAAAGAGAAATAAAGTGGTGCACGTCGAAATTGAACCCAGACCTCTGGTTAGGCCAGTCCCCGCGCCACTAGGCTACGAGCCGCTAAAATGATGACGGACTTATGTATGACGTACTGACTGACTGACGTACTGGCGGTCGTGACGAACGGACTGAAGTAGGGACGTACGCACGTACGGACGTACGGATGGACGGACAGAACTCTACTTTCATTCTGAATTACGAACGACGAATCCATTAGTCGCCCTTTACGACATGCACAGGAATAAATATAGTTGGCCCATTTACATTTTTAGGGTTCCGTACCCAAAGAGTGAAAACGGAACCCTATTACTAAGCCTCCGCTGTCCGTCCGTCCATCCTTCCGTCTGTCACAGGGCTGTATCTCATAGGTAGGCAGCTGAAATTTTCCACAGTGTGTATTTATTTTGCCGCCATAACATCAAATAGGTAAAATACAAAAATAATAATAATAAAAGGGCTTTAAAAAATGCACCACTGTCTTTCTCTTTCCGAGTTCGATAAATGCATTTCGTCACGAATGCGAGCTGCTCCATGATTCGGAATCCATGTAAAACTGTAGGTCCCCTTCCCCTACTAGGTGGTAGGGTTTAAGCCCGAACGGGTTGGTACCATCGCATTGGATGAAAAGATGGTCGAAGCGGCAATGAAAAATTGTCCGTGTTTTCCATCCAGTTCAATGTAGCCGTGCTCATAAAGAGAAGGTCCTGGCATGGCACCTAATTCCTTTGGGAATGTGGTGTATTGGGCTAATATCATAACGGTAGTTGTATGGTGGACCTTCCCTTTTATGAGCACGGCTACATTGAACTGGTTCAATGTCAACAGTTTACCTACTTGTTTCCCTTTTACTATGGCTTCACAGCAATCGCCCTGGAATGTGCTACTGGACTAATGTCGTCGATGGTACCCATGCACGCAATGGTAAGTGCACACCTACGAATTTATAATTTCGTCGTCAGCGCGGAGACGACGACAGCGGAGGCGGCAGCGCGGAGGCTGCGGCGGCTTCTAACGGAGCGAGGTGCACACCGCACGTACCTCGCTCCGCTCGCGCGCAGTGCACCTTGCCCCTCGCTACATACTCGTACTACCGGCGCCGCGTCTTTGCGTTCGCGGAGCGAACTTTTTATTGGGGTAAACATGAATACGTAGTTTTTTGAGAAAAAAATCATTTTAACTCAGACAAAAAAAATTAATTCCCAATGTACCAACGCTAATAGGTTCACTATAACACATTGATTCAACCTTCAACAAAATAGCCCTGTATATTTTTAATAATCTACAAGCCGCATAGGGTTGATTCAGTATCTGATATAGAATAACTTTTGCTAAGAATGTAGTATGCTTTTTTTTTTGTTCCATTTGATTTTTTGAGAAATTTAACCAGTACGTTCTTCCCAGTATTGTAACAACTTTTGCGAAGAAACTATGCATCTATCGGTAATGGATTCCAAGAAAAGTGCACCAACTCTTCAACTGCCTAAATAATAGATGTCAACCACGGGGCATTGACCTTACTGTGACCCACTGACGCAAGACACAATTTACCGCCGCGCGCGCCGCGTGCGCTGACAGGGTACAGCTCCCTGCTGCCTCTCTCACTGAAGGACGTTTGTTTTCGTTGTGAAAGCAATATTAGTAGTAGGTAGCAGCTCTAGGTCAGTGGCGCGCATCGGACTTATTCATCGGACGCGAGTGCCGATCGGGCGGAAAAGGATGCAAACATGCTTAGGTACACCGACCAAGTATAGAGAAGCACGATATGTACATACCTACCTACATTACAGCTGCGCCTCTACCTCTATGGACTATTCGTTCGGCGCGGGTCGTCAAAACGGGAACGAAACAGTTCGCGCGCTTTGAATATTTAATCATTTCTTGGAAACCATTACCGATAGGTGCATAGTTTCTTGGCAAAAGTTTTTCTATATCAGATACTGAATCAACCCTAAAAGGCTTGTAGATTATTACAAAATCACCTTATATGCAGCAGAATATGTCATTGCTCTGAATACCAGCGGTTGGTAATTGTTAGTTCATGCAAACCAAACTAAATAGGAATATCTATTTAGTTATTACGCGCATGCTAGGTCTATGGTTATTACCTATCAACAGTTACCTACCTAGTTACCTACATTTTACAAGATCAATGCATAGTGCTCAGATGGAGCGCGCGCCGCGCCGCCGCCGCCGCCGCGCCACCACCGCGCGGTGGTGGCGGCGCGTCGTAGTCTTTTGACCCTAAGTATCCCAAGACCCCAATGTAATCCTACCCATTTTAGGGTCCCGTACCCAAAGGGGGCCAACGGAACCCTATTACTAAGCTTCCGCTGTTCGTCCGTCCGTCCGTCCGTCTGTCACAGGGCTGTATCTCATGAACTGTAATAGGTAGGCAGTTGAAACTTTTACAGAATGTGTATTTATTTTGCCGCTATAACAACAAATAGAAGAAAAATAAATTCAATTAAAAATAAAGGGGGCCCTTTTACAAAAAAAAAAACCGGCCAAGTTCCAGCCCTGTGACAGACGGACGTACGGACGGACGGACGGACGGACGGACGGACGGACGGACAGCGGAGGTTTAGTAATGGGTTCCGTTTTCACTTTTTGGGTACGGAACCCTAAAAACGTGATTTTTTTAGGCTTATTCGATGGCACGGAGCCCTTCGTGTGCGAGTCAGACTCGCACTTGGCCGGTTTTTTGTAAGTATACATGCTAGAAAGCAGTGCAAGTTGCACCTATAATGCCATGAGATATAATTTATACAAGGTACCTTGCGCCGTTTTAGAGTAGGTAGGTAGCTACATACATATAGGTACATACGTTTCATCCGTCGAGTCCGTTGGTGGAAGGCTCCTTGAAATGGTTTCTTGATCGTGATGTTCGGAGAGTGCATTCTCAGTCGTTTTTGGGTCTCTCCAAGCGTTATGTCGGCTGTACAATACAAATATTTCATGTAGGTAGGTAGCAACACATCCGTAAATCTACAGATGTACCAATATTTCTGTAAATCTACAAATGTATTGCTCGAACTATGTAGAAAAGTTATGTCATGTAGGTAGGTATCTAACCTAAATATTGATTTGAAGTAAAAATGTAGGTATTTACGGTGTAAAGTATAACTGGCTGAATATTTAGTAGGGTTGATTTGTTATATACCTACCTACCAAATCGTTTGTTTTCATAGTCTGCCTAACTATAGACGCCTTCAACATAATACTTTGGTCTTCACTTACTCTACTCCATAATGTCGTCGCATTGCCGTGCGAGAACGTTTGATATTCCTGGATCCAGAATATTGATTGGTGTTTAGCGTGCAGTCTCTTCATTTTTTTGAAAAAAATCACTTCACGCTAATAAATAATACGTAATTACGATAAAGTCAGTCGTCCGCTCTTCCCAACTTTCGTGTAAATCACATCAAGCGCAGCGAAACGACTGAAACGTGGCGGCGGGCGGGGGGCGGCCGTGGTGCCTCCTCCCCCGCCGCCGCCCCTCGCGCCGCCGCCAACCCTAGCGCTCCGGACCATCACGGGCGCTCCCCGCTACGCGAGGATCGCAACGATCGCGAGGTACCTCAAGGCGAAGATAGAGCTTCTAGAGGACTTCTGACGACTGGCGACGTCGATGTTCATGCGTGTCGACGCTTCACTGGCCCCCCAGAGACCTGCCTGCGGTAGCAGGCAGCGTATGACACCACGGCCAAGAGGCAAACCGCCAAAAGCCGTTTCTCCCGTCCGCTTACGCGGGCGGAAGAAGACAACGAGATGGCGGCGAGCGGCACCGCGGCGGCGGCGGCCCTCCGCCTCTCGCGGGCGAGGCCGCGGGTCGTTTACGCTCGAATCCTACGACTCCTTCGAGCAATTGGCTTATCTTTGCATAAAGGTAGAGATCATGGCTGCGAATACGTTACCTACACCAATCTGCCTAAAGATAATCAGAAACGGCTTGATTATATGCAATTATATAACAAATGTATGATGTAATCTTGTTGTTATGTCTTATCTGCAGTAATTAAATTTTTCGTCAGCAGGTGACATACTTACCATACAGACCGCAATTCGTCAAATTTTTTGCGTTCTATACCTAAGTATTTGCATCGATATATGGATAGCTAAATTGTATTTAGGTAGGTACATCAATGAATTTTATTCATATTATATTATATTATAATACAGTCCATTCCAAGGAAAATGAAATGTATCCGTAACAATAACTTATTACTTTCTTACAAAAATGTGCCAAGGTAGGTATTCAGTGACCCGTTTTGCTAGTTTTAGCAAAGACAATTGATGTGAACTCTAGCTTTGTAAATATGTATATCGAACAAAATAACTCAAATGCGCTACCCTAGATAATACCAATAATTCGGAAGTCAATTTCGGTAGGTACGAGCGCTCTGCACCGCCCCGAATCGCATTCTCCGCCTCCGCCGCCCGCCGACACCAGGTGCGCTACTAAGAGAGTGCGCGTCTGTTTCTGTGAGTGTGTGCGTGTCAATAGAGAGATTTGATGGGTTTTTTTCCCAGACTTTGCGTCATAATACAGGGTCCTCATTAATTTTGCGACTACTTGAGGTTATGATAATATGATATCCGCTTATAGCAACACACTAATACAAAAAAATAAGGAGCTCTGACCTCAAGTAATTTGTATGGGTCGGAACATCCTTAAGTGTAATACAACATTTATCAGATCTGAATTAATTCGCCACCTCTGAAATATTTAAACCACTCTGGCGCGTCGAACGACTATAGCGCGTCGTAAATGATCTTGCCGGACCTAGCGACATCGTGAGAATGAAAGCTATTGGATGATTTCTGACTAGCCGTGGCCCGCCCTATTTTTTCAGAACACCAATAGCCGATTTTACGCTGGACTCAGTTGGAGCCTTAAATATAACCATAGTAGTTGCAGCGAAAACATATTCACAATTTCAGGTTTAATGGTTTCGTCGTAATTGCCGATTAGAAGTTTTACACCGTTAGATGGCGCTTTTAAATAAAAATCGTATTTAAATAAATTGTAACAAAACCAATAATCCTGAAATTGTGAAATCGTTTTCGCTGCAAGTAATATGACTATATTAAACTTTTATTATTAATTCGTGGCTTAAAGTGCAATACTTTTTGCGTTATGTGTGCAAACAACTTTATATGGGTCGGAACAGCCTTAACGCCCACTGCGCGCTCTTAAATTTCTAACATTTGAAAACGTCAGTCGATCGGTTTGCCGCCGTAAACGCCAATTTAGATGACAGCTTGGACTACGGGCTCTGAATATGATCACATCACCCTCTGTTTCACTTGAGTCTTTGCCTGAGTATCTGCGGAAAATCTGAAACTTGACGGCCGTAAGAACTAAACCTAGGAGAGCGCATTTCAGACAACTTAAACCTAGTGTATTGGTATTGAAATGACCAGAGAGAAACTAGAATAGTTATATGTACGTTAAAAGTATTCAGTAGTTTTTTTTTGGTATTATAAATTACTAAGTAAATAATTTACTAGATTGCTCAAAAACAGGTTTCATTAATGATTTATTTTCATTTTAAGCATAAGTAACTTCTTTGTGGGGACGCCTACCCCATACCCGATGCCATATCTCCTCCATTTTGTCTATAATCTTTTCCTATTCTTATATTTCCTATCTATTCTGATCGAACTCGACTCGCACCTCGGCTTGCCGCTAGCCGCAGCCATCGCGTCGGTCGCGTCCGCCGCCGTGTCAAAGTGCAGTCCCCGCTCCCCCCCCTCCCCCCCCACCGCCACCGCCGGCGTCCACTCTGTAGCTGCTTATACACCGAATATTGCCAATTGCGCGGCTCCTCTCCCTGTTATTACCGAGATTGCTTTCGAACCGCCCGCCGACAGCGCTGCATCGCTCCCACCGCGCCGGCCGTCCGGTAGACGTCCTGCGCTTTGTGTCGCGAGCACCCAGCGCCGCGCCGCGCCGATCGATACCGGAGCGGAGACGCCCTCCTCGTGTCGCCGCTCACCGCTCCGCCCCCGCCGCCGCCGCCCGCTCCGGGTGCACACATCCGCTCCTTGCATAACGTTACGCCTCCTATGAGACCCGCTGTCGCCAATTTTCTTATACTACCGACCAACCTTACATGTAGATCCCCACGCAAATCATGTAGACGCGGACGTATGGAAGGGTTTGTGTGGGAGGGGAACTGACTCGGCGAACGTACTTCGGGGGCACATTCGCGCGCGGCGTTCCCCGATTCCCCGAATCGCGGGGAAAATGGGGGAATGCAAGCGTCGGGGAATTTGCGGGGAATTCAGTTTTCTGGCCGCATGACCTTTTTTTGCTGAAAATTTGGTTCTGAAAATTTTGACTAATGTTGGGTTATCGGCAACGCTAGGTTGGACTGTGCAATATGTACAGTATCTGAACATTCCCTCACAAACTCTGGGAACCACACGTATGTTTGAATGCTAGCTAATATAAATCCTCATCTGGTTGGGTTCCCATCGTGAATTATCTCGCAGGGTGAAAAGGATCTGACGTTTTGTTGCATTTCGTATCATGCTGAGTAGAAAAGTTCATTTCACATGACCGAATAACACGTTCTTTGACAGTGAGCATGTTACGAAATACAACTAAACGTCAGGCTCAATCACCCACTAATTGTTCACCCGGCGGATTAATTTAGCATGGTGATACCCCAGGTCTATTAGTTTCCTTGCACCCGGAGCGATGGATAAATATTGAGGTGGAAGTATTTTTTTAATGCTCAAGTCAAGACAATACGGCATTCTGGAAGGAATTAAGTGCCATGCCAAGATCTTCCATTTGAACTGGATCGAAAACACGAGCCGAAAGACACGAGAATTTCGAAAATCTTTACGTCCAACATCCAGCAATCTCCGGAAACAACACTATATTTGACAACAGTTGCCCAGCAATTGATTACCTTAAAAATTGCCCGTGTACCGGTATCTTAAGAGGCGCTGAAAGTTTAGTTCTCAGTCTACTGTTTTATAATGCTGCCTAAAGATCTCTTTGTCAAATTCAAGTTCTGCTTGAAAGTTGGAGCAAATGATGTTCGATCGCAGGCGTCCATTGCCCTCTCCGTCCACACTTGAGACGGTGGCATATGCTTTTAGTTTAGAAAACACTGAACAATTGTAATCAATTAGATCGTATGAAAGGGAACTTCCTCATTAAGTGATTAGTGGTATTTAGTGTAAGCGCTCAATCCACTTGGGCCCGGGGGGAGGAAGGGGGCGCGGGGTGGGGTGGGGGGGGGGGGTCCGCCGCCGGCGACGTCGGCCGGGGTCGATAATGGCGTAAGTGCAACAATCACTGCGCGCAGGAAGTCCACTTAGTAACGCAATTACTTGCAATTGCTTTATTGATCACTATCTCATTTTGTTGAGTGCGTTTTCAGTACGCACGGCGACGGATAAATTACGATGGTTTCGTTTGCATCAAACGCCTCTTCGAAATGATCACAATAAACACATTTAATTTCCATTGTCACATTTCGTTTAGGAACAAGAAACGAACATATTCAACAATTGTAATTTTCAGCCTGGATAGGTAATCGCTGGTTACAGTTAAATTGTAGAATTTAAACATTTGTACACATACGTAAGTCAATTATAATGCGTTTATTACGACTCAGATTGCGTTAGTTAAATGTTACAACGTGTCGGCCCATCTATTGATCATGCGAACTATGTACACAGCGGTACTCCTCAACCTGCCGCGGCCCGCGCTTAAGGCGGCCCAACCCGGCGGGCTTAACACATTCGCGGACACGGTACAAAACCGTGCTGTTGCGCTCTGGGACCTTCTCTGTTTCAAAGAATAAGACAGGCTCCGTGATGAGGAAGATGCAACATGTCCACAAAAAAGAAAATGTGCATAGTGTATGATTTGGTAAGATTTACGAAAATTTTAATTTCAAAACGACTTATAGCTAAAAGTAAACCACGACCGCTGTAGTCAAAAATCTAACAAAAACCAAATAGATCATAAATCTTGATTAAATAAGCTATGTCTGATGACTAATCTTTTTACGATGTTCTTACTTTATCATTGCGCAATCCACCTCCAAAGTTATCGTATAAAACGCGCGAAAAATTCGAACTTTCGGACCTTATAACTTAGAAACCAAACACAGTTTTACAATGCCAATCGTCATCAGACATCTAGTTCGATCAAATAAAGCTATTTTGAGCAAAATTTTGGATCTCTGACAAGAAATATGGGCGTGATCTTCTTTCCCCTTTTGTATGGGGAGATGAGCGGGTTGGGCCACCTTAAGACTTTTCATGCGGCCCTGGAAAAAATCGAATCCTAATTTCAAAATTAGAATTTAATTTATATTGCATGTATGTTTTGAGCTAAACTTTCCATGTCATCCGAACCAATAAAATATTAAATACCCACCGCTGGTAAATGATATGTAGGTTGCCAATATTGTTTCTACCTTTGCAACACTTTTTTAAAATAAGTTCAATGAACAGGCGCGTCTTCACCTCAGACTATCCCACTATCAATCTGTATTCTCCTGCGCGCCGGTTTCATTTCTTATCGTTCTTCCTCCGAAAACAAAGGGTTCAGCTCGTCTAGGCCTCCCCCCCCCGCCCCGCCCCGCCCCGCCCCGCTGCACCGCCGAGTATTGTTCTACATAAATCTACGCCTCCCCCCGGGACTCTCGCCTCGCCCCCTCCACCCCCGCGTGTCGTGCATGCCGCCAGTGAGGCGAGGCTCCGCTGCTGCTGCCCCGTTTCAACAAATAAGGCTTTGGCCCTGTACGGATTCGATCACAGATTTATGGGTTGACGCTTTTGCCGCACACCGCTAGCAGTTCATTCATATCGACGCGAGCGTCGCCATTGAAAGCCCGGGAGCGGTGCAGTTTATCTCCGGTGTCACGTCACCGGCGCAGAAGTCAAGTCCTTCCTCCATTTTAAAATATAATGACTCGTGTAATCTTCCCGAGAATCTTGGAGCCGCCGCGGGCGTCGGCGTTATCTCCAATCTCCGCTCCGGCATATCTGGAGCGTCGCACTTCCTGCGCGATCTGGAAGCGGCAGGAAGGTCGACCCCTCCGGTCGGACCCGACTCAGCCGCGATCCCGGGACGCCGCGGCGGCGGGAAGCCAGCGCCGGCGGGCGGCGCGCGGTGCGGGCGCCCCGCGGCGCAGTCCCGAATATGTCGTCCTGTCACCGGCAACCCGCCGCCGTCACCGTGGCCGCCGCCGCGCCGCCTGCACACTCACCAAACGATTTTTCTCCGGAATAATGGCCTCGGCGAGGCGGCGCGCCGCGGACACAATGCCCGGAGATAATAGGTTTCCGCTCTTCGAACGCAGTCGATAGTTTGAGGAGACGATGACTCAAATTGCTCATTGTCTCATGGGTACCTGCCCCGTATCAGAAACGGAAGTAATCTCCATTTGTTTTGAACGAACTCTCCTGCGGGCATCCAAAGTTTAAAGGTGAAGTTGGGAAAATGAATCTGCTTCGACGAGAAATGCGATGAGCCAATACGTCGCCGGGGCACCACAGTGAGTGAGTGATAAATACGCGGTAATCCGTGTCGTAAGCTCGATAACTTGTCACGAAAAGATTACAAACAGAAAGTATAATGCCGAATGCGCGCCCGACGAAGGTTCGAACGTATCCCCTCGGCCAGATGCGCCTCCTAATGCCCAAACAAACACTTGCCGGATCACGACTCGAAATAATGGAATTCTATTCCGAGCCTCCAATAATAATCTGTCATGTCGCGTCGGCGGATTGACAGGCGCCGCCTCGGATCCGCGGCTCGGCTATTTTCGGGCAGCTTCGGCGGCGGCGGGGCGGAGGACTCGGCGTTTTGGTGTTTTGGCCGATCCGTATTAAAAATAAATAAACGGCGCGTCCGACTCCTCTCTATAAATAACGGTAATGAATGGGCGGCGCGCGGAGGCAGCGCCCAGCTCCCGCCGCGCCGCCGCGGGCCCGCCGCCAGGAGCCGCTCCGCTCTGATTTATCTCGCTCCTTATTTGAATATTCTATAATTTCCAATCGCTGCGGTTTGTTGCCTTCACCCCCTCTCTCCCCCCTCCCTAGCACGGTAGCGGATAATGTCCCGCTTACATTGCGGAGGAGCTCGTTTAATGCCACAAAAGATGCTCCGTTTCATGGTGAGATTTATAGTTCATTTGTTAAGTGCGCCGCCGGGCACCGTGTGGGTCGTCTCCGCGAGTACCGATGTACGAGGCGTTTTAGTATTTCGTTGTCGGCTATCAATCAGGCCGCGCGACAGAGGTCGCCACCGCCGCGCCCGCGCCGCCGCCGCACCGCACGACCCGTGCAGCGCTCGGTCGCGGCTGCGGAGAGCGAGCGGTTAGACAAGGGCGGACCACACGCGAGCGCTTTCGTTTGCTCGCTGTATTTTTCAAGAGATAACAAACGGTCGCCGGCTGTCGAAGCCTCTCCGAGTGCCCTTATCTAAACACTTACCTCGCCGCGCGCCCGCGCCCGCGTCCCGCGCCCCCGAGCCCCTGCCCGCGGCACAATGGCTCCGGTAATTCACTTTTTACTGCGGAACGGGCACCTACCTCTTCCATTTTCAGCGCTCCTTTTGTGCAGCTCCTGTAGCGAGCGCGCCGCCCGCCTCAACTCCCCTCCACCCCCGCCGCGTCCTTTGTGCCGACGTACAATCGTACCGCTGCTGTTTGTGTAAATTTCGTAAATCTGTTTGCTCCATTCGTATATTTCTTTTATTTTCGGGGTTTCTACCGAAATTATGTCTGCTTAGTCACTCTTACTTTGATATTTTGATACTATTAAACATTTATAGACGAATGAGAATATCGTTTCCTGTTCTGAAATCCTTTTTACTTTCATCCATTTTCCGAGCTAAAATAAAAGTGGTTGTGATCAATCTGTGAAATAAAACTGGCCTCTAAGTAGACGTTGTAACGTATTATAGATTGAAACATAAAAAAATCGAGTAAGTAAACTGGTTTCAATCATAATATTTAGTTGGACGGCTCACCGCGCGTATTTGGAGTGGGACTTGCTGCTCGACGTTTCGGAGGCTCACGTGGGCTCTCTTGAATTTTTTGAATTGAAAAAAAAAGTGCAAAACGCACTGACTGTGTTTTCTCGACGTCGGTTGTCGGTGCACCTCTCCGAAATTCAGTTTTCAGCTTATTCAGCACAGGTTTCCATATTGGCGAAGGACGGTAGGAATCATCACGATTGAAGTTCCTGTGCGAGGTTTCGTTGTTCAGGTACTAGGACTTTCACCTTGTCAAATCTTAACCAGTGCCCGGGTCCCGATTCTAAATGCTCACACAGCGCTGACTTCGTGATATCTCTGTTCTTTACCCCCCGTATGTGCTCCGTAATACGCGTACGCAATCAATAAATATTTCCTTTCATCTAGGAACACGAGCACACGTCTAAAGATCCCCCCTGGCTTCAGCTTGGCCACGGCTCCGTCCGGCTCCACTAAACTAGCCCATTAGAGCCAATATCCTACGAACAAAGCGCCCCTCAGTCCCTCCACTCTGTCCGTCCCGCGTCCGTGCTGACTGACAGACGGACTCTTTGTGCCACCGCCCAGGGACGGATCGGGAATATGTGTTACTAAATGTAAGTTCTAAAGAATAAAATCGTATAGTAAGAATGTTGTGTCTTTAATGTGTTAATCATGTGTTTGTGTTTCCAAGAACCTTTAGTTAAAAAAAATTTAAAATAAAACGTAGCTAAAACCTCGGATAAAACAAACCACTTAACAAAACCAAAAATAATTATAATATGGTATTGTAGGTATGTATTTGAAAAACCCGCCCCATTTGGTTTGATCTAATAATTTCTCATTTTTAATCGTCATTATGTTATTTCGCAATACAAATAGCCAAATGTTGTACATATTTTTAACCGACTTGCTATCATTTAAAAAAAAAATTTTTTTTTAATGATAGCTAGTGCTTCCCAAGTGGTCCCATTTTAATTTGGTTAAGTTCTGACAATGATATCCATGAGAAAATCATAAAAATCTTAAATTTGTATTAAGATGTGCGCGACAAATGGACGAATAACTCAATATAACGCCAACCGATATCGGTGATTCTTTTTTTATTGGAAAGGACGTGTACAAATTAGTAAGTGTACTTCAGATTCACTAAAAATAAACAAATAAAAAAAAAATTACAAAAAAAATAACCGACTTCAAAGAAAAAGCACTAAAAAGTAAAAAATAATTTCCATTAATGTAGTTACGATTTCTGTTTTTTTTTGAGTCGGTGTCAGCCAAGGTTAGGTTAGGTTCTCTTGATTGGCGCAGCGCGTGCCCGGCTGACGCCGACTCAAAAAATAACAGAAATCGTAACTACAAAAATGGAAATTATTTTTTACTTTTTAGTGCTTTTTCTTTGAAGTCGGTTATTTTTGTTGTTAAATTTTTTTTATCTTTAAATAAATACAGTACTGATTGGGAATCGATTTGTCCGAGGATTTTTAGCTGTACTCGCGATCTAGAAAGTCGATTGCGGCCCTGAGCGGCGCGGAGGCACTCGACACGACGACACAGGTTCAACGCACGCGTGAACATATCCAGAAAGCATGCGATTGACTAATGGACGAGTCAGCCACGGCCGCTGGTTGCCGCTGGTTGCCGCAGGGCGAGCTCCTCCATAGCGCTCGCGTCTGGAAACGACGCTCCTGCTCTCTCATTACGAATAAGCGGTAAATACTTCATTCAAATTACGAACGTCAATTACAGCGGAGCGTAGGCACAGCCGATCCGTAGAGGTGGCACATGGGGGAATCTTTAATTCTTCCTGGAGATTACACGTTACTAGCTGAGGTTATTTTCAAATAAAAATATCTGGTATAATTTGGACAAATAACCTCGAAAACAGCGTCACCTATATACCTACCAGGTCAAATTGTAATTATAAACCATCTAGGGTCCCACTCAAACACACAAAATCTCATAAAAATCAGTTCAACCGATTAGGAGGAGCTTAGTGACTTCGCTCGTACAGGTGTACTTAATGTTCCATCAAACCCTATAATATGTTATATTTGTTACGCATTCCATTATTACGTATACTGTACAGTTATATACCGTATTATTACATAAACTATACAGCAAGTCGGGCTGAAGAGGAGGAGAAAAGGCGGCGCCTTAGACTCGAAGAGACCCTAGAAGAAGTTTCCGGTTGGGTCTACATACGTCTCGTACTCCGTTCAGTGTGGCTCCGACCTTCCAGGCAACATCTCTGCATATTTCCACCAACATTCCATTCCAGGCAACAACCACGTAGCGATTCTTGTTGTCGTACGACCTTAATTTCGGACGCCACATCGAGGATACAGCCAAGCTCGCCTCAAAAAATCTGGGAGTCCTCAAAAGGGTGCGTCAGTATTTTATTCCCAAACAAAAACTGCTCCTTTCCAAGGCGCAGATAAGGTCTTGCGTGAAGTATTGTTCGCATTTGTGGGACGTCGACGCACTAAGAGGAATAATATTCCTTCATACAATTTATGAAAGAACGAACTCTGATATACACCCTACTGATGAGAAAAAGAATTATCCAAATCGGTTGACAATTTGCGGAGATATCGATTAACATACATACAAATAAAACATACAGACGAATTGAGAACCTCCTCCTTTTTGAAATTGGTTAAAATACTAGTAAATCTATATTCAGACAAACGCTAGCGACTCTAGAAGTTTTGCAGGTCTATCGCCTTGTTTGGGTGTGTCGTGTAGTATACAAACCAAATAAACCTCGATATATTATGACGGTGCGTGAACCGTTTTCCTTCCCGAGCCGCCCGCCGCCGCGGCGCCGCCATGTCGTGTAGCTGCGCCCGCTAGAGGCGTGGGCATCTAATGAGCTTATTATTTTTATTAACAAGCAACTTGGAATTCTCTGCTCCGAACTCGCCTAGAGCTTCGATTTACATCTCTCTTCCGCTTGATTTGTGATAGTTCAGCGTATATTAACTTGCGATAGACCATTACATCTTAATGCGTACATATTTCAAAAAATGCCACATTTTTCAATTTCTTTTCCTTAGGCGTTGCAATAACGTTGTTTAATGAATGTATTATAATGAAAATGTTAGTTATAACCTTTTTTGTTAGCAGTGCATGCATACTTATACTTCACGGGTCAGAAGTCGCATTATGCCTCTTATAGCCAGCGAGTCCATGTTTGGAGGCGGAGCGGGTTATTCCTGTTGCCGCTCTCACGTGACGTAAATGTCAGACAAATACGTTATCATTACCCTTCCCTTCTCCGACAGCGCGGATAATTCATTCTCTATGTTTTCTTTAATTGATTATAGCACTAGGGTACATCATTATCCATAATTTACCTTCACGCGATATTCAGAAATAAGGCTGAACGTAGTCATAATACTTTCCGAACAGATATTACAGTCTACTAGAATAATCTGCCATTGTTTCATTGAAGGGCTGAACCAGCGTAAGATGTGAGAAAATATGCGATAGAATTCAATAATTTCTGTACCAATTAGAAAGGGGTGTCAAATATTTCACCCCCGATACGAGCGCAGAAGGTATGACAAACGCTTCGATTGGTTCATAATTTATCGAATTTCCTTGCATATTTTCTCACCTCTTGCGCCGCGCCGGTTAAACAACATCCTACTACTGTGCATATTTGCCCAATACACCGCAAAGGAACTAGGTGCCATGCCAGGACCTTCCTTATATTGCTTGGCAATATTGAAGTGGATGTGAAAAACACGGATAATTTGCATTGCCGCGTGAACCATCTTTTCTTTGTTATGTATTTATTTAAGGAAACTCGACGGCTATAAATTTACATTTATGTTTGTATTGTAACATTTATTAGTAGGAAAGTGAGCCTACAGGCAAAGTCATTTGCAAAGCTTTCACAAACTCGTCAGTTATATTATTCACATGAACAACGAAAGCTTTCTTGCTCATTTGCAATTCAATCGTGCTCCAGCCGCCGCTCTATAAACATGACCGATTGTGCTGCAACTCGCGGGTTGTCCATTATCTGTCGGGACTTGACAATCCTTTATTAACAATCCTTTAATTAACGGCAATAAACAATCCTTCCAGGATCCACGGAAACCGACTTCTACTCTGTTGCAACACCGCCGTCACTTACGTACAATTTGAAAAACCATAACGAGCTTTTGAAGTTTACAGACGAAAATATTAAAGGAATTAAAGGAAAGTATACTTTACCACTGTGAGTAAATAAGACTTATATGACACAAAGAGAAGACATAAACAGTATATGAAAACATAGGTGCAAGAGGCCAGCTTATTGCCAAAGTCAATCTTTAACAGCTAACTAAAATAATGGAGAAAATATTAACGGGCAGCCTTTAGAAATATTCAATGATTTAAAACTAACTAAGAAGGACCACCATTACAATCAGACATTGATTAATTTATTTGTTTTTATACTCTATCTATAGTAACGATCTTGTAATTATACATTAAAATAGACAGAGAAGCACTTTCCCTTATGACAAGGGGGAATCGATTCCAAAATTTTGCATAATTTACTGCAAATGTAGCCGAATAAGCTGTGGAAAAATGTGACAGATTATGAATGAGAAAGAAAACATTTCCGTGTTGATTTAATAATTAACTTTACCTTTCTGTCATTGTTGGTAGGGTTGATTATGGTTAAATAATTATATTTTCATTAACATCTCACGCGTTTATTGGATTGTTCATTTATTTTTGGTGCTTTGTTTCCATGGATAACAAATTGGGATAATCAGAAAAGTATATATGTAGTATAATAGTCTAGCTATAATTTAAAGACAAAAGTGAAGTTTCTCTTGGTTTTGTATTCTCAAATGAGACTAATATTCATAAAAAAATAACACAGAATATGAGCGTCAGATATTTACCGTTACGGGATTTAAATATAGCTAAACCATCAATGCTTCTTTGACCTTTTATAAACCCCTAATAAGTAGCAGTTTTTTTTAAAGCAATAAAATATGGTGCTAAGAACATGAAAATTCTCTGAGTCAACGAATTTAGATTGTTCATTTGTCCAACAAACGGATACTTAATACCAATCCAGATATTTATCAAAATAATGCATTTTGAAAGGTCATGAAATGTAATGGTAAATTCGTGCACCCTATTGGAGATGGACCCCGAGCAATAAAACATTTCCAAAGAATGAGTTCTCCTTGTGGAAACAATCAATTTGAAATATTTAGCCATAACGTCAAATGGTCCGTGTTGCCATGTGCAATTTATAATAAATGCCCCCTAAAACATTTTTAATAAATTTCACGCCCCATGCGCGTGCAGGGAGAAAGATGCAGATTGAGGAAATGTGAGAGGGAGTCTCGATTGCGGAGCGCCCGACACGCGCCATTTTGTCATTCGTTCGCTCGATATTAATGTCCCTCTCGGTCCGCGGCCGCGGTCACCCTTCGGTAAGCTCCTAATTAATTGGGGCAATAACGTTCCGATCGGATGGCACTAATGTTTCGGTCGGGAGGCCCCAATTGTGCGACTGAAAACCGCGGATATTATGTGCGTGCCTCCGAGTGCACGCCCGGCGAACTCGCGGAGGGAGACTCCAATATCGGATCCTGCGCCTCTGGACAAAGGTCCCGTAATAAGTAATTACTTACCCGCTGAAGTACAAAGGCGGCGGGCGGGCTTCGCGATTTACCTTTCGAGTGGGGAAGGTGGCTTCTAATAGGCTGCTTTGTATCCGCGCTCTATCAATACTGGCCGGGCTAATGAATCGCGGCGAGCGGACTACGCAGGACGCACTCCGCGCCGCTGTAATTAGCGAGTTATTGTGCGGCCGCGAGGGGGTAACGTGTGGTGAGGCGCGGAGCGCGGGCGAAGGGCCGCCTCCCTCCCCTCGCGCTCCGACGCGATCGCGACTCTATTACCATCGTGGAGGAATGAAGACGCACCCCTCCCGCGACTTCATTTCGTATTCATGACGAAATATTTGGAATGCGTCCCGTAACGTAATTCCACATCAAAAGTTCGTCCCGCCGCGCGGCGACGGCGGCCCGGGCTCGGGTGCTTCCTTCCGCCATATTTGTGTAAATTCTACTCGGACTTCGGTAAACAAATCATAAAAGTTGAGCGCGGAGCGGGCGACGTGTGCGGGTCCGCGGCGTCGCGTCGCATGTCGCCTCCCCCCCCCTCCCTCGCCGCCCCTCCCGCTCCGCCGCCACCTCCTACCCGCGATAACCACATTTTGCGAGTTTTCTTCCGAAGGCGGGCGGCGCGAAGTCAAATATCTCCGAGCGAACGCAATCCATTACGGCGCGGTGTCGGCGCGCCTCCGCCGCTCGGAATGCGATAAAAATTTTCAATCAGCCGACCGATGAAAAAATGTGTGCGGAGAGTAACCCGACGCCGTGACAATATTGCTCGCTGCGGGGGGCGAGGGGGAGGGCGGCGGCTCCTGCAGTCGGAAAACTGTCGAATAATATTCCGGTCGGCGAAGTTACGGGCAAAGGAAAAGCGCTCCGGGCTAGCTTTAGGGCGGAAACGGTATATGTTTATTGAATTGATACACGAAGTTTGAACACTGCTTTCCGATGAGTTCGCTGCGAGACGTCGCGGCCGCGCGTGTACCGGCTCGCTTAAGAATCACTTACTTCCTGAACTCTGAATTTAGCAGAATCTCTATGCAGTATTCTAATGTTATCGGAGAAGTGAGGGATTGAATGTATTTGGCCCGGCAAACGATTTCGCTTTTCACCTACAATATGGGTGATACAACATCAATGCATCGCAACAATAACTCACGAGAACCTGAACCCCTAGTCCGATTTCTCCCGACGGATTATAACGACGTTCGTTCATTTCAGGCCCGGCGGATCATTAAATCCGCTGCACTCCGCACCGCCTCCGCCGCCGCCGCCGCCGCCGCACCGCGCCCGCTGACTATTACAAAATGGTTTATGCATAAAGATAGGATCATTAGTCCACCGCTTCCTCCGCTCTCCGCTAACAGAATACAGTTTGCGAGCATCTCCCCCCCTCCCCCCCCGCACCGCCCATTCCCTCCGCACCGCGGCGACGAGTGCTCGCTGTTGCTATCGAGCACTGGTTATTTGTTCCCCCCAGAGGAATGCAAACCTGTCTTCCCACCCCACCCTCCAACCACCCCCCGCCCGCGAGGCTACCGGTACCACAGACCGCGCAACGGCCTCTACAACGGATGAAGTAAACAACGAGCGAGACTCTGCTGCAGCAGCTGTCATAATTATTGTAATTCTAGCTGCGGTACCCGGCTCCGCTCGGGTTTGTGTCGGCTAATTTTTTTCATGGATAAAAAGT
Source organism: Incurvaria masculella (assembly GCA_946894095.1). NCBI lineage: Eukaryota > Metazoa > Arthropoda > Insecta > Lepidoptera > Incurvariidae > Incurvaria > Incurvaria masculella. The sequence goes on along the minus strand of OX335650.1, from coordinate 21,530,087 downwards.
TGCCCACATGGCTGGTCCAAATTAGGGTCAAACTGGTTCAGGACAATGTATCCATCTACCAAATTTGAAGATCGTTTGAGCCGAAATTGCATGATTTAATGATAAACTTCCAATAATTCCCATTTAGAACTTCGTTGACATTTGGTGGCTATTTTAAAAAAAGCATTTGCCGCCAGAACCATTCTGCACTTGCACTTCTACATTGCATACTTAGTAAGTAAGTAACGTGTAAAGTAGGTAAGTTTTGCGTGGACTCCAACCCACAGCCAGCCTCAGCATCGAAAACGGTAACCCATCCCGAACCTGACTGCTCCCAGAGATGCTATACGTTGATAAAATACGAATATAAATCGGGTTTTAAGTCGGGGTTCGCAAGTTATAAGAATTTAACACTCACTACTCACCCTTCTGGAATCAAGCTTTATATTATGATCAGGCTAGACGTAGATACAATTCGCATCTAAATCGGTTCTCAAGTAATAAGTATTTTATTCCATTGGTCGCACCTCTGGCGATTTAGCGTGATGCCAAGTAGTCCTAGGCTGAGATAAATAGTCCTAACAGAAACTAAGGCTGAGATAAATAGTCGTCACAGAAACTAAGACTAACGAAAAGTAGTACTTTGTGACGTCAATTTACGTTACTTTAAGGTTTAGTCCATACAAAAAGTGTCAAAGTGACGTCACAAAGTACTACTTTTCGTTAGCCTTAGTTTTTGTTACGACTATTTATCTCAGCCTAAGACTAACGGAAAGTAGTACTTTGTGACGTCAATTTGCATTACTTTGTCATTTCGTCCATACAAAATGTGTCAAAGTGACGCCACAAAGTACTACTTTTCGTTAGCCTTAGTTTTTGTTAAGACTATTTATCTCAGCCTAAGACTAACGGAAAGTAGTACTTTGTGACGTCAATTTGCATTACTTTGTCATTTCGTCCATACGAAATGTGTCAAAGTGACGCCACAAAGTACTACTTTTCGTTAGCCTTAGTTTTTGTTACGACTATTTATCTCAGCCTAAGACTAACGGAAAGTAGTACTTTGTGACGTCAATTTGCATTACTTTGTCATTTCGTCCATACAAAATGTGTCAAAGTGACGCCACAAAGTACTACTTTTCGTTAGCCTTAGTTTTTGTTACGACTATTTATCTCAGCTAAGACTAACGGAAAGTAGTACTTTGTGACGTCAATTTGCATTACTTTGTCATTTCGTCCATACAAAATGTGTCAAAGTGACGCCACAAAGTACTACTTTTCGTTAGCCTTAGTTTTTGTTACGACTATTTATCTCAGCCTAAGACTAACGGAAAGTAGTACTTTGTGACGTCAATTTGCATTACTTTGTCATTTCGTCCATACAAAATGTGTCAAAGTGACGCCACAAAGTACTACTTTTCGTTAGCCTTAGTTTTTGTTACGACTATTTATCTCAGCTAAGACTAACGGAAAGTAGTACTTTGTGACGTCAATTTGCATTACTTTGTCATTTCGTCCATACAAAATGTGTCAAAGTGACGCCACAAAGTCCTACTTTTCGTTAGCCTTAGTTTTTGTTACGACTATTTATCTCAGCCTAAGACTAACGGAAAGTAGTACTTTGTGACGTCAATTTGCATTACTTTGTCATTTCGTCCATACAAAATGTGTCAAAGTGACGTCACAAAGTACTACTTTTCGTTAGTCTTAGGCTGAGATAAATAGTTGTAACCGAAACTAAGACTAACGGAAAGTAGTACTTTGTGACGTCACTTCGAAACATTTTGTATTGACGAAATCTCAAAGTAATGCAAAATGACGTCACAAAGTACTACTTTTCTTTAGTCTTAGTTTCTGTTACGATTATTTATCTCAGCCCTAAAGTTGCGGGAAATACCAAGCCGTACTACGATACAATTAGTAAAAGTAAGCGGCCTAAATTAAGCCTTAATGTAATTTTAAGTCAATATTATATAACGCCATAAAATAAATAGTCATGGAACGTAAATATAAAACCCTTATGCTAATATATATATAATAAATAAATTAAAAATAAACAATTTCAAGAGCGTAACAAACAAATGAGCTAGAGGCTCTTTGAGCTGTGCCTGAGCGAGTCTGTCTTTGCCACGGAGGTATTTGTATAACTATACTGCATGCACATGCTGATATTTATGAAAACTGAATAAAACCTTAAAACAAAATCGAACTATTTTTCTTGTATTCTTCTAACTTGGCACTAACTTAACCTAACGCTTCAGGTCTTGTCAAAAAAAAAAATTGTGACAAGCTTTCATATTTTCAAAATCTCGGATTTTCAGAAAAAAATCTATATACGTGCTTAATTGTCGAACCTGCTAACACTAGTGGCTCTCTGAGCTGTATAACTCGCGAGTCGGTTTAAATTCGTACCCCCTTTTTCAATGATTTTAGTCTGATAGTGGGGAGCGTACCTACTGCCAATGGACGGCCAAGGACCATAACCTGATTTTAGTGCTGTTATGGTCAATGAATCAACGAACGATGATATAAAAATACCGCGTACTCTTTTTGTATATGGTTGATGTCCATTTTAAGTTAGACCACGGATCAAGTGCCATTTTCCATGCCGCCGCATGATTGTTGCTCGGGTTGTCGAATGTTATTTAAAACAATACATTTAAACAAAGCCAACGACAACGCCTGCGCCTAAAGATGGAAAAAATATATCTGAGATTGAAGGCCTCCATTTATTTGTGGTAAGATGTCTATTCCTTCGTCGTTGTATGGAGCCGGCTCTATGGACTACGGCGCTCTGCGACATGGGCGAGGCTAGTATAGACACAATACGAGTGCGTCTCCGCAACCGCCTCCGCCGCGCCGCCGCTACTGCCTCCTCCGCCGCCGCGGTCGCACCGGTAATTGAAGCGATACCTCGTATCTATTTCATTCATTCCTTCCGATAGAGCGCGGCTCGCGGCATTATGAACCGGCTGGCTACGCGCTGCGGCGCGGTTACTCGCTGGCTACGCTCCCGAGCTATCTCGCAAACCTATCTTGAATTATTGACCATTTTAGTTATTACGTTACTGAGTATGGACTGATGCACAATCAAGGAATTTTCAAACTTTACGACTTTGACTAGTAATTGAAATGATTGACTTAAGTAGGATAGGATTACAGGTTTTACTGTTTAAAACAATCTTGAAACATTTTTATCGTATTTTTGCTGAATTTGAAGCTCGATTTGAAGCTGAAAAAGAAACAAAATGCTTAGGTGTGTACCGAATTCCCTTGGGAACTAGGTGCCGGGTCAGAACATTCCCTCCATTTGAGCACAGCTGCAACACTCATGATAGTAGATTACATAATTTGCCTACCACACGTCACATTTTTTTTCACTTCGGCATCTCCCATTACGATTTTTTCTATCTATACGAAATGTTCTTATGCATTATGTTTTGAAAACTTACGGTTTTCCGTGCTTGACAGACATGTTTCGCCTCCAAGCACGGCATTGCACACCGGAAAACCGTAAGTTTTCAAAACATTATGTGCATCGACGGTGTAAATCTAAGAACATATTCTTATGCATTGTAACTTAAAAAATAAAATAAATGAATTTATGTACTAAACCAAATCAGTAAAAACTATTTAGACATATCTTCCTTCGGCAGTAGAGATCACTAGTCTACAGACCGCACGCACTTTGTGAGACGCTGAAATAGTAGTAGTAGAGCATAAGAATACCTTGTAACATTGTTCATAATTAAATTTTTCCAAAATTTGCAACCCTAAATAAAAAGTACTTGTGAAAATAATAGTGACCGCCGTTATACACAATTTGTTCAGACATTGTCGCGCGGCCCAAGTAACGCGAAACTGGCTAAGGTCAGAGTTTTCCTGAAATAAAATAGCGTTGTTTTTATCTGCTTAGGGTAATGCGTTTCATGTAAATGGTCCAACTTCCGTCGCGTCGCTCGCTGCATACATTAGAACTTATCGCGGCTAAATATAGGAGTCGGCGCGGGCGGGGTGGAGGCAGCCAGCGTAGGGTTGCCAGACGTGAAGGCTCATTTTCCATTAAGGGGTTAGGTATCGTTTTATATTTTTCGTTTTCATCATAAGCACTTATTAGCAAACATGATTATCGGAAAAGCTTGACATGAAACCATTCCACCCGTTACAGACGTTGCCAAGTTTGTGTAACCATGACCAGGAAATAGTAAATTAAGCCTGTAATTTTCTTTTTTTAATTTAAATTAAAAAAGATGGAGAGAAATAAAGTTCATATGTCGAGGATTCATCCGTAAAGTTTTATGCAACTCGAAAAAATAAACTAAAATCTACTCGTACTCCTCAATATTCCGTGACTCGTACATATATTACACCTGAAACTATGGAAACACAATAGAAACATTCTGAAACCGAGGTCCATTGAGTTTGCTATTCGCCTTTCAAAAACAGTGCGTTATTTTATTCTCATTGTAGGATTTTTTATGTTACTGGACGTGAATGGCTAAAACCACACCCACTGTCATAATATTAGCCCAATTAGATGCCATGGCAGGACTTTCGCTTTATGAGCATAGCGACATTGAACTGGATGGAAAACACGGAAAAAATGTATTGCCGTTTCAAACACCATTTCATCCGATGCGATGGTACCAACCCGAGTTGGCTTAACATTAACAAACCCCTGACCCCATACCACGGGGCAAGTCCCCGCTCTACTAAGCTATTGAAATTCCTGAAACCATCCTGAAAACCTGAAAAGTTGGCAACCCTAATGTTGCCAACTCGTCAGCTGCACCGCGCCACTTCCCGCTGTGCCGCGGTTCATTCATGAATCAACCTCGCGTTACCTAACGCAACTCGAAATAAACTTTATGCGGCCCATGCGCGTTATTAATAAGAAGGGTTCAACGTATTGCCGAGTATTCCAATCGTGAATCATACCCTCTCTAGTTGCGCACACTTTGCGGTGCACTTCAAAGCAACGGAAACGAACCAGTCGCTACTTTATATAGAGCTCAGAACCTGTTCTCAATCCGTCCAACACATATTAGAATAAACAACACAATTCTAGTTTTCTTTACTTGCAAAAACTGTATTTTATGTTTAGTTTAGTGACCGAGTTGCGCGGATTTCTGAGCACCGATATAGAATACGTTTTGTCTGTGACTATGTAGCTGTCACAATTATATAGACGAACTGAGAGGAGGTTAGATTTGTTTGGGAGGCCAACGACACGTGTAATTTGTGCGGGTTGCGGTTTCGAGTAAGTGTTTTCGGTGCCGGCTACCGTGCTCGTGGAGTGCTTTTATGAAGGCACTACAGCACCGTGGGGTTGCATTCTGGAGCCAGCTAACATCAACCGACGACGCCGCTTGTGTCATGCCGAGGATTCAATGAGCTCCCTAGGATCCTATCCTAAACCCATATGCTCATGACCTCTGCAGCGCCACTACTTCGACGGGGTGAGCACCGCCTCTTAAACAGATATTAATATCTGATTTCCTCCTGTATGATGCTCATGCATACTGATAACAAATATTTGCCAAAGTTTTCTTTTATAAAACGAACTAGGAAATTATTGGCAGCTGCAACCAATCAACATTTTGTGGCAGCCGCTTAGGCTTACCTGTGTAACGTGGGGCCGAGGCGTTTGCCCCGGTAGCAGCGAGACGTGCGCCCACTCAAGAATTCATTCAGGCAGCGCATTCGGTGTGCTCGCCTAATTCTCCATATAGGTAAATTGTATTGTAACTTGTGTTCCGTTTAGCAGATAATAAACGGTTAGTCCTAAATAGTTGAGAATTGCATTCAAAACAAAAATATCATTTTTCTCTTTTGGACCAGTACTAATGACCAAATAGTAAAAATTTTATAATATTATTATATAATTATATTTATTTGTAGGTATGTAATTACAAAAAAGTATGCGGAATTCAACTTGAACAAATGTTGTTTCTTTTGTTATGAAAAAATAAAAATTTACATAGGAAGCGTACTCGTTCCATCGATGAAAGTAAACCCTAAAAATATTTTCATTGCGCCGAGCTTTGCAGTGTTTACGCATTCACGAGGCTGGCGAGTGAGATATTATTTAATCCACGCCAAGAACAACATTACAGGAGCCAAATTACTTCGGAGGCTTACTCTGTTGCTTCGGCGGTGGGCCGGCGGGGTACAATCTGGCCAGGGCGGCGGCGGCGGGGAGGCGACGGCCGCGCGGCCCCACAGCAGATCGTCATGAATACGGATGATAATTTTATTCGATCACTCCATGCGGCGCGCGTTACGAGAATTGCGCCAAATTGCCGCGACACGGCCACCCCGTCCAATTTGCTTTCAAATTGTGGGTTTTTCGAAATTAGCATCCGTGACCGGAGCTGGGGGCGGGGGGGAGGGTCCTGCCCGCCCAAGGACGAGGGTACACAAATTAAAAAGGGCGCCGCGCGACACATCTCGCTACTGCGAAATTAATTTCGCCTCCACGGAGGGCGGAGGGCTAATAACAACGTGACTTACATTTTTGGGATGTTCGCCACCTCATTACTACGGCTCAGTACATTCCTATAGCTACGAAACCATAGGAAATATTCTTTAACATTATTCACATTCGTTTTTAGGGTTCCGTACACAAAGGATGCAAACGGAACCCTATTACTAAGCCTCAACTGTCCGTCCGTCCGTCCGTCCGTCCGTCTGTCACAGAGCCGTATGTCATGAACCGTAATAAGTAAGCAGCTGTTATCACAGTGTGTGTGTTTATTTTGCCGCTATTACAACAAATGGATACATAAAAAAATAGTTTTTTTTGTGTTCAATCTTGTACGATGGTACGGAACCCTTCGTGTGCGAGTCCGACTCGCACTTGGCCGGCTTTTAGTATTTAACCCTTTCCCCGCCAGGAACGTATATATCCGTCAGAGCAAGGCATTCTGCAGGCGCCATCGTCGAATATATCCGACAGAAAACTACTCCACTTCAAACATTAATAAAACTTTACTGATTACGAAATAATGTGGTTTATTTACATAATTGCACAGTACATACTAGCGTTCATTAGATTTCTACTGTTTCAACAGTGGAAACACACTATTTGCAACAAAACAGACAACAATTCAAGACTGCATATTATCGAAATAATTGTAGTGTGGCGTATTGAGAAGGATTATGCCAAAAAACCTTGACGGTGAAAGGGCATTAACCCTTACTACTTATATAATTATGTCATGGTATCAATAACGATTACTTGAAAAGTTCCAGTGTAATTATCCTGTAGAAGAAACTGTGAACTCACAGAAGTCAAAAGCAGATCCGTACCTTCTTCTTTAAAATAGCAGGTTTCGTCTGTAAGTATGCATCACAGTTTTAAGGCTGTTGTGAAGTAACAGCTAAAGATTTGATAATAAATGAATTCTGTGTCTTTTTGCGAAGGCATAATTTTGCACGGCTACTGCATAGCAAAATCGTCTTCCAGGCCCTGACGTTCCCTTACCCCTAAACGTTGTCAGATTAAAAAAAAAATACTTGAGAAAGCTTCATTATGTCCGTATATTTTGATTTTTTTGTAAATATCTGTATTTTTCAGTAAAAAAATTGGAATATAACCGTAAAAAAGACAACTTATTTCCAATGTTTTTTAGCCAATATTTTTCAATCTAAATGGCATATTGAAAAATTAAAACATACAGACATATATTTCTGCAAAATATAATGTAGAATCCGAAATGTAAAAAACCTAGTAAAACATTAAGAACATGGAAACGGTTGTCGCCCGTAGTATGGGGAGTTGATAGGGTAACGACTCCATTCAAATCCTAGCTCGAAACTGGACCAAAACATTTTCCCAAACAAAACGTGTCTTCTCTTGTGATAAGAGATACCTATGTATAACGAGTCTCATGCGATGTTGCTGCAAATTCTAACAACAATTAAATAAGATTATTGATTTCGAATGTATCCAGCACAACATATAGTGGACCGCCCACTCTGATTATAGGGATTAAAACTTAATGGTATGCATGTAATTTGTAATCGAAGTTTGGAGTATTTTTAATTAAACACCCCAACTGATAATTAAACAGGAATTCGATTAGCGGAGCGGCGGGTGTGGGGGCGGTGCGGGGGCGGTGCGGGGGCGGCGAGATATCTCCACCCCCCGATACGATCTCTCGGAGCTCTCTCGCGGAACGTTTTCTTGTTGGATCCAAAAATAGAGCCTCACCGACAGGCGAGGCGAGCGCCGCGCGCCCAAGCGGAGGCGGGCTTATCGATCGTTCGGCGGTTTCTACCTGCGCTGCGGGCTGTGCGCGTCTCATGTTGCTCCCATGGAGCAACACTTCGCCCGTGACGTGCCGAGACATATAGTATAAGCGAGATATTGCATATTCACAGACGCACACATTTACAGATATTATATTCTCATATTCATAGACCTTATTCGTGCTTAAATTATAGCTTTCGATTGTCGAATTTGACATTCGTTCCATACATTTTATGTCAAAGAAGGCACACTTTGGCTTAGCCAAGTACAAGTAATCTCTATGAATCTCAGCAACACAATCAACGGGACGGGTGAGACCAAAATGGTTTCATACAAAATGTAATTAAATTTCTTTTTTTGCTCAAACATTTTTCTAATCCGCTATGTAGCTTCAAAATCATGAGCTGAAGTTGTTTCAAGTTTTATTTTGAAATCAGTGAGTCACCTCTTATTTACCCAGAAACAAACTACTGAACTGATTTTGATAAAAATATTGTACCCACTAGGAAGTATACCCTTTCAAACAAAAAAAGATTTTTCCAAATCGGTCCAGGCGTCTTCGAGTAATCAGGGAACATACATAGAAAAAATGATTACGACTAATTTAGAACCTCCTTTTTTTTCAGTCGGTTAAAAAGGGTACCTATTTTTCCGGGTTTTTAAACCCATTCACCTCATAATCTACAAATGCACAGGTCACCATGCTTTCTTTAAGGAAAACTAGAGAAATCAGAAAGATTTTACAAAAAAAACCATTTCAACACATGAGCGCGGACACTATTTACTGATGACGATACGAAATGTTGCCTCATCGGGTAGGTATGTTCCGTCTTTCTCCTAGTCGCGGTAGTGATTCTAGGGTTGACATCTCACTCCCACACTGTGTTCGTCTTGTTGGTGTAAGGTCTGTGGCCGAGACGCACGCGTGTCTACGGGATGGAATCTGAAGTAGATGCAAGATTAAGATTCAAGCCTCGCTCGTGATGCATCGTCGTGCCTGTAATGTTGTTTTTTGGAGGCAATACATTTTGCTAACAATACCGTCAACTTTTAAGGTTGTTTTTAGAACACACGAGAAATAGAGCGGCTATTACTTAGAACATAGACGTTCGTGACCCGGAATTCGATACTGCTCGCGTGCACGTTCTTGTTTCTCGTTTCAAATCTGGTAAGTGCATTACAACATGTATTGTTACGGTAAAGGATTATATCTTGAAGAACACTACTACTGCGGTGGTGTAAGGTTCTGGCAATAGTCACTCGCTCAGTCTGCTCAAATGTCACATAGATGACCGCCAAATAAAAAATGTATTCCAAAAGTATTTTTTTTTACTTCACCAATGACTCTCGCCAATTAAAGTGCGCGGTGATTGAAGTCCTTCTTTATTCGTCCAGAAATTTAAAGTACATTTCCAAAATAATGACATCGGGAGCATATTCCCGACTGACTGACAGAAAATGATATATTTTCTTATAAGTGGATCCATTGGAATTGCTTATTTTCATAAATCTTCAGTTCTCGGGAGCCCGAAATTCATAGTGGTAAGTAAAAAAGTATGAGCAGCAAATCACAATTAACTGGAGATCGTTCTGGCCACTCACTAATACAATTAATGTTATTGAGAAATATCTAGGTTGGTTAATAGAGATATTGCGATATTTAATTCTTCAAAATGTGTATAATTTAATATTGTATTCCGATCTCCACCACCTTCATATTTAGTGGCGAAAGATGAAAAAAAGTCGCAGATCAATAGCGTGACTGCACTTCGAAAGTCGATAACGCTTAAGAAGATAAAGTAAAAGGAAAAAGGCATGTAAATGCCTTTCATACGAACAAAGGTGCGTCGCAACAAGAACAAGAGGCGCACCCTCGAGTGCTCGCTGCCTCACGATCCTGCGAGATAAATGTTGAGCGCTGAGGTTCCCACGGCGGCGGCGGTGGCGGCGGCGCGGCGACCGGACGGCGCGGCACGAGCATCGCTCCTCCTTTTGTCTCCCGTGCCGTCCGCTCGCCCGGCCGAACGACCCAAAACGAAGCTCGGAGATATGTACGTACTCGTACTACGTACCGTACCCCTATGGATCCGGCCGTTTCAACGTTTAAAAGCCCCTGTCCGCTGGGCCCCGATTATACGGTATTCGGCTCGGCGCCGGACCCATTACCATAAATGGACTTTAGCTTATTTACTGCGAGCGGATAGGGTCCGCTTTGTCCGTCATTAACTATTCCAGGTAAAGTCGAGGATGGCATTTTGCCTTTTTGTTTTTCTTCCAACTTTGCGCTATCGCTTCTTGCGATTCGCCGAGAGCGAGCGAGTGTGTGCAGGTAACCCATTAGCCGCTCGGGATCTCGACAATTTCTCATCTCGACTGTTTATTTTCTCCCCGACTCCGTCCATATCGCAACTAACTTTTCCTAACTTGAGAAAATTAATGATATCGCGCTCACTCCCAGTTCTCGCTGCCGATACCGGGGGCTTCGACTCATCCACCTCACTTTCTAGACATTCCACCTATCTACGTATTATGAATCTATCCAGCGTTTGCCTGTGATAAATCGACGTTTTAGTTTGAGAAATGTCCACTTTCGTCCCGACATTGATCACGGCTTTGACGGTTTTATCTGGTCAGTGTGTGAACCCATTACCCGAGGTTATAAAAAGACTCCTCTCTAGTCTCTCGGCGTTAATTAGACACGGCTCGAGAGACTGTGAGAGAGCACGTCATTACTTACCGACTCATTAAGAGGCTCACGACAGGCGGCTGTCAAAACCTATATGAGGGCAGCGTGAAATATACACGAATCGGTTCGTCAATAGGCCCCGGCGATGTCGTCGGTCGGTGCCGTCGTTACCGGCACGACGCTCACGGCGGCGGCGTGCTCGAGAAACGACGAGGCTGGAGTGAATGCGTCTTTTGTGCGGCACGAACAGCCAAGTATCGGGTAATTGCACTCGAGAACAACGCGCCGTGGAGATGTTGTGTGGGAACTTTTCGAAACGCCAAGAGCCGGAGTTGGCTCGGGATCAGATGCAATCGGCGTTAACTTTGTGGAGGTATTTCCTAATATCAACGTTTGTTCATCTTGCAAAAGAATAGATAACTATAACTTGGACAAATTACAAATATAATTGATGAATTATGCACGCTGACCGTTGGAAAACTCTTCCTTCTAGAAACTCGGGTGCACGAGTGAGAAGCAATTTAGTTCGGAAATAACACTACAATTAATCGCGAGGAATGCTGGCAGTTCTCGCTCGCGTCGACAGCAGATTGGAGCCGACAGCGCTCGTTCCGCGAAACCCTTTTCTCGGTCACGAATCATTCTTGCTAAAGTTGTTCCAATTATATCGCCTCCCTTTCCTGCGCCACGATTTTTTGCCCACTTTTTTCTCACTCGCGGTCATTACGGAAGGTCCTCGGCGGCGCGGGGACGCCAGTTGGCAGGCGCGCCGCGCCATATGCTCCGCTATCGGTCCGAGTTTTAAATTTAACTCTGTCAGAAAAGTTTCGTCAGATAATTGATTAATGCCCGCTCCGGGCGGACGTGTTTAAACGCCCGTCTCTTCTTTTTATGTCAAATCTGAAGTAATGATTGCGTTTCTCGCGAGACGACGACGGCGATAAAAAGCAACATATGGCCGACGACGCGACGGGTTGGATTGTCTTGTAACTATTCATTTGAACTTTATAAAAAAGTTTAATTATGTCGGGTTTTTTACGATTTCTTTGTTGGCGAGAGGATGTTGCGGAATTGTTCAAAACTTGATTCCTCAACATATGGTTTACCTGTGATTTTATTGTACTACAGGCTGTAAGGGGTTTGTTTCCAAAACATGTTTGAGGTTATAGTGTAAAGTATCGATTGGATCTCCACTAAACTGGATCGCGTGGACTTGCAAATAAAGAATGACCATAGTGGTGATCAGACATATGGATTCAGTAGTGTACGAGAGCATTTGGAACAAAATCAAAAACCTTCATCATTAGAACAGGTACAAAGACTGTGACTTGCTGAAATATGTACGCTCATACGAGTCACTTTTAATTTAGGAATCTTGTTTACAGAAGAAATAATATCCTATCACATAGTAAAAAAAAAAATTAAAAAATTTATAACCGATTTCAAAGAAAAAGCACTAAAAAGTAAAAAATAATTTTCATTTTTGTAGTTACGATTTTTGTTATTTTTGAGTCGGCGTCAGCCGGGCACGCGCTGCGCCAATCAAGAGAACCTAACCTAACCTAACCTAACCTAACCTTGGCTGACACCGACTCAAAAAATAACAAAAATCTTAACTTCAAAAATGAAAATAATTTTTTACTTTTTAGTGCTTTTTCTTTGAAGTCGGTGATTTTTTTTATTTGTTTATTTTTAGTGAATCTGAAGTACACTTACTAATTTGTACACGTCCTTTCCAATAAAAAAAGAATCACCGAAATCGGTTGGCGTTATATTGAGTTATTCGTCCATTTGTCGCGCACATCTTAATACAAATTTAAGACTTTTATGATTTTCTCATGGATATCATTGTCAGAACTTAACCAAATTAAAATGGGACCACTTGGGAAGCACTAGCTATCATTTGAAAAACAATCATCAAAATCGGTTCACCCAGGCAAAAGGTAACAAACATAAAAAAAAAAACAAAAAAAAAACAAAAAAGAAACATATAAACAACATATAAACATAAGAAACAAAGTCGATTAAAAATATAAAGGGGGTTTTTAATAGCTCTTTATCAACTGGTTTAATCCAGCTTGTAACAAGAAAGTCTGTTATGCCATCAAGATTCGATAGTTGATATGTCTTGTTTCCTGCTGGCAGGCTGGGCGGGTCGCAGCACGGCGGCACGCTCGGCAGCGGCGTGGGCACGATGAGCGGACACTGCCAGCTCGGAGCCAGCTCGCCGCTGGTGATGCCGGTGTTCCCGCTGCGCGCGTCGCAGCCGAGCCCCGGCCCCGTCTACTCGCCGTCGCGCTTCCACATCGACAAGCGCTGCCAGCACCGCTGCACCTGGAAGTGCCTCTCCATAGCCATGATCTGCCTCTGCGTCATCCTCGCCGCCATGCTCGCCTACTTCATAGGTGAGTTCGCCTTCCACCAACTTTCACTCATCGTCTTTGAAGAATAAGGAAATCCCTGCGGAGTGGGGTTCTTCTTCATTTGGTGTAGTCACGGATTTACGAAGGCATATCAGTTGTAGATTTGATTTGACGTGTTCGAAACATTTTAGGGTGGCTAATACTACACTTCTAGTTTCCTGATTTAGCTCGTCACAATGCATCCCCTAAGGAATTGTGAGCCACCTCAGGACCTTTCCTTTATAATCACGGAGCCTTTATGGACTGGATTTTGTAGTGGTTCGTACCGCACACTACAAAATAAGCCAAAAAAACTTATGATTTCCTGAAAATCTTGTACTACTTTATTCATATGTCCTTTACTTTTTTAATATAAGTTTTTCTGTTATCATATTATTGCTGTGTTATCTGATGCTTGCAATAATGGCACCGGAGCATTTATTTTTCACGATTATTTCGAAATACTATACAAAAACAATGGTTTCTTTTTTTTAAATAAATGAATGTCATTTTGTCATACAGTTATTACTTTTATACAGATGTATACACAGAGTATCAGTAAAGCTCGGTAGGTACGTACACTCTCGTCCTGTTATGAAGTACGCTGACACCCTCCGCGGCAGGACTTCCAATTAAGATCGGAGTGAACCTGTCGGCTTTAATTCGACTCTCGATCACAAGCACGGCTGGCTGGCTCCCCGCGGCGTGCCCCGCACCACCCCGCACCGCCCCGCACCGCCGCACCCCACCCCGCACCGTGTACACAACTTCACAGTCCACGGACGATTTAACGCCCCTCCGATCGCCAACTGATAAGGGGCGAAGACAATCTGTTCGTGCTCGACGTTGCCTGCTGCTTTTGTTTATATTTTTTTGTCGAGAATTCGATTAACCATAAATAACAGAGCTGGAACACATTTGTTATGATCGCTTCGAATTTTTGAAATAGTTTTGAATGGTCCAAAACATGTATTGGAATACTGTTCTTTAATGTGTTTTTTAACAATTACGTCATTTCTACACCCACGTAATACATCTTTCTTGAGTCTTCTACCATGGGTTCTCCTACAGCATGCAAATTGGTGCAACCATTTTCTTTTATAGGTATACAATAAAGATCTTCCATTATTATTCTGGGTTCTGATATTATTTCAGCCAGAAAGAGCTCTACCTCTCGAAGAGTGATAGCTTTAGAAGGAAGAATAAAAATGATTATTCAACAGCATTATAAACGATGCGTCTAAGCGAAGTCGACATGCGCAGCGTGGTGTGCTGTAATGGTAGGTCGCTATGCTAAGATCCCGTCATAAATTATGCGAGCGCCTGTACCTCGGCGGGGCAGCGGCGCGGACGGTGGGAGGGGGGCGGCGGGCGAGACTCTGCGTGAGTCGAACATTTGTCATAATTCATAATTTCTCCATAGCATCGCCAATGTTGCAGGCAAATAATAAATTGTTGGCTGGAGAATTACGGCTCAGTTGTTGCGGTGATAATGTTGTAGGTGCGTTGCGGTAGGTTCCGCGACATAGAGTAACGACAAGAGTGGCGACTGAAACTCATCCAAAGCTATGTTTAGGGCAATACACTGACGGTTGCGCCGCCGGTCAGTTCGCTTCCGAATCTGGGACGCGCAACATAGAATGTCCTTTTAGAAGTTCAGTAAGCCTATTCTTGGAATTCCGTTATCAGAAGTCAAGAAAAAGGCTTTTTTAGAGGTTGTCAAGCGATTTTCTCGAATCATTGAAATACCGTGCTCCGGAATGTTTCTGCTCCGAAAGCTGTTTTCTTGACTTAAAGATTCCTGTTTCCTGAGCACCGTATTCAGAGAATAGGCCTAGATACATGAGCGAACTGATTGTCCGGTGCTGCCCTCATGTACGAACACGTGCTGCACTGCCGCCGCTGCAAGGATGTGCCTCGGTCGGCTCGAGAGTCCTTCCCTGCTGGATGTCCCGCGACCTCGGCCTCTCGGCGGAGTGAAGGCGGCAGGGGTCGCGTCCTTAGCATGCGATCCGCGCAGCTCTCGGCGATTCGCTTCCGGGACTATTCACTTAGGAAGTTACTTGGAATACGGCGGTGAATGGCGCTCGAACAAAACGCTGTTAGAATGTTTTCTGTGGGATAACTTTATTTTTCATTGTGAATCGGTGTGGGGGTGTGGGTGGGGGTGGGGTCGCGGTGATGGATGACGACACCGCCACACTGCTCCACATTCGTTCGTGGAATTATTTGCGGGCGCAAATAAGGACACAGTTATGCAACGACGATGTTTCTACGAAAACAGTTACTAGTTCACATTTAAAATAAATAATAAAAGGTGATTTATAAAATTGATAATTTTATTTATTATTTAAATGATTTTAGAATATGAGGTTAGCAACGATTTGGGCTAGGTGAATTACCTATTGTTACCCTCCTATTGCGTACTGAAGGCTATAGCAAAATGCATATACTATGTAAGCTGTAATAGGTATCATATGTTCAATAATATAGTTCGTTTAGAACATTGATATTGGCTGCAATCATAGCAAACCTTCATAGGTATATCCATACATGGACTCGCAGGAATTAGAACTGTCGCTAGGCGGCTGTGCAGGCACAGGGGGCACACACCACGGACGCAAGTGTCGTCCATCTCGCCTCCGCCCAATTACTTTTCAATCTTTCCTGCTTTTTGCTTTCCCAAAACTTTTATTTTTTAATTTTTCTTTAAAACCGGTTACCTTCACATACAAACGTAATAAGAAATCGCATATTTATATGACGTCAATATTGAAATTCACAGTGACCTGTGACTTCCACTTATTTACACTTGCCTTATCATGCAATGACATCTACTCTAGTGAAATCTTCTTCAATTGACATCTCTTAGAATGTACACGTAATTCTTATTTTAATGTGTTAACTCAGTAATGTGTCGATCTATTAATTAAATAAAAAAAAACGAGACACTCTATTTTTGTCTTTTTCTAATTATTCAAATTAGACTGCGGCGACGGAACATAAAATGATAGTTATGACATCGTCCGGAAGCGTAATGAAAGTGATTCATTCACTCGTCCATGTGCATTCCATGAGCACGAAGGGTTTGTCGGTGAACCAACACGAAGGCATCCAATTCTAAAATATGAGCCCCCTACATTATACATTTTTCTCGATGACTTTCGTTCTGCTTAAGAAATGCTAATAAAATGTGACACCACCCGCGTGCTATAGCGAAATGTCGAGCTGCTCCCCCCCTCGCCTCCCCCCCACACGCGCGCCGCAAGCAGCGAGCTTTTCGAAGAAAACGCCACTTTCCTTTTTCCGCCCCGCGCGGCGGCGGCGGCGGCGGCGGCGGCGGCGGCGGCGGCGGGCGCGGCGCAGGTCGACGAACCGTACTCTATCGTTACTTGTTGATTGCTTTTCTCTCCATTACCATTATAATTAAAACGTCCTCTTTAATACGAAAATCTCCTTTGAAATGGTGCAGTCCTCGGCTTATTCCTTGTTGTATTTGACTTGCTTTGTCTTATAATATACTAACGCTTTAGAGAACAGAAACAAACAAAATTGTTATTTGATGATTACCTGTTTGTAGGAGTTAATTGCATTGCATTCATGATTCATTCCATTTTTTTCTAAAAATGTATAACAACTAGAAAGAAATGATTTTATTGTTTTAGTTTCAGCGGATGTGCATAAATAAAGGCTTGTATCTATGTTAATGAATCGTAGAGAAGGGAGACCGCTGTCCATCAGCTGCGAAGGTTCCGAGAGAAGGACCTTTTAAACGAGCCTTTATGTAGAAACAAGGACGAATACGTGGAGGGACTTCGAAACTAGTTCTTTGATGGCAGCTTTCTTTGCGCGGCTCTTGCGCTTTTAAAGAAACATTTATTTAAGGTTGGGCTTTACACCAGGGGTTCGTTGCGGTCTGACGGCAATATCAAAGTCTGGAAAATTAGACTTAAGGAGGCCCAACCCGGCGGAACTAACTCAATCGCGGGCACGGTAGGTACAAAACCATCTGTTGCGCTCTGGGACCTTCTCTGTTTCAAAGAATAAGACAGGCTCCGTGATCAGGAAGATGCAACATGTCCACAAAAAAGACAATGTGTATAGTGTATGATTTGGTAAGATTTACGAAAATTTTAATTACAAAACGACTTATAGCTAAAAGTAAACCACGACCGCTGTAGTCAAATATCTAACTAAAACCAAATAGATTATTAATCTGGATTAAATAAGCTATGTCTGATGACTAATCTTTTTAAGATATTCTTACTTTATCATTGCGTAATCGACATCCAAAGTTATTGTATAAAACGCGCGAAAAATCCGAATTTTCGGACCTTATAACTTAGGAACCAAATACAATTTTACAATGCCAACGGTCATCAGACATCTAGTTCGATCAAATAAAGCTATTTTGAGCAAAATTTTGGATCTCTGACAAGAAATATGGGCGTGATCTTCTTTCCCCTTTTGTATGGGGAGATGAGCGGGTTGGGCCACCTTAATAATAAAAATATCATGAAACAATACATTAATAAAATTTCAATCGGATTAGTTTTTCTTAATAATTTTCAATCAGACATCGTTCAGTAGTTAATAACTATCATTGTGGATATTAAATCGGTTAGCGCATAAGGTAGGAGCTCGTAAATCTCGAGTTATTTTAATTAAGGGTTGTCGCAGGATCGGAACGTGTATCGGTAGTGGATCCCGCCCCACCCCTCCGCCCCCCCGTCCCGCCCAGCCCCGCGCCCCGGATGTTACAACAAATGGAGCGGCGCGTATTGAATGTTATTTAATCCGACACTAATGTTAGGGCTCAAAAAGAGTGAATTAAAAAGTGTACCAGCTGTTGTTGGGTGCACCCTTCCTGCCCCTGCTGCCGGTCGCGTCACTTCTGTTGGACATTGCCGACGCAACGAAGCGAGGTCACGGTTCAGGCTGACAAGAATAAATATAATAGATTTTTAATAAGTATAAGTAAGTATGTATTGCATCGATATTGGACACCGGGTGGCTAAGCTCAAGTGGCAGTCGGCAGGTCACGTCAACCGAAGAGACGACGACCGTTGGAGTAACCGTGTCCTGCACTGGCGGCCGTGGACAGGAGAACGGAGTGTGGGAAGACCACCCGCCAGGTGGGACGACGATATAAAGTGCGTCGGCGGAAAGCAGTGGTTCCGTACCGCTGAGGGCCGGGAGGACTGGAGAAAAATTGGAGAGGCGTACGTCCAGCAGTGGACGCAAACACGCTGATTGACTGACTGACTGACATGTATTACATTTAATACATGGATTATTATTGTGAGGTTATTCCAGAGAAGAACATAGTTATAATATATTTTTTCTCGCAGCTTAAAAAATAAGTTAAACTTTTCATGAGGACAGTAAAGATAACGATGTAAAAGCTAATTGATAACGTTGATTCAGAGAATATGTTAGTGCCACCTCCCAGTGCATCCTCCCAGTGTATTGTTTCATTCAAATAATGATAGCGGTGAAAATATCAAAGCACATATTGCTAAAGAACAGAAATGTTTTCGTCGACGGCGATATCGAACTGGCTGGAAAACATGGATAATTTTTCATTGCCGCTTCGACCACGTTCTTTCAAATGCGATCGTACCAACCCGGGCGGGCTCAATCCTGCCACCCAATAGGGGAAGGAGACCTACACATTTATGTGGATTCCGAAACATCGAACAGCCTTCATTCGTGACGAAACGCTCTTATCCTCAACTCAAAAAGAGAAAGGAAGTGGTCACTCCTGGAAGTGGTGAAAAAACGAGGCAGAGATCGAACCCATTACCTCTGGCATGGAAAGCAATTCCCCGCTCCCCCGACCTACATTAATAAATACGGGTCGACGCCAAATGGTTATTTCATTATTAGACGCCTAGGCAGCTCGTTAAACGAAGATCGAATAGCTAAACGATTATCGTGTTTGCTGGTAGAAAGTACATTTTCATTCTCTACCGAGTAGAGTTGAGTGTCGAGCGAAGGTCTCGTTGTTAGCAGGAGCGTGTGCGTGTGGAGAGAGTGTGTGGAGATTGTGCGTGTAGGCGAGGTGTTGTTTCCAGCAGTGAAGTAATGACTGGAGGTTCGAAACCTATCCTTATAGCGGCTACTTAGCCACGTTTGAGTAATAGGAGATACCCTGACGGTAGCACCGGCCAGTCGGTTCGCTTACGAACTCGCTCACTCTTGATCTTCTCGACTTCCAATGACACATACTGAACAGGACGCCAATCGTAAGCGAACTGACTGGCCGCAGCTACCGTCAGTGTATTATCACTAAAATAGTTTTTGAAGACAGATCTTTATACTTTAAATATTTAATTCTTTGCAAAAGTGGCAATATACGCTGCCGCTATACGGATAAGTTTTTGTCGTCACTCCCGCCCTTCCTTGCCGGATGTCGCGGGCCGACAGCGGCGGCTCCGGCGCGGGTCGGGGGTCAATAAGTGCTGCGTCAACTTTGTAATCTAATTCCATCGAACGTGAGCCGCGTGCTCAGCTGCCTCCCGCCGCGCCGCCCCCGCACCTCCCCCGCGCCGCCCCCGCCGCTGTCAACTCGCATCAACCGGACCAGCATAGACACAAGTATTATGTGAACCTCTTGTGAAAGCAGAAAAGTATGCCAAGACCCCAATAACATATCACTTTGATCCGGGGAATCCCAACAACTAACATGTCAGCTAAAAGATGACCGTTCCATAAGCGAACAGGTATTAAATAATATTTGAAATCTTAGGGCCGAGTGCACGAAAGGAGAAAAAATCAAAATCAACGTCAAAGTATGATCAAACACGTCACTTTGTGTGGACAGTATGGAAGGAGCTCTATGCGTATCACTAAAAGTAACGTGTTTGAACATTGATTAACTCAGTCGTATCTTCGTGCAACCGGGGCTTAGCCTGGTTTTCACCGAGGGCCTTTATTACTGAAGTGCTGATTATCTTGTACAGGGGGTCCATTCAGGGCAAGAGTGAGTTCGAATTCGTCACTAAATATCAACTCACTTTTTTAAATAGTCAATGTTCCCACACTTCTTGAACATCATTACAGTTAGGTAAAAATCCGGTCTGTCCCGTAAATACGTTGGAAGTATAAATAACGGTTCTGTTATTTAAATAATAATATGTTTCCCAGCTATTTTTAGGTTAACTCACTCCCGAACTCGAACTCACTCTTGTCCTGAATGGACCCCCTGGTATTGATTGCAAGCTGTTAAGAAAGGCTAATCATCATTGTTGCCTTGTTGTTCTCTATTAAAATATGAATTATATAAATACAAAATGTATTTTATTGTTATTTGTAATTTTAAACAACTAAAGAAAGATCTTGACTCGATTGTGTAGGAAGCTGTCAACGTTATTTGGCACAGACGAACTTAGGTTATTTTTTGGTGTTCTTTGTGGCGTGTTGTCTTTTCCTTACAAATTCATTTTTAACGACTTGTTTCTTCACTTTTCAGAATTTTTTCGATTCTTTTCTGATACTACTGATTTGACTACAGCTCACGGACTGACTTATCCATAGTAAAACACCCAATCACGATCTGTAATGACAGTAGTGTCGATAAGTCAGTAATCGACACTAGTTTAGGTCACTTTATTCGTCGATTAGTGCAAAGATTAAAGATAAATGTGATTAATCAAAAGGTGGGTGAATATAGTTTTCGAATTTTCGTCGATTAGTGCAAATATTAAAGATAAATGTGATTAATCAAAAGGTGGTGAATATAGTTTTCGCGTTTAATCAGTGGATAAGTGAAGTAGATGGTGAAAAGGACTCTTAATTAAAAAAAAAATTCAGTGAATCAAACTCTAACTGCATTATGTCGATGCTGCATTGATATTAAAAGTTGTTGAGTTGATTAGATGTATCGGAAGCATAACAAAAGTATCTTGTAGATATTAATTTTCATTATTTTCCAAGTAGAAAGGCAAGCGTGGTCGACTAATGTATGTCTAGGCTAGGTAAGTTCTTTAATCATATGAAGCAAGACAAGGAATTCCTGCAATTGATGTCAATTATTTGGCGTACATGCAAATTGCGCCTTTCTAGACCGTACTGGAATGAGCATTGTCCTTTGTAGTACCGACTTAGATATTTTACAAGTATAGTTGATATCGGATGGGTGATAAATTATTTTTCAACAATACTTTCATAAAATCCTCATTGAACTGATGGTCTGGACATCGAACTTCGGGCTGTCTGTCTGAATCCTGACCTATTGGAGGTCTATGGAGCTCTCTGAGATCTCAGGTTAAAATACAAATTGATGCTATTAAATCTAGGCAATATTGTATGTTGGGTGCATAGATTTTCTTGAGTTTTACGCTACGGATGCAATTAATTATGATTGGATATGAATCAACGCATCCATATACGTTCACAGTATTAAAATGATTACGTTATCTACAATATTACCTATTAATTTAAACGCTAAAACATATTTTTGAAGAAAATTGTGTGTAACCATCCCCTGTGTTTCAGAAATTTAAATCCAGTAATGCTAATGAAGAAATATTAAAGCCTAATGTTTTTCAATTAGGCGTTATTAAAAAATACGACTCCCATACATTTGTAAAGTGTCAACTCGTGCACGCTATAAACCAGACCATAGACACGCACACTGACCCATGAACGTTCAGTTGTGTTCGAGCGGGACGGAGGTACATTCCTCCGGGGAGTTGGGAGGGGACGGAGAGACGGGGAGACCTACACCGACACAGTCGCACGGTCGACGAGATTTATAACGTGACTAATACCGTTCGGGACTCGACGCCGTGCCGTTTCTCCCGAGGGACGCCATCAGACGAGCGCGGTCGCTCCCCCGCGCGATGCAATCTACGCTGAATCGTATTACAATAAATTGTATTAACTCGAAAAATAGTCGCGATAGTAAACATCGTCCATCTGTACACAATCACCCAGCCGACGACGCCGCGCCGTCCTGGGGCGAGGGACGCTGGCGCTTCGCTATCTAAACGCGCCATCTAGCGTCGTTTGCGCTATTCGCTGAAGTGTATCCCGCGCGGAGAGGGTAGTTCTAGTGTGTCCATTATACAATGCTGGATCATTGTCCGTCTGATTACCATTTGCACAATCGGAGTAGTGTGAACCCTGATCTAAATTTAAATTACAACGACTTTTGAGATCATTGCCATACCGAACATCGAACATAATAAACTTTAGATCAATGTGCCTAACACAACCACCAAAAGAAACGTTCTGCTCAGAGAAGAGTTGTTTTAGAAAAGTATAGAATAACTTTGGGCAATGAACTTACCGTTTGGACTAGTAAATAGGTTTGAAAACAAACCATTTATATATCTTTTTGAGGCGTGTTTTTAATAATGATCCTGACCGAGGACACCGAATAACCGAGGATCAAGCGGCATGTCGCTGGCGCCCTCGGGCGGCGGGCGGCGGCGACCGGGGCGAGGGTGCGCGCGTGTGTGTGCGTGTGTGAGGGTGAGGGTGTGTGTGTGTGACGCCGAACCGGAGCTTATCTCCGGACATTTCGATCGCGCTGCAATTTTTCATTTGAAGTGCGGAAATGCCTTCGGCGATGCGAGCTTTATCTGTATCTACCCTTAGATGAAAAAGAACTAAGTATCTACCCCACTAGCACATACAAGTGCATTCACAGTAGGTGATCTTCGTTAGTAGTAAATAAATATGTTGCTCTTGCCATTCACAGTTTGGGATTTATACATTTTTATTGATCTGCCGTTGGTAGCTTATTCCTGGGAGACTCTTAACCTGCTAGGGTGAATATATGTCAACCATTTTTAGGTATATTTATTTTCAAACTTTATGTTTTGACGGTGCCCGATGTCGCTCTGTTCCGACCCTGGTTTCGCCTCTCTCGACGGAAGCATCACCAGGACCGCTTCAGGAGTGACCTGGAGTGACATTTGACAGCCCGGGGCGTCAAACGTCAACTGTAATAACGTGCTGTGTATCAACTAGTATCAACGTGCCGGGCTGTCGAACGTCACTCTAGGACAGAGGCGGTTCTGATGACGGCTCCGTCAATGGAGGCGGAGCATGTCCGCCCAGATCGAAATCGCGTACCGTCAACCCGCAAGATTGCAAATCAATATTAACAAGAACGGTTGAAACCTAAGAACTTATCTTTAGTAAAGTGCTCTTCAGCAATCAAATGTGTCATCAGTCAAATCAGGTCATCTTGCGATGTTTTCTCCAACGCCCGCCCCAGCTACAGCGAGGCACAACAATGACGTCCGGACGACAAGCGATCTAATCGTATTGGTCAATCGATGGGTGTCCGTACTCATCTTTTAGCACACACTGTGTCGCTTTAACTCGCAGAGGGTTTGGTTCTTCGATTTCCATAACTATATTATCATGGCACCGCCAGGGGTGAAATTCTCTAGAGACTATACGACTCAATTCCGAAATAATTGTATCCAGTTTATGCTCGAATCCTCAATATTTACTTCGGTATTTATGTGTGAGAGTCGAATTATATTCAAATTGGTTCTGTTAATTAGAATTATTCAATGACATAAACAAAATTCAAAAAAATTCAAATTCAAATTCAAAAAACTTTAATACAATTATAAGAAAAAGAGTAAGTACACCTTTAATTATAATTCTTAGCGATCTAAAATTCGTTTCTTAACGTCGCACTAGGCTTAGCCAGTATTGCGATGGCTAGGTTTTTTTAACGCAGGTTCTTTTAAATACTTATGATCGATACTCTTAAGTACTTTATTAATAAGTAATAAAGTGATATTAATGACTTAACATATTACACACATACAAGCACTACATAAAATGTATCTAAATTAAAATGTTTGTTAATAATTTTTCACATTCCAATCGACCTAATTCTATGAAATACTTCTGAAGATTCTTTTTAAATGCTTTTTTATTTAAATTTAAACTAGGTTGTATTATATCTGTAATATTGTTAAATAACCTCGGCCCCAAAAATGAATGAAATCTTTCATTTCTTTCATTCATTCAACGCGGAAGAATATTAATTGTTTGCTGTCTTCATCTAACTTTAAACTGTTAGAGTTACTTGCTTCATTCATCAGTGCAAAAGAAGTACCCTGAAACGAAAAAGAGGGTTAAGCCCGCCCGGGTTGGTACCACCGCATTGGATGAAACTATGGTTTAAGCGGCGATGAAAAATTGTCCGTGTTTTCCATCCAGTTCAATGTAGCCGTGCTCAGACGGACAAGGTCCTGGCATGGCACCTAATTCCTTCGGAAATGTTGTGTATAAGGCTAATGTCATAACGGTAGTTGTGTGGTATTAGCCATCCATGTCAGGTTGCATAAAAAAAAAAGATGTTGCATTTGTGTACAGCCCGCAAGTGGCAAACACAGCTGCCTTCCGCAATTGCTTCTTGCTGTTGCTTATGTACACATTTGGCATACATGCTTTGAATTTGCTAAGGGTTGAATACCCTTCGCCTCACGAGTGAATCGAGCAATAATGCACTGAAGTGAATAACCACCCGGAAAATCCTAATGTGGCGCTGTAATGGGAAAGCTCCCGAGATCTTGTGCCGGCGAATCCCACGCTGCAGAGGTTTAAAAGCAATCTTAGGTCGTACGTAATTAGCGAGTAATCCCCGACGCGTGCTGCGGGCGGGGCGGGCGGGGGGGGGGGGAGGCAAGGGAGCCGGTTCGATTAGCAGCACATCCCGTGCACACGACACACGACCGCCACACACACGGGCACGCTCACCCTCGCCAATAAATATTAAATCCCTGTACAAGTCCGTGCCATAAATAAAATGCATTTACTCGCCGCACAACGCGTCTTATTTATTTTGGATAACGCGAGATCATAAATCTCGCCGATAATGCGCACTTTGCGGAGAGTGAGGGAATCTCCCATTATGCCGGCGCTCTCATTTCGATAGAGCATCGAGATCCGCACCCGTCACGTCGGATAGCGAAACCCCGTGAAGGCCGCTCCTATAGTCGAGCAGTTAATCTTTCCTGTTAAAAACTTGCTCGGCGCTAGTTCGCAACGTTGAGCGAGTTTACGGCGCGGCGTTGCGAGCGACACCGCATCGTGTAACGCTATTTTAGGCGATGAGAAAAGTTTAAATTACCCA
The DNA here is from genome assembly GCA_946894095.1 of Incurvaria masculella. Taxonomy (NCBI): domain Eukaryota; kingdom Metazoa; phylum Arthropoda; class Insecta; order Lepidoptera; family Incurvariidae; genus Incurvaria; species Incurvaria masculella. Next base: position 21,504,654 of record OX335650.1, on the reverse strand, counting down.
CTCAAAGTCGAAAGAAACTCCGCAGACGCCCTCCCGGGGAATTAGCGGTAGGCCCGCGCTCGGGCTACAATTTATCGGGGAGCTTCGTTAACACCGTGTTAAATCGCTCAATTAAGCGGGCGTCGCGCGGCATTCTGAGCGTGATCGATTCGTCGCTGCCGAGCTCGGGGCTCGGACACAATGCGAGGAAACAACGGCATTCCCGGCGGAAGAAATGCCCGGAGCGGGTGTCACCGCGCCGCCACCTACGCGGCTACGTGACGCGGTGTCGCGGCCGCGCGTCACGCCGAGCGGAACGGAACGGATCGCTCCGTCACGCCGATGCTGCGTCGTTTAATTAAAAAGCCAACGGGACGCCTTCTCCATATTCATGTAACCCTGACAGACGCATGCTGTTTTCTCCCATTGTGAACTCGGATGAAGGTAGTTGTCGATATTGTCGGGAGAGTATGGTAATGTCGATGCCGTCGTAAAGTTGCACCTCAGAAAGTTTTTACGATAGTTCAGAACAAAGGCTTTCGATTTGCTGGTTACATTCGCTTATTAGGAACAAAGGAGACAACGGCAAGTTATTGCTTGGGGCATTACTTTTATGAACTAACTATAGACATCAACATTCTTGCAGTATTGCTTATAACAACAAATGCATCTAGGCCACTCGACGAATAACTCGAACACTCAAATCGCTGATTAGGGTTTATCCAGGTCCAGCGTCAAACCATCGATGAAGTATATCTAAATGCCTATGTGATTTTGAAGCATCAGAACTGTAGTGCCTCCAGGTTCATATATTCAGAGAGCGTTCTCTTTTATTGCAGCATTATCGTCAATTAAAAGCAACATCGACTCGTCGAACTGCATCCTGGTGCAGGACGTGAAGGCGGTGACGCACGCGCAGGGCGCGGCCGCCGCCGGCACGCTGCGGGAACTCTCCACCTCCTCGCCGTCTGACGGTTGGTTCTTGATTGGACTCTGATTAGATTCACAAAACCCCGTACGATCGACTTTGGGTCGTTTGTCTGTGCAAGCTGGGAAGATGTTTCATTAAACATGACATAATCGAAGTATCAAGAGCGTGAAGCCTTTTTGTCTAAACATCCATGCCATGGTATTATATATTATATTTTAAAAAGACCATAGTTCTCTTACTCATTCATCAGACTTACGCCTGGACCACATGATCGGAAAAAAACCGGACAGACGAAATTAAGTTTACCAAACGCCAATGGAAGTATATGGGTCTGGCCACATGCACTCACTGATTCCGGATTCCAACATAGGCAGAAATTCTCCGAATTTATTCCGATCATCTGGTGCATGCCTTATACAGGTTATTGGTTTAAACGCGAAAAAAACCTTTTGAAGAGTTTATCATTCCACATCCCAAAACAAATATGAAATGATTGTTTCAGAATCAATATCGACGTCAGCTAGCGGATGGTCAACAACGATGGCGGCGTCCGTGGAGTCGGCGGCGGCGGTGCCGCAGCAGGCGCAGCAGGCGGCCCCCGCTCCGCCGCCCTGGTCGCCGGCGCTCGAGCTGCGCGACTTCGACGAACTGCACAGCGCCACCGTGCCGCCCTACCACTTCTGGAGCTCCGAGTTCCGCAACAAGCAGCCCTCCTACGTCACCCTCAACTTCTCCCTGCCGTGGGGCGCCAACTTCGCCGTGTACGGCCGCCGCAACGTCGCGCCGAGCGTCACGCAGTACGACTTCGTCGAGTTCGTCCGCGGCGGGCGCGTCGAGCACCGCCTGCGGAGGAGACGCAGCGCCGACGACGAGGCGGTGGGCGTCGGCTCGGAGGCGTGGAACCACACGATGTCGCGCCGCTCGACGGACATGCGCGTGAACGTGAGCATCCTGCAGTACCTGGACACGGGCCGCTGGTTCCTCTCCGTGTACAACGACGAGCTGCAGCCGCACCGCGTGGAGCTGGTCGTGTCGGAGGCGGAGGGCGTCACCAACACCTGCCCCGACGACTGCTCCGGCCGCGGCTCCTGCTACCTCGGCAAGTGCGACTGCATCGACGGCTATCAAGGACACGATTGCTCCAAGAGTAAGTCACTCAATTTCTCTTTATGACAATTTCGTTGCGTTCATTAGTTTTAATATAATTTGTATTGATGGAGTATATTCAAAACTTTTATCAAACAGCGTTCTTATTCTCTTGTTCTTACAATTCTCAACAATTTCTCACCAAGAGTCCAGATATGAGCACAAATTTATTTGACAAGAAGCATGTAAAATTACTTTAGCAATTAAATGTATTTGGTGTCATGTTCACGACTTCACTTTTCGACAAATTACCTAAATTGATATTTGAATGTCTGATCTTTCGAGAATTGCAGTAAAATGGATATCGAGCCCTAGGTTCATTATAGCTTTTTGATCGCTGACACGAGATACTACTGCGATTTGAGGAGTCTAACCGTCGCGTGGTTCCAGGCGTATGCCCAGTGCTGTGCTCGGGCCACGGCGCCTACGCCGGTGGCGTGTGCCACTGCGACGGCGGGTGGAAGGGCGCGGAGTGCGACGTGCCCGCGCACGACTGCGAGCCGGCGGACTGCTCCGGCCGCGGCCGCTGCGTCGCCGGGCACTGCCAGTGCCAGGCCGGCTGGAAGGGCAGCAAGTGCGACGAAGGTACGGACCACACTCAAACGAATCAATTTGAAGATGTCTTTTCGCAGCTCTCCGCTGACACCAACCCTGATGGTTGATATCTGGGATTTCTCCCGGTGCCACAGCCCACCGAAATTCGGGTCTGTTCGTTCGGGCAACGAGTCCCATCGAGTGTTACCGCCTCAAGTCTTTGCTTTGTCCAGGAATATTGGAAGTTTCCTGCTAATCGCCTTAGTTGTATTGAGTTTTAATGACAAATTATGCAGACTGTTTCTTCTAGAGTAGAGCCGACTGATGCATACGATTAAAGCTAGTTTTATCGGGGATGTCGATCAATTTGTCGATTCATAGGACAGAGGACCTCGAAGGACCATTCTCAACAGTTCAGCACCGCGAATCTAGCTTTGCGAAGCGAAATGTGCCTGTACAGGTGCACAAAATAAGGACTTTGTATGGAGTTAAGCTACTGGATGTAATCTATACTTCTATACTAATATAATAAAGCTGAAGAGTTTGTTTGTTTTTTTGTTTGAACGCCCTAATCTCTGGAACTACCAGTCAGGTTTGAAAACATATTATTAAATTCGATAGCCTAATTCTTGAGGAAGGCTTTAAGCTATTGAACATCACGTAACGACCCTTAGGAGCCGAACAAAAAGAAAATAGTCAGAGGGCGCGGAGCGAAAACGAAATCATAGCGCGGCGAGGGCCGCGACGGCGGTGGCCACCCGACGAGGACCGAGTATTGCCGAATCGAGCCGAAGCGCGAGCGCGCGAAACGGTGACCAGTGTTGCCGATAACCACTCCTCCAATTCCCCGAAAACGTTCTTAGGATTCCCGGAATTCCGTAAAAATCCGGAATAGGAACCAAAATTTCGAATGACCAAAAAAAAGGTCGCGCAGTCGACGGCCGTCCGAACAACTTTCGGGAGAAGATAAATCCAAAGTTGCCGCGATTGCTTTAATGTTCGATATATTTTTCGAATGAGCAAAGAAAAAATGCTAAATATAAAGGCAAAAAAACTTAATTCTCCACGGATTGGCCAATTCCCCGCAAGTTTCCCAACGCTTGCATTCCCCACCATTTTCCCCGCAATACCACAAATTTCCCGAGATTCGGGGAATCGGGGAGCGATCGGCGACGCTGGCACAGAATAACTAAACGCTGGCGACGAACGTCTCGCCGGCCGCGGTTCCCGCGCCGACTCATTCAAGACGCGCGTATTCTTTTTACCAACCCGCGCGGTATGCTAACTTAGCGACAGCCGTTCCTAGCTACACGCATTTGTTTGGGCTTTTTAGGTTGATTGTTTAAACGCGTATTGTTAGGATATTACGGTTTCAGTTGAATGGTTTCTTAATTTTTGTTTGGTAGATTAGTAGGTACTAAGCCAAGCGCGGCATTTCGAACTTTCACGGGGGATACGAAAACCATGCCGGCCGGCCAGGTGCTCTTTCACCCCATGTTTCAACGACCCCGGGGGACTTTGGGGGAAATAAATCGGTATGGAGTCGATTCCATAGTTTAGCGACCCTATAAATAAAGGATCAAAAGGATCGGATGGTATTTATTTTTAAGTGTCGGCTGAGAATGGGTGCATGCGGCGCGGCGGCAGCGCTTACTTTTACTAACTGTACCGAAGTACGGCTTGGTATTTCCCGCAACTTTAGCACTACTTGGCATCACGCTAAATCGCCGGAGGTGCGACCAATAGAATAAAATCCTTGAGAACCAATTACTCGATTTAGACGTGGATTGTATCTACGTCTAGCCTGATTCTACTAAAAACTTATAGGCTACATAATATAACGCTTCATTACCAGAAGGGTGTGCGTATTTTGTCAATGTATAGCATCTCTGGGAGCAGTCAGGTTCGAGATGGGTTACTGTTTTCGATGTTGAGGCTGGCTGTGGTGAACTTACCTACGTTACACGTTACTTACTAGGTAGGCAATGTAGCAGTGAAAGTGCAGAAAGGTTCTGGCGGCAAATGTTTTTTTTTTAAATAGCCACCAAACGTCAACGAAGCTCTAAATGGGAATTATTGGATGTTTCTCATTACATCATGCTATTTCGGCTCGAACGATCTTGATTAAATTTGGTACATGGATACATTGTCCTGGACCAGTTTGACCCTATTTTGGACCAGTCATGTGGGCTACTTTTTATCCATGAGATAATTTAGCCGACACTAACCCGAGCGGAGCCGGGTACCGCAGCTAGTCCTATATATATTGTGTGGCTAGGCGTTGCCCTGTTGCCCTGTCGCTCGAATGTACGAGGTGAATGTCCCCGCAGAGGACTGCCTGGAGCCGGGGTGCGGCGGGCGCGGGTCGTGCGTGCGCGGGCGCTGCGTGTGCCGCGCGGGTTGGCGCGGCGCCGCGTGCGGCGAGCGCGACGCGCGCGTGCAGCGCTGCCTGCCGGCGTGCTCGCAGCGCGGCGTCTACGACCTCGACGCCGGCCGCTGCGTCTGCGACCCGCTCTACACCGGGGACGACTGCTCGCAAGGTCCGTTAATTGCCATCATGTCCCGAACTATTATTATAGCTTCAACGAAGGGAATGAGCTTCGTTGCCGACTTCATCTCACTAAGGTCCTTTATTTTACGAACTTCCAATTATTCAAATCCCGCGTCACATAGCCGAATACTTAGTGGTACGCAGCATGAAATAGAATAGGTTCTTCGACATAAAAACCTTCGGATACTATCTCATTGTCGTTAATTTTACGACTTTTCAATTATTCATATCGCGCGTCACACGCCGAATACTAGGACGCAGCATGCAATAGAATAGATTTTTGGGATAATAACCTTCGAAAACTATCTCATTTCAAATTAATTGGGATTTCGATTAAACGTTGGGAGATCTCTATGACTCATACCGACGATCCATCGTGGATATACCTAACTCCCGGCAGTTAACTAGAACATCATGCACATGTGTCTTGGTTCTATGTATTTGGCGACATCTATTACCAATATTCTTATACATCGCACAGATATTTTTTGGTCACCAGTGCCAATAATGCACGATGCCTATGTCCCATCCGTCAAAGTAGCGTGTTCTAAGAAAACATACATGAAAGCTCCATCGATAGGTACCATCAACGACATCAGTCCAGTAACACCCTACGGTCGGGTTTGGTTTGCACATGTCGCGTAAACCTTCCCCCGCCGACCGGTCTTCAGGCGGTGTGGTCCCTTCCTCCCGCTCCACCTCCGCGCGCTGCGAGCGCTTCACAGCAATCGCGTCGGAACGTGCTCCTGGACGTATGCGACCGTACGTTGTTGTGTGCGACAGTGGTGTGCTCGCTGAACTGCGGCGCGCACGGCGTGTGCGCGGAGGGCGCGTGCCGCTGCGAGGAGGGCTGGAGCGGCGCGCGCTGCGACCAGCGGCCGTGCGACGCGCGCTGCCGCGACCACGGCCAGTGCAAGAACGGCACTTGCGTCTGCACTCAGGGCTGGAACGGCAGGCACTGCACGCTGCGTGAGTACCCACCTACCTACCTACCCATCGCTGGCTGCCTCTTCACTTTTGATGTGCAAAACTAACAGTCTTCTTTTGAGTAATATTATTAAACTGTACTAAATTAACACTGCAGTGGTGGCGCCTCCAAAAGTCACGCGAGAGCAACGAAGACAACGACAGATATTGAACTTTGTTGTGCTTGAATTTTATGAAATGTATATTTTTGACCATTCCAAGTGTTCCCTGCGTCCCAGAGGAGGATAATACATACACAATACAATACTTAAGCTGGTTTTCAGTTCTAAATAATATTTCATAAAATGTACGTAATTGTAGGTAGATATGTTTGTAGATGTCTGATGATAATGAATGTGTGGCGGTGCAGCGGGGTGCCCTGGCGGCTGCTCGCGGCACGGGCAGTGCCTGCTGGAGGACGGCGTGTACCGCTGCGCCTGCGCCGAGGGCTGGGCTGGCGCCGACTGCTCCGTTGCGCTCGAACTCTCCTGCAGCGATAACGTCGACAACGACCACGGTGAGCGCTGCCAACCAATCATTCCCTAACTCTACGTATCGTTCTTACATATATGTCAACATGTTTCTTGATGTGATACCTGAGCCCCTGGTCCCAGTTGTCAACTAAATTGGCGTTTACGCCAAATCGATCGATTGGCAAATATATGGAGAAATTGAAGAGAGCGTGCAGTGGGCGTTAAGCGAACTAACATTTTCGAGTCCAAGTTTGTTTTGACAGCTTCCTCACCGTCGCCGTAAATACGTTGACATTGTCGTTTACGCCAACTTCGCGTTTTCATACAAATCGGAAGTCCTTCAGAATTCATTCAGGCAGCTCACTCGGTGTGATCGCCCCACGGAGGATAGAGGTAGAGAGGAGATGGTCTAAGCAAACTGGGTCTGTGTCCACCAAGTGGGTCGCTACGTCACAGCCCACGTGATAAAGAAGGCGTGGCTTAGCGACATTTGCGACATGGCGCTGGCGGTGTTAGGTTGTGGGACAATATTTTGGTCTGCGGCGCAATTTTCGTTTAAACGGTCGATTACACGATGAGATTTTGTGTAAAATGTTGCAAACATTACACAGGACAAAATAATCTAAAGTTTGTAGGTGGAATTACGTTTTATTTGTCAGTAAAACACCTCATATTTTATAATTTGAGTCAATATTCGAGCATTGTATCGATGTATCGCTCTTGCTATGTGCCGATAGATGGCGCGCAATCATTTTCATTTTACGGTAAGAAATGTTGATCTCATGATGCAAATTTTAATGACATTTTTAAATTAAAATTATTTGAATCCGCGCGAAGGCATAGATTTAAATTTCTAAGGTTTTTTTATAGAAAAAACACTTAGTAACATTTAAAAGGCGCCATCTAATCGAAGTCTTGTAACCACTAAGAATAGCTCTCGGAATAGTTGCTACCAGAATATCGATTCTTCCGGTAGATGGATTTCGCGAAAATGGGCGGTGCATGACCCCACCATGAAGCGATTTTCCCCCCGCTTCCCCGCACAGTGTCAAGCTGCGATCCTTAGTAATATGAGTTAAAAACATCTCCTCTCACCCTATATCCTCCGTTGATCGCCCATTCCTCCATATAAATTGTATGGTAACTTTTGATCCGTTCATATAATATTAAACAGAATAGTTGGTAAATTTAATTCCATAGAACTATAGACTTTAAATTGACTCATTTGGACCAGTAATAGTGTCCAAATAGTTAAAGGGTACAATATCTAAAGTGGGGTGGGTATCCATAGACATGATGTGACCACTGAAATTATTTGAACTTAACCGTGCGATTAATGTATTTGTGTTTTGGTTTTTCTGTTAAATACATTTGCAATAATATCTTACTTAGCCTTCGAATCAAATCTATTTGGCAGAAATTGTGGTTAAAAATGTGCAACGATTGACTCTGAAACGTATGGTATGCGCGGCTCAGATGGCATGACGGATTGCTCGGACTCGGAGTGTTGCGCGCGCGCCGAGTGCGCGGACCACATCATGTGCCTCGCCTCCAACGACCCGGTAGAGGTGCTCCTGCGCAAGCAGCCGCCCTCCGTCACCGCCTCCTTCTACCAGCGCGTCAAGTTCCTCATCGAGGAGAACTCCGTGCAGAGCTACGCTCACATGGACGAGTACTCCGAGAGGTGAGTATACCGACACGTGAGAGACACTCTACCCACGGCCGCGCCCGTCAAGGAGACATCTTCAAACTCATCTACGAATATACGGATGAATTGTTATATATCATTCTGTAAGAGTTGTTGAGCATCTACATTTGTACCTACACCTCTTGTACGTAATTCATCCAGTTCATCGTGGAAATAATTGGTTCTGTCTACTAGACATTGAATAAAATGTATTGGAATTATTTCGTAATGTAAATTGTCCGTATAGAGCTTGCCAGTGATCAGTATGTTGAATATGTCTTCATAGTCAATGGTATACTTATGCATCCGTACAGTTGTATAGTGATGACATTGTTTTTAATTCCATCATGTCCTTGGATCGACCACTCATCTAGGAAAATAAGAAAGTACAGTAATGCCACACAGGGAAGTAAGCCAAGCTCATCATTTGACCCGAGGTACCTCTCCTTTCTCCTCCTCCCCACTCCTAGGATTTGGTGTGCTTCAATTTATTTTATTTACCGAACACTTATATTAAATATTCTTTATGTTTAATATTGTTGGTTATTGTAACTTTTTATTTTGTACCACAATGCTTTCATCTAATCCTGCACGATTTCGTTTGTTTAACAATTTTCCAAGGAGATATTATTTTGACAAAAGTGTTATGATTTATATATGTTTTCACACCAGATCCGACGTGTTGTGTATTGTCTAATGTTACTCCTTTGTGTGCGTCTAACCCTACCTGTTTGTCTGTCTCATATTATACGACAAAATATTTTAAATTGCGTCTGAAAACAGATAACTGATACTACACGTAACATTTACAATAACTGATATAACAAGCTGCTGAGTTGTCTTTCTTTCCGAAAGACTTATAAATTGTACGGGAATCTTGAATTTTCGTAGAAAGAGCAAAAAAAAATTATAGCACAAATCTGAACCATGGTAGACACATAACAACTTATTGGGAGATATTTCAAGATTATGCCTACGTATTGTGAACTCAAAATATAAGCACCGAATGCAATGATTGCTTTTGTGAATGATGTATGTTGATACTTGGAGTTGATATCGTACAGACGAGAGTACATTTGTAAATTTTGTAAAATAATTTGCCAGCCAGTATTTTGATATCAATGTCGCATGCGATCTGATATTTTGAATAAAAAATAGTAATTTAATTGCAATTTATCAAAAAAAGGGTTTCATATTATATATAGCTAGTAAGTAATTATATCTATCATATCGAGCATATTATATATTGTGTGACGTCTTTCAAGCATATTTATGTATTTGTCCATGAGGGAAATAGTGAAGTTGTAGATCCGGTGTCTATCATGGTCCTAATGAAAGATGAATTTCGTGCAATAATTTTGATTAAACCGAAATGCCCAATAATACAGAGACGATCAGTAAAGCCGCGCTCACTAACGCCAAAGACAAATGTAAACTGATTGGAAGATGTAGCCGACACCCACCTCGCTTCATATGCAAAAGCGCCTCAAAAGTTTATTTGCATTGGAGAACACGAGTCGCTTGAGTATTTTATTTGATTGGATGAAAGAGTCTAGAATGGTTATATTGCGTTCTTGCATTTCTGTCTAAGTATGTTATCGGGTCTGCATCATCAGTCATTGAATGCTGCAGGTTTTTTATTATTTATCATCTTTTCTATGATTTGACTAAAACATTTCACTTTGGCGAAACGTCAGAAACCGAGATTATTTGAAATTCGTTTGGAGGTGCATTCTGATTTCAAATTAGAAAACGAAATTGTTTATATTCAAGGCTTTTTTTTTTCACGCCACAGAACACTTCATAACGCACAACATTCTATGTCTGCTCAGGTTGGGGCATCGCGTTCTTGTAGTGTTCAGTAATGAAGTTGATTTGCATTTGGTATGAGTATGCGAAGGTGATAGGAATGCGGGACGCAAGGTAACCAGTCGGGATGCGCGAGCGCGGTCGGGAGACGCGGCGGGTGGGGAGGGGCGCGGGACGCGGGGGTGTAGGTATCTGTGTAGTAATCTGTCCTGTCTTTCTGTGTCCCTGTGCCGCCGTGTGTCCGCCACTCCTAGCGAGTTCTGGAATTCCTTTACACCATGGTAAGTGTGAGTTGGCCCACCCTCACCCTGACATCTGCTCTGTTTGTTCTCAACCTTTCTCCTTTAGTTGCGATCCTCTAAGTGTATGTGGATGACTGTCCTCACTCGGCACGACCGAACGTTCGCTTCTTCTTTTGTTTTCCTCCTCTGTACGTACTCGTTACGTTCTCTATGTGTATGTTAATGTGTATGTTTTGGCGTAACTAATTAATCGAATGCGGCAAATCTGTACGTCTAAACCCAGACTCACTTTTCATGCGTAGTATTATTTAATTGTTTTTGTTGAATCAACTTACGGTGAACGTCGTCCTAAACAGTGATTTGCCGCATTCTTGTATGTGTCTCGTTGTATGTTTATTTTTTCTCGTCTAACGTGCTTATGTTTCATAGTTCACATACTACAATAGACTCAATGTATACGCAAACACAAATTGGAAAATCATATTCGCTTTCACGCAATTGTGAATAACACTACGGACGTTTAACAAAATTGATGCGATTACGACGAAACGCTTGCTCGACATGCAAATGACTATATAACACACGACTAATACAACCTGTACGTATATGTATGTGTCCTTCCCCCCTGTCTGCGTCTATCATCTGTTGTCCAACCTTCCCTACCCTCTATGTGTTTAGCTCCTCCTACCCACTCTGAGGCCCACAACACTACGATACCTACAATCGATATCGATCCATTGAAATCCAGGAGACTTGTGTTTTGATTTCTGCGCAAATTACTGACATCGCAAGACATGGCTTCATTCATGATACTCTCTCGATAAACTGGTGCAAATTCAGACTTATCCCTCGGTGTGGCATTTCAGAAAACATCAAGTGTGGCATTTTAACAAGTGATAATATTATAAAAGGTTTTGCTGATGTGTGTTTCTTTATTAATAGTAAATTTAATCGTTCTGCGGTACTGTGGCTATGTAACACACTTGTATTATGTAATAACTTAGGTTATGAAAATATTTTATAATTTCTTCAAAGTAGGTAGGTACCTAAACGTATTTGAACATTTTACTTCAAATCTTAACTTAAATGTACGTATCACTGCCAGAGTGGCGAAATCAAGCCTATCTAACATTTTTAATGCATGTGATTCGATTTATTTTTCTACCTGACTTCAGTTCTAGAGGCTACTTGTTGATTCTTTAATTAGTTGGAAATTATATGAACCAAAAGTGCAATTACAATTGAGTCACCTAATAACTTTTGTCCATATCCAAAGCTTCTATTATTTTCATCTCAATTCTCGAATGATTGTTTATTATGCTGTATTTTTACTCGTGCAAGTTCTACCGACAAGCAAACAAATACCATATACTAACTAGCTTATTATTGGTCAACAACTTAGCCTCTGTCTCTGAGGGGGCTCTACCCAAGTCTTGAGAGGTTACGGTCTCCTGTTTGCTCTGCTATCTTTATCTAACCTGGTTAAAATGGATATTGCTATGTCTAAAACATTATTGACGAAGTAGGTAGTGAATTATAATATTACAATGGTTAGTACTATTTTAGGCTTGACATATGTTTATTAATACATCGACTGGCTTACCAATAAACATTTGCACCACCTCTATTACTCTGGTATTTCTAGCTAGAAGTACCGGACAGCAAGAAATACCGGAGTAATAGCGAGCGTGGATATAAATTATTATTAATAAAGCAATTAATATTTTATTAAATTCGCAAATATTACTCTACTAGCGATAACCTTTCTATTACTAGAACTGAAAAAAAAGGCATAGTACTCACAAGTAAGAACAGCTTGGACCTAAGTTTTTTATATTGAATAACAATAAATAACATTAAATAAAGGGTATTAAATTTTAGGTAACTGTTGCTGCTTTCACTCTTAACACTCTGAATAACCGATTTGTTTTTTGTATTAGAACATGTCGAACTTGAACATTTTGTGTTTCAGGCTGTTCCGACCCATACAAAATTGTTTGTACACATAACACAAAAAAGATTGCACTTTGAGCCATGAATGAATTATTAATGTTAAATACAACCATAATAGTTGCAGTTGAAAACATTTTCAGAATATCAGATTTATAAATAAAACCGGCCAAGTTCGAGTCGTATTCCCATCGAATGGTTCCGTACCATCGCACAAGATTTAACACATTAAAATGTTTTTTGTATGGGCCCCTCCCTTTAATTTTTACGATGTTTTATTTTACCTATTTATTGTTATAGCGGCAAAATAAATACACACTGTGACAGATGGACGGACGGACAGCGGAGGTTTAGTAATAGGGTTCCATTGGTACCCTTTGGGTACGGCATCCTAAAAACGTTGTATGGGTCGGAACTCTATTAAACCACATTCATTTATTTCAACAGAAAAAAAAAACTAAACATATATTGCAATCAACATAAAGAATCAAGCATTATTAGCACATTTATGTAAGACCAAATAATTTGATAATAAATATTAATGTACCTTGAAGAATGTTTAATGTTGTGATTTTTTTATAAAAAAACAAAATTGCACTTATCACATCAAGAGGCTTATCATTGAATAGGTATCTAATATTAATATTGAAATGACAAATGCTAAACAATAATTCCATTTGGGTGCATTGTAATTCTCAAAAAAGTGGCCTTCAAAGTCAAATTGTGTACGGCACACTTAATATTGCGAAAAAAATTGGTTTCTGAAATTTCATCTAAAGAAAATTTATTTGAATGGCGCGATCAACAAACTTGTTAGTTAAAAAAATCTTTTTACCACATTTTTTAAACGTAATTCTTTTTGTTTTAAATTTTTACTATTGTTGTTATATCGTCAATACAAATGTACACTATGTGAAAATTTAACCTGTGTTTGAAATTTGACTTGGTCGGATGTCAGAAATACGACTGACCGATTTGAATTGGTGACAGTTGTTTTCAACATTGAACGTTGTTAGGAAAGACTTTTAAAGAACAGAACCGACATTCAATGAGGCACCGCGTGGAGCTGACGTCAAAATTAAACCGAAAACCCTGCTGACTTAAAATCTTAGCGATACGCTCCAACATTTCTTTCTCATCCCGCGATAAGCATATTAATCTCAGGCAATGCATCATGGCTTTTGAAACAATACCATTAATCGTACTATTAATTATAAGGTGGTATGACTACAAAGTTAATATTATGTTACTCAAACATGGACAAAATCAAACCTATCCCATAATATCCCCATTTGAGCTTAGGTGAGATAACCCTCGGGGTATAATATTTTTTCCATATTTACGCACTTGGAAACATCACAAAAAACATGCGCAAAACATATTGAAAAGAAGGGGTTCCAGATTTTATAACCATATTTTAGCAGTGGTCTTACACAAGCAAAGAGTTTGTTGTTCAATCATAACTTCTATATGTCCTTGTCAGCCTCAGTGGCCCAGTGGCGCGACACTTCGGCGATCGCTCTCCGAAGTTAAGCAACGCTGGGTCCGGTCTGGTCTTGAATGGGTGACCACTTGACCGTTAAGAGAGGCTGGCCGTGGTTCGGATTCCACGTTAAACTGTAGGTCCCCTTCCTTACTTACTAGGTGGTAGGGTTCATCCCGCCCGGGTTGGTACCATCGCATTGGATGAACGATGGTTGAAGCGGCAATGAAAATTGTCCGTGTTTTCCATCCAGTTCAATGTAGCCATGCAATATGAGGAAGGTCCTGGCATGGCACCTAGTTCCCATGTGGTGTGTTGGGCTAATACCATGACAGAAGGTGTGGTATTAGCCATCCATGTCCAGTCACATAAAAAAAAAATGTCTGGTGAGTCTTGACATATACATAGCTACACCAAGGTCCCGCTGGGTTTTAGCAACCTTCATTTATCCAATCAAAATGTAAGGCTTAATTGTTCCAGATTTTATAACCATATTTTAGCAGTGGTCTTACATAAGCAAAGAGTTTGCTTGTTCAATCATAACTTCTTTATGTCTGGTGAGTCTTGACATATACATAGCTACACCAATGTCCCGCTGGGTTTTAGTAACCTTCATTTATCCAATCAAAATGTAAGGCTTCATTGTTCCAGATTTTATAACCATATTTTAGCAGTGGTCTTACACAAGCAAAGAGTTTGCATGTTCAATCATAACTTATTTATGTCTGGTGAGTCTTGACATATACATAGTTACGTCAAGGTCCCGCTGGGTTTTAGTAACCTCTTTTTTTTTGTTTTATTTTTTTGGAATTTCGACTCTGAATATGTGCATTTTCTCCCTGTTCTGCGTTGAGCGAAGGTAGAAAGGGGACGAAGGTGCAGCGTTATGCAGCTCCGTCGAGCATTCTCCATGGTAAAGGCGATAGAATACAGAGAGAGACCCTACATACCCTCGGAGTTGGAGGCTTTCCAAATTCAAGGATTCGGGATCATGGACTGGAAGCACGGACTGACGCTGTATCGAGTCGAGGGCGCCAAGCAGGTGCTTATCTGAGCTGTCCCATAAATGCGAACAGTACTCCACCCAAGACTTTCTCTGCGCCTTGTAAAGGAACAGTTTTTGGTCAGGAGTGAAATGCTGATGCACCCTGTTGACGACTACCAGCTTTTTTTGAGGCGAGCTTGGCATTATCTTCGATATGGCGTCCGAAAATAAGGTCATTCGGCAGGTCGACACCAAGAATCCCTATGTGGTCGACAATACGCAGAGTTCTACCCTCGAAGGTCGGAGCCTCACTGAACAAAGTACGCTTCGCACTTAATACGCACGCCTGTGTCTTGCTCGCATTTAACTCGACGAGGTTCTAGAGACCCCATCCGGAAACTTTTTCCAGGGTCTAGAGATAAGTTTTTTTTTTAATCTATTTGTTTGTTGGGACTTTAACCGCTTAGCAATTATGTCAGCCCCATAGTGCCTTTTACCTACAGTTCAATTAGAGTTCCTCAGGGTCAGTGACTGCTTGAAGAAATTAATAATCTCTCGGAAAATGATATAAGTATAATATATACTGTTTATTGTTTATTCATCATCCACAGGCAGCACACTGCACTCGAATTTTATAGCCAATCACGGCGAAGAAGAACTGGCAAGAAACTTCGCTGATTTTTTTCAAAGTCTAAGTTTACAAATTTGTTTGCCACGCTTACAGAAATACGGGTTATTGGTACCCGTTTATGTCAATACATTAAATTAATATTAATTCACAAAATACTCAGGCACATAGTTCAGGCCGTATGCAACAGTGCAACTATAATATTATAATCAAATCTGGAATCCCTACTTTGCGAAAGATATCAACCTTCTGGAGAATATTCAATGGAAAGCAACCAAATTTTCCAGGGAGCTTCGATGAAAAACCTATGAGGAAAGGCTGGGAGTACTCGATTTAACTACCCTTGAAAGACGTCGAGAACGGGGCGATCTTACCGAAACCGTTCTCATTTGGCCGACTTATTTACGAGAAATAGCAACACTCACCTTTTGTTTTCACTCAGCATATTCTTGGAAACGAGATGAACCTACTCAATTCGAAGCATAGCATTAAAATTATACAGTAATATTCAGACTGGGCATGTTATGCTATCTTTAAATTGTTGATTATCTCCGGACGAAATTGTGTATGGTATGTCTGAAGATAAACCCCGTTTTAAATTTTGACCGTCCACTCTGAATACGATACTAACGTTTTAAAGAGTCTTGAACGAAGCGATTAATGCATTAAATGCGAGCATTGAATGAACGATGATCGAAGCGGCGATGAAAATTGTCCGTGTTTTCCATCCAGTTCAATGTGGTGTGTTAGGCTAATACCATGACAGAAGGTGTGGTATTAGCCATCCGTGTCCAGTCACATAAA
The DNA here is from genome assembly GCA_946894095.1 of Incurvaria masculella. Lineage (NCBI taxonomy): Eukaryota > Metazoa > Arthropoda > Insecta > Lepidoptera > Incurvariidae > Incurvaria > Incurvaria masculella. The sequence goes on along the minus strand of OX335650.1, from coordinate 21,488,486 downwards.
AAAAAAGAAGGTAGACTTAAGACCAAAAATATAAAAAATCTATAAATATAGGAACATAAACTACAAGTATGTGGAGTTTCGGCAGTGAAAAGGAAATCACGTCACCTGTTAGTGTTCATTATTGTCATATTGCATGTTCGTGTCTACACTTACATTCACATTTTAAAACCTCTTTCTCTCGATATAAATAAATAGTTTTGATAAAAAAATCTCACTTCGCCTGGTTTTTACCAAACGCTGATTTATTTTAATTGACACTTAAGTACTTTACTAAAATGCTGATTATCTTGCACTGGTATTGATCGCGAAGGCCCTTAACATGTGGCGATTAAACTAATTAGCAGTAGGTGAAAAGGCCTTTTATAATATTCTATGAGAAGCGACCATGAGATCCTCGTAATAAAAAATAACGCTTAATTTAATTAGTGACGTGTTTAATCATACAATGACGTTGATTTCGATTTCTTGTCCTTTCGTGCACTCAGTCCTTAGTCTTTGATGTGCCCAAGCACCTAATAACAAACTTGAAAATATATTTTGTCTTATATTATTGAAAAGAGGTAATAGTGAATTTTACCTTTTAATTATGTAACAAGTGAACTGCCGTAATAAATGAAGATTCAGATGGATTAAAATATGTTCATATAAAACAAAATTTTTTTTGTTAATTTACTTATTGTAATTTGAATTGGATTGCCGCACCTTATTTTATTTATTAATTATGCAATCAGTTGGTTCAGGGCTTGAGGTGGCCCATCCCGCTCATCTCCCCATACAAAAGGGGAAAGAAGATCACGCCCATATTTCTTGTCAGAGATCCAAAATTTTGCTCAAAACAGCTTTATTTGATCGAACTAGATGTCTGATGACCATTGGCATTGTAAAATTGTGTTTGGTTTCTAAATTATAAAGTCTGAAAGTTTGAATATTTTGCGCGTATTATACAATAACTTTGGAGGTGGATTACGCAATGATTATCTTTAAAAGATTAGTCATCAGACATAGCTTATTTAATCAAGATTTATAATCTATTTGGTTTTTGTTAGATGTTTGACTACAGCGGTCGTGGTTTACTTTTAGCTATAAGTCGTTTTGAAATTAAAATTTTCGTAAATCTTACCAAGTCATACAAGTGCGTAGTGCACATTGTCTTTTTTGTGGACATGTTGCATCTTCCTCATCACGGAGCCTGTCTTATTCTTTGAAACAGAGGAGGTCCCAGAGCGCAACAGCACGGTTTTGTACCGTGCCCGCGAATGAGTTAGGCCCGCCGGGTCGGGCCACCTTAAATGTTTCAGAATAAAAATATTTACAGAATAAAATATTGATATTACATAGGTATATTTATTTTTAGACATAAAGGGGAGTCGTATCCTTTGGCACGTGCTTTCACACTTGACAGTCCTTTATTACTTCATGTATCCAGCATTTACTACTGTGTGCATGACTCAAAAGTACACACACGTGATCGCTTTAAACCGTCTGGATAGTCAAGTTTGCACCAGTTTATGAAAAAAAAAATCTGTGAGACCTTGATAAGTTGTATGCAACCTTACTCAGTACTTTTATCTAGGTAAATGATTCACTATTCATATGTTAAAACTAATCACACGTTTATCGCATCTGAACATGATAGAAAATAGTCGAAGATATGTGTCATACAACCTCTGTACCATAACATGTTTCACTAATACAGACTTTGTTTTCTAGGTATTACCGTGAAGAAGGTTTTTAATATGAAGTGACCATCTACCTAGATGTATGCATTTTATAGTTGATTTAATTTATGTTGAGAATGTGTCTTGCCGATGAGTTATATTTTTCTAATGTTATGTGTAACTTATTTATGTACCCTTGTATAAACAGTCTCTTTACTGTAAATTAATCCATTTTTTATCTTTGAATCATAAGGTACTTTTTATGTGCATATGATAATATTGGGTACAAACATATCCAGAATTATGCCTTCTTATATTTAACTGAACGTGGATGCCTGTGTCCACGCCCTCCTTGATTTGTTAGTAACAAAAGTACCCGGTCAAGTATTTTCTTGTTAGAATCCCTATTGGCATGAATATGCAGAAGCATGCTCTTTCAAAATATGTAACAATAAAAACAAACTAGAATCTGCATCTTAAATGTATTTAAACGTAAACGTAACGTAAAAAGTTCACATTCATTTATGGCAACACGAAATTATTTTTACTGGGTGCATAACTAAATATGCATTTCATAAAAACAGTACATATCAAGCTCAGCCCACCACCATCAGATCTGTATCCTGCGAGTGTTGGTCGCCCGGGCAGCGTTTGCTAAGCTGTGTGTCTGCTTGTAGCCGAGTGTCCGTGATGCGAGGGCAGGTTGTCTCGCCGCAAGGGCTCGGCATCATCGGCATCCGAGTGTCCGTCGACCGGGACGCTCGCTTCGGCTTCACGCTCACACGCCAGGGAGGCTGGTGAGTGCACCTAGCTCCTTATATAGCCTTGAAGCCGAGTATCGGCTCTGCATGATCGGTAACCGAGTGTCCGTCGACCGGGACGCTCGCTTCGGCTTCACGCTCACACGCCAGGGAGGCTGGTGAGTGCACCTAGCTCCTTATATAGCCTTGAAGCCGACTATCGGTGGTGTAAGGGCAGAAGATCTCACCACAAAAGACAACAAGAAAGGCTCGGCATGATCGGTAACCGAGTGTCCGTCGACCGGGACGCTCGCTTCGGCTTCGCGCTCACACGCCAGGGAGGCTGGTGGGTGCACCTAGCTCCTTATATAGCCTTGAAGCCGACTATCGGTGGTGTAAGGGCAGACGATCTCACCACAAAAGACAACAAGAAAGGTTCGTCATGATCGGTAACCGAGTGTCCGTCGACTGGGACCCTCGCTTTGGATTCATGCTCACACGCCATGTCGGCTGCTAAGTGCACCTGGCTTACAATGTTGGTGATGCGAAGGCAGGTTGTCTCGCCGCAAGGGCTCGGCATCATCGGTAGGTAAACGAGCCGAGCGACCGGGAGGGACACTCTCTTCGGCTTCACGCTCACACGCTGATTAGAGCACCTTATTCTATATACAGCCTTATAATCGAGCGTCCATGATGCGAAGTGCAAACCCTAGCAAGAAAAACTCGAAACGCAAATTAAATCTTTTGCTGACAACTTTGTAAAAGATTTATTGCTGCTACATACCCAAAATGCCATGATATTAAATTGCATTGGCTCTTTGCTTTCCATAAGTTGCATGTTTGGTTTCCAAGTTACATCTAACTGAATAAAACATACAGATGACAGATGAGTTTTGTTCTGTTTGGTTCTACTTTAGAAAAAAATCGTCGTAATAAAGTTTCGTAGTGCCACCATATTGTGATGTTGATACCTAATAAATTTAAGACACAATTATATTAAACAAAGATCAAATACTACAACACTACATTATCGACAACACTGAATTTAGTTGCACCTGCGCCCTTTCCTATGTTTGTAATCGTTTCTATCTTTCGACTCGTCAACTCATAAACAGTCGGACACAATTTTATTTGTTGATATGTTATCTGACTGGGAGCGTGCTAGACATTGTGTGGGAGCGTGCTTGATGGCTGACCGCGCTCGCGGCCGCAGGTTCGACGTGCTGGTGAACGGCGGCGGCGCGGTCACGCTGCAGTTCCAGCGCTCGCCGTTCAAGCCGCTGCGGCGCACCGTGTTCGTGCCCTGGAACCAGATCGTGGTGCTGCCGCCCGTGCAGATGCAGCTCAGCGACGACTCCTACCAGATCGCCACCCCCAGGTACACACAGCGCCATTCTTTCCTTTACATTGGGGACTTTGGCCATTTATAGGTGCATGCTCTTATCGGCCGACTTCTAATTTGAACACAACTTGCAAATGAATTAGGTACCTAGCTTTTTAGTTATTTTACAAAGATATAACGGATATTGCTCGTGGAAGGCACCAGATTATTTCCAGATGTAGGTTACGATTGCAGTTTCTGGTTTTTTTTGTGGGTTCTGTTTATTATTGCTCTGGGGATTGAAATGACTACCATTATTTACGCATTACTAAATGGTTTAGCTTTACCAGCTCTGACTACTTGGTATCTACCAATATATATGTAAAGGACAATGACCATTCCTCTATGGGCAAAAAAAGGTGTTAGCTTTAATAAGTAATACAATCCGAAAAAAGCAGTTCTATTTTACATACTTTTTAGAAATGTTTTATCAAAAATTTAACTCTCTTTTATTGCAGGAAATTGTAATTATGAATGTCATTGCCATCTGTATTATTTATTTATTAGAGAAACTTAACAGCAATTTAAAATGACATTATTTCAACATGTTGCACGGTAGAAAAGGATCATGTGTAATAATCATCCATCTGTCGATGATGTGTGTTGATGTGATGTGCGCTGTACAAAATTAGAAGTCAAAATGATAACATTTCTTTGTTCTTGATCTAGTTCTTGTTCTAGTTCTCAAAGAGCCAGCTCTTTGAGAACTAGATACTAACACGAAAATGCCTTTTATTAATGAAAAATTCAAACAACGTTCACGCTTTCCTGTTACTGCCAACTCACAACTTCGCCTCCTGTTGGAGTCGTAGAATCTCATAGCCAAAATATAATAATACGGAATGGGATTTCTTTTGAAAGACTGAATCGAAACGAGCTGTGCTTTGTGTGGGCTTACGTTCGAGACAGTGCAAGTGTGAACGTGAGTGGTCGTGTCCAGAACGGTGCCGTCGATGGGCGCGTCGCCGCCGCGCTGGTGGGAGGCGGAGGGCGCGCCGTGCGCCGCGCATGCGCACGACAAGCTGCGCCCGGAGCTGGCGGGCGCGTGGCTCCCGCACGCCGCGCCGCCCGCACCGCCCACGCTCGTCTACCCGGAGGCGCAGGTACACTTTTCTAAATTCGCACTGAATCATTCAGAACCCATATCCTATGGGAATAGGAAATGGGTCAGGGTAGGGATACCATCTATGTATATAATGTTCTTATAATAATGTTCTTTGTGAGCAGTAGTAAACAATCAATCACTGTAAACTAGTTTGTAAGTATCAATGGAAAAAAAATAATACAATGACCAACCCGACAAAGTTTCTTGTCCGCTCTTCTTCGCCAGAAGTAATCGAACCGACAGGAAAAAAAAAACGAATCCGAGTGTGTAATATACATCTAATGGAGGAAATAAAGAAACTGAAACTGAAAACTAAATCTAGTTTCACCGTATCGCTTTGACTATGCGGCTGAACCGGCGTAAAATGTGAGAAAATCTACGAGGGATCGATAAAGTCTACACCAATCAGAAGTGGACGTCGAATATTCTGGGTAGGAAAGAAAAGAGCGCAGAAGGAATAACAGAAACGCTTCTGATTGGTGTAGAATTTATCGAATTTCCTCACTTATTTTCTCACATTTCAATCCGGCTACCCCCTTAGCATGGAACCTTCTATCGAAATTGGAGGGGATTGTCTTTGCAAATAAAATTATATTTGTCATGAACTGTTGCGTACGGCATGTATTGTAAATTTTGTGTATTCATGTGAATTTAGTGTTTTACCTATGTTTTTGTTAAAATAATTGACAAACACTTTTGTAAACTTAGACTAAGTGGACGTTGAAAAAAACAGCGGAGTTTCTTTCCAGTTCTTCTTCGCTGTGTTTTGTTTTGCTGAACTGGCCAATGCTAAAATATGAGTGCAGTGTACTGTCTATGGATGATGAATAAACAATACAATACAATACAATAACACTTTGGCCTTTAGAGATACATACCATTACACCAGACATACATACCGGGGTACAGGAATGATATTGTGGCATACACATACTTATCTAACCCAATGTTCATCAACATTCAATTTTCAGCATTCTCCTAGGTCATCCGTTTACACCGTATCATTCAATTCCTTTCTGTAAATCGGTTTTGTTATTATTTTGTGATGACTGGATATATGCCTAGCAACCTCTGTGCATTTTTACTACATTTATTACATTAGTACCTCTTCTGTCATACCCAAGTATTGTTAGGTCTTCAGAGAGCAATTGAATAATTTTTTTTTTATGTAACTGTACAGTCGAACAAAGAGTTTAGGATACACATCCGGTTAAATGAAAAGATGAACAGTCGAAATACTTTGACTTTTGGAAACAATTATGATGTTGAGTATAGATTCAAACATAGTTGAGGACATCTACTAGCTACTGAGTAAACAAAACCCTAACAAAATTGAATCAGAGGTTGTATTTAAACACCATTCATTTTTGCGTTTAACCGGAAGTGTATCCTTTAACCTTTGGTTGACTGTACATGGATGGCTAATACCAAACTGACTGTCAGACAGTAGCCTAACACACCACATGGGAACTAGGTGACATGCCAGGACCTTCCTTATATTGTTCAGCTACAATGAACTGGTGGGAAGTCAGTCAGTCAGTCAGTCAGCGTGTTTGCGTCCACTGCTGGACATACGCCTCTCCAATCCTTCTCCAGTCCTCCCGGCCCTCAGCGGTACGGAACCACTGCTTTCCGCCGACGCACTTGATGTCGTCTTCCCACCTGGCGGGTGGTCTTCCCACACTCCGTTTGCCTGTCCACGGCCGCCAGTGTAGGACACGGTTACTCCAACGGGAAACACGGACAATTTTAATTTTCGCTTCGACCATCGTTCATTCAAAGCGATGGTACCAAAACGGACGGGATTAACCCTACCACCTAGCAAGTAAGGACCTACAGTATTACGTGGAATCAGAACCACGGTAAGCGTCAATGGTATATTATGGTCACCCATCTAGAACCCAACCGCGCTCAGAGGTGCTTCACCCAGCTTATCGACTGACGTGACACACCCGTTTCGTTCGGCAGATTGTGAGCGAGTCGATCTGGATCCCGGGCTCGGCGGTGCGGCTCACGTACCGCTCGGCGCAGGCGGCCGGCTACCTGGCGGCGGTGCGCGTGCAGGTGACGCGGCGCGCGCTGCCGCCGGCGCTGACGCGCGCGCACGTGCGCGTCGAGATCGAGGGCTCGCTGCACACGCACACGTACGAGGCGGACCCCGACATCACGCACGTCTTCGCCTGGAACAAGCGCAACGTCTACAAGCAGAAGGTGCGTGGCACGACTCCTCAGACAACCCGAACAAGGAAGCGTGGAAACAGCTGTAAAAATATGCTGCCTTTTGATATCTCCTGGTTTTTTTTATGCAACCTGACATGGATGGCTAATACCACACAACTACCGTTATGATATTAGCCCAAAACACCACATTCCCGAAGGAATTAGGTGCCATGCCAGGACCTTCCCTTTATGAGCACAGGCACATTGAACTGGACGGTAACATGGACAAGTTCATCCAATGCGATAGTACCGACCCGGGCGGGCTTAAACACTACGACCTAGTGGGGGAAAGGGACCTACATTTTTACATTGATTCCGAACCATGAAGCAACTCGCATTCTTGAAAAATGCACTTATCCAACTCGGAAAAAAAAATAAAGAAATGGGGCGTGGATTTGAACCTAGACCTCTGGTATGCTAGTCAAGTCCCCGCGCCACTAGGCTACGAGCCGCTCAAATCCCTGATTAATTATTGTAGCCCAAGTGTAGTTTCACTGTTCCGTTGTTTGACTAGGTATGAAAGAAGGAGGGTAGTGCTAAACATTAGATTGAGTAAAGTACCTTATTTTTTTTTAATTGTGCCTAAATGACCGATTCCAAAACTATAAGAAATATAAAAAAAACCCTCAAAGGATTCATGGGACTGATTTTTGTAAAAGGGAAAACTGCATTATTCGATTTTTTAAAAATTCTCTTGTCTAGCCGAGAATTGAACGGAGAAAAATAACATGGCCTGAATTATTACACCAGCCAATAGTGTCGCTTACAAGGAACAAATTCCGTGAAGTAATGTGAAACGACGAACTAGCAGAAAGAGCTCAATTCACCACGTATTTGTCTCTTACAAAACTGGAGAAGTAACGTACGGTTTCCCGCGGCAGGTGTACGGCCTGGCCCAAGCCAAGATCTCGATCGGGTACGAGTACTCGAGCTGCGCCGGCGTGGTGTGGGAGACGCAGACGGCGACGCTCGCCGGCTTCGACGTGGACATCAGCGACATCGGCGGCTGGGGGCTGGACATCCACCACCACTACAACTTCCACGAGGGCATCCTGCAGAAGGGAGACGGCGCCACGCTGCACCTCAAGCACTACCCGCGCACCGTGCAGGTACCTCCACTTTACTTCGACGTGGACATCAGCGACATCGGCGGCTGGGGGCTGGACATTCACCACCACTACAACTTCCACGAGGGCATCCTGCAGAAGGGAGACGGCGCCACGCTGCACCTCAAGCACTACCCGCGCACCGTGCAGGTACCTCCACTTTACTTCGACGTGGACATCAGCGACATCGGCGGCTGGGGGCTGGACATTCACCACCACTACAACTTCCACGAGGGCATCCTGCAGAAGGGAGACGGCGCCACGCTGCACCTCAAGCACTACCCGCGCACCGTGCAGGTACCTCCACTTTACTTCGACGTGGACATCAGCGACATCGGCGGCTGGGGGCTGGACATCCACCACCACTACAACTTCCACGAGGGCATCCTGCAGAAGGGAGACGGCGCCACGCTGCACCTCAAGCACTACCCGCGCACCGTGCAAGTACCTCCACTTTACTCTTGATGATTTTGAAAATTTTTGGTTTATGTTACTGGAAACGGAGGGCTATTACCAAACTGAGCGTCAGATATTAGCCTAATACACCACATCGGAACTAGGTGTCATGCCAGGTACTTCCTTATATATTGCTCGGCTACATTGAATTAAATGGAAAACACGGTCAATTTTCATTACCGTCGTTCATTCAATGCGATGGTACCAACCCTGGCGGAATGAACCCTACCGCCTAGTAAGTAAGGAAGGGGACCTACAGTTTTACGTGGAAACCGTAGCTCGGCCAGCCTCAACGGTTGCATATGGTCTTACATCCAGGACCGAACCATTCTCAAAGGTGCTTACCAAGCTTATCGAATCGCAAGGTGTCACACCACTGAACTACGGAGGCTGACTTACTATTAAATTGCCATTAAAAATTAAAAATTTAATATAATATATAATAATTTGAAGTGTAGTTACTATGGTCGATGCACGGTTGCCAGTTTAATGGAAGTTTATTGATGTTGATTGTGTGATATAGAAATCCTGGGAACGGGAATTGATAAACTCGTTTAAGGCATTTCCCCACCTCATGTTTTGCTATGTTTCCCCTTTAAAAAGTTATCCAACTTCCCAAAAAATCAAATCAGTTTGAGCAAGGCTTGGTGATAAGCCAAAAGCATTTGTCAGTACCGCCTGTTTACAATTACATACATCACACAAGTATACTTGTGTAGGTGATAGTCATTTGATTTGGTTAGTCAATACTGGAGTTAGACTGGATAAACTTACAAGCCACATTCAGAGTTTGACCACAGCCAACAAACAAAGTTTCTGTCGGCAGGAAAACAGCTTCTAACATTTCAAACATGATACTCTATTGACCTTATACATTCAAGTTTCAGTTCCTATTTTCTAAGAAATATACTCCATCACTTATCAAGCTTACTGGGGCCAGGTGGTGATGGGTACGGGCCTCCAGCGAGCGCTGGCCTGCCCGGAGTTCTGCAACGGCAAGGCGGCCGACGCGCGGCTCCTTACTCCCGCCGCGCTCACCGCCGGACCCGATGGCTCCCTATACGTGGGTGATTTCAACCTGGTGCGCCGGATCACGGCCGAGGGCCAAGTCACCACCGTGCTACAGCTGGGGTAAGTCACGGTCACCAACTTATGTTTTTCTTGAACGGAAGATCACCTTTTTCCTAATAAAAGCCCCGCTGCAATTCTGCATTTCGACTTTTGCACCTTAAGGTGGGCCGTATACATCAGAAAATTTTGGTCCCCATAGAAACTTAGTTTACTAATCATTTGAAAACCACAGTTCCAATGTACTTGAAATTTGGGATTTAATATCAAACAACAAATATCTATGTCTGCACGTGTTTGTTTTCTTTCGAAAATGTATCCTGTGTCACACAACAGAGAAAATAAAATTTGTACGAAGATTTTATTTTGCCTGTTATTTGACTTGCTTTAGATTTTTCAGAAAATCAAAAACGTGCAGACACGTTTATTATCGAATATTAGATACCAAATATCAAGCAAATCATAACAGTAGTTTTCAAATGATTAGTAAACTACTTTTGTATGGGGAACATAGCTTACGGGCCGTTCTTAAGCTAAATTCCAAGTGTCTTTCCTGATCTGACTTTTGTATTTTTTTTTTTATGTAAAGCGCGGCATATGGCGTACGCCAGGACCTCTTAAGGTGCCCGACGACGCCCATGAGCTTTCGAACTTTCGGGGCTGCGAAAACCATGCCGGCCGGCCAGGTGCTTCTTCACACCATGTTTGAAGGATCCCAGGTGGTACTTAAGGGGAAATAACTCGGCAGGGAGTGCATTCCATAGTTTACCGACCCTAGAGGATCGGTTGGTTCTGATTTTTGGAATGTCGACAGTGTACGGGTGCATTTCCTGCCTGTTCCGTGTTGTGCGATGGTAGAAAGGGGACCGAGGGACAGCGTTATGCAGCCCCGATGAACATTCTCCATGGTAAAGACGGTAGAACACAGAGAGAGACCCAACATCCCTTCGGAGTTGGAGGGTCTATAGATTCAAAGACACCTCGGGATCGTCGACGAGACGCACGGCCCGACGCTGTATCGAGTCCAGGGAGCCAAGCAGGTGCTGAGCTGAGCCGTCCCACAAATGCGAGCAGTACTCCACGCAAGACCTTATCTGCGCCTTATAAAGGAGCAGTTTTTGGTCAGGCGTGAAATACTGTCGCACCCTGTTAAGAACTCCCAGCTTTTTTGAGGCGAGCTTGGCTTTATCCTCGATATGGCGTCCGAAATTAAGGTTATGCGTCAGGTCGACCCCAAGTATCCCTATATGCTCGTCAATACGTAGAGTTGCTCCCTGGAAAGTTGGAGCCACACTGAACGGAGTACGCTTCGCACTGAACACGCACGCCTGTGTCTTGCTCGCGTTAAACTCGACGAGGTTCTGGAGACCCCATTCGGAAACTTTTTCCAGGGTCTCTTCGAGTCTAACAACGAGGCGCCGCCTATTCTCCTCCACTTTAGCCCGGCTTGCGGTCTGGTGACTGGTGTACCTGGCTAGCACTGTGCTGTCGTCTGCGTAGCAGTCAATGTCGCCCAAATTAAGCAGATCATTAATTTGAACGAGAAAGAGGGTTGGGGACAGCACAGAGCCCTGCGGCACGCCGGCATTCACAGACATGGCTTCGGAGCAGCATCCGTCAACCAAGACTATTATGCTGCGGCCATGCAGGAAGTCGGCGATCCAGTCACACAGCTCGGGTGGCAGGCCATAGGAGGGCAGCTTGGAAAGCAGTGCCTTGTGCCAGACCCGGTCAAATGCTTTCGCGATATCCAGGCCGATAGCCATACCTTCGCCATGATTTTCGAGCGCGTCACCCATCACATGTGAGACGTGAACTAGGAGATCCCCAGCAGATCGATTCGGACGGAAGCCGTATTGACGATCGCTGAGGAGTTCATTGCTCTCTAGATACTTCATCAGCTGTGAGTTAATGATGCGCTCCATCACTTTGCAGAGAAGAGAGGTAATGGCTATGGGACGGTAGTTGGCCGGGTCTGATCGATCGCCTTTTTTAGGCACGGGCTGAACGTTGGCCGATTTCCAAGCTGCGGGCACACATCCAGTGGAGTACGATAGGCGGGTAAGGACAGGAGCTAATTCCGGAGCACATTTCTTCAACACCAGCGCAGGAATGCCATCAGGGCCACTCGCCTTCCTGGAATCTAGGGCGAAAAGCTCGCGCCGTACAACTCCCTGGCGGAATTTTATGCTCGGCATAGAGACTCCGCACCCAGGAATGGCAGGCGGAATGGAGCCACCATCATCCAGGCGAGAATTCGCCGAAAAGATGTCCACCAGAAGGTTGGCCTTCTCTTTGGCGGAAAAAGCGAGTGATCCGTCAGGCTGCTGCAATGGTGGAAGTGAGGAGCGGCAGAAATTCGCTTCGACAGATTTGGCGAGGGACCAGAATTGACGGCTCCCAGTCGGGTGGCTGATCAACTTCTCGCCAATTCTGCCGATATGCTCGAACTTCGCTCTGGCAATTGCTCTCTTACTGGATACTGGTATCCTAATCCAGTCCTTTTGCTGACATAAACACCTCTTGCTTCACCTGCTCGGTCCATCGGAATCATGTAGTTAAAGCTTCTTCTCTTGTAGAACAACTCAAGTGGCATACCAGTACTACATCTGCATCTCGCCGGCGGACGGCAACCTGTACATCTCCGACCCGGAGAAGCACCAGGTGCTGCGCGTGCTGACCCTGGACAACGTGCGCGACCCCAGTGTCAACTCGGAGCCGGTGGTGGGCAGCGGAGACCGCTGCATACCCGGGGACGACACCAACTGCGGCGATGAGGGACCTGCCATCAAGGCCAAGCTGTCGCATCCAAAAGGTGAGGCGAGCATTGTATTTTGTACACAATAGATGGTTTTGATACTATGACGGCATTTTTAAGATATTCCAACCAATCACATTACATAACTTCGAAATGTTGGCAACGAAGCTGACAACATGGGGTATTTAATTCAAAGATATTAAATTCCCTAGACTGAATAGTCAGACATTTTTTTAAATTAATCTGCACACATATGGCGTTCATCTCTGATCGTTTTTAAATACATTTAGAAAAAAATATTCTGTTTTGCTAACAGGACTTGCGATCGCCGCCGACAAAACCATGTACATTGCGGACGGAACCAACATCCGAGCAGTCGATCCCAAAGGAATCATCCATACACTAGTGGGCCACCACGGACACCACAACCACTGGAGCCCCGCGCCCTGCCGCGGCGCCATACCCGCCTTCGAGGCCCAGCTGCAGTGGCCGACGGGAGTCGCGCTCTCTCCCCTCGACGGCTCACTCTACTTCATCGACGATCGACTCATCCTGAAGCTCACTGTCGATATGAAAATAAAAGTCGTCGCGGGACAACCGTCCCACTGCCGCACCGCCCCCAAAACCGATGCAGGAAAAGTCATCCCTAAATTAGCCAATGATACTGAAATCGATGAACGAAGGGACGACTCCAATCTAGGGAACATCCTAGCTTTGGCATTTGCCCCGAGTGGAGAGTTGTACATCGCCGAATCTGACTCAAAGAAGGTGAACTCGATTAAATCGATTAGCCCTTCGGGAAAAGTGATCCACTTTGCTGGAAAGCTGCAGGAGAACCTAAAGGAACTCAGCTGCGAGTGTAATGCCTCATTTTCGACCACTGTCAACCCCCACGCGCACACCCTTGAGCAGGACAATGTTGCATGTCCGTGTCGACTTAGCATCCCATACAACGACGACCCGGCTAGCAACACAGAGACACTGCTTTCTTCCAATGCAAAGTTCCAAGCCATATCTGCTTTAGCCGTTACGCCTGATGGGGTGCTCAATGTTGCTGACCAAGGTATATTTTCCTTCTTTCTTCCGATGCTTTAAATTTGTCCAAGAAATTCAGCAAACATTTCAGGGTTTTACATCACACTGACTATGAGAATGATAAACAAACCTATTATTTATTCCACAGGTTCACTACATATCTTGGCATTGAAGCACTACCTTCCTACGCACGATGAGAGTGGGGAGTTCCGAATTCCTTATCCACCCACTTCAGAAGTGTACGTCTTCAACCGTTATGGACAACACATTACCACCAAGGATCTGACATCTGGAAAGACGAGATATTCATTCCTCTATTCAAAGAACACGAGCTTTGGAAAGTTGTCAACAGTAACAGACGCTTCTGGGAACAAGATTCAATTCCTAAGAGATTACAGCAATTTAGTAAGCTCCATCGAAAATACGCAAGACCATAAGTTAGAGCTGAAGATATCCGGAGTTGGATATCTCACTAAAATCACAGAGAAGGGGACAACTGAAATAGAACTTGATTACGATGCCAATACCGGACTTTTGAATAGCAGATCTGGGGTAAGCATACCAACGATATTCATATACATTTTACTTTGTGTACAAACTAGCTTTCAATATGTGTAAATAAATATGCTGTAATTCTGATACTAATTATGATAAATTGTTTTTATTTCAGTCTGGTGAAACCGTAATTTACTCATATGACGAACTGGGTCGTGTAACTAAAGTAATCTTCCCATCTGGTGAGCAAGTGAGCATCACGTCAGGTCTGGCGAAAGGCCACGGTTTAGCGGTGACAGTCTCCAACCCTGCCAGTAGCATCCCCATCGGAGTCAATAGGAAATGTGAATATGTTCTGCACGGACAGTCCTTTAGGCAACTCACGATCAACAATGGAAAACAAGTCACGGAGGCAAAGATATTCCAAAATAACACATTAACGCTTGAGACAGCCTGGGGAGGTAAATTCGAAAGCGTCGCCGCATCCAAACATCCGCTGCTTGAAGCAGCTTTACCAATTGAAGCGGAAATGCTACACATGTGGTCACATGAGACCACCACATTCGGAGAAGCTCTGGTCAACAACATGTACTCCCTGTACAGCCTCGTCGGAGATGTCCGAAACCCTCAGCAGACTCTGAACCGGGAGATCTGGGTCAACGACTCTCGTGTACTCATCATCGAGTTCGATCAATTCAAGAGCAAAGAAACGTTCTACAACGCAGACCGACAGCCGCTGTTTACCATTTCGTACGACGTGGCAGGGTTGCCGCTCTCCTTCTACCCCTATAACTCTGCCGCCCCACTCAATATATCTTACGATCGTTTCAACAGACTCGACGGATGGAAGTGGGGCGAAACGGAGGAATCTTACAGCTACGACCAACATGGTCTGCTTTCAGAGATAACCAGCCCTCAGGATGGCACCAAATTCATCTATTACAATGAAGGAAATCTCATCTCCAAAATCACCTTAGCCAGCCAGAGGAGCTTCAAATATCTCTATGACAAAGACGGTGGTCTGACTTACGTGGTGTTACCATCGGGGACGAATCACTCCTTCAGTGTTCAGCCATCCATAGGTTTTCTGCGAGTTACATATACTCCACCGGGTACATCGAAGAAGTATCTTCAGCACTACTCCCACACAGGGGAGCTCCTGCAGACTGTGTTCCCGGGCGACGGAGCCCGCGTTGTGTACCGCTACCACACCTCCAACCGAATCTCCGAAGTGATTCATGGAGATGGACAGACGCAGATACATTACTCAGAAGTTAGCGGACTCCCATCGGAAATATTGCACGTAGATAGAGATGTAGACTATCGCTGGGAGTCGACTTATATCGGAGGTTTGCTGACCGAAGAGAGGTTGGATTATGGCGCAAAGACAGGACTAAGCAATGCAAAAATTTTGTATGATTATGATAATAACTATAGGCTCACATCGGTGCAAGGTCGCATTGGGGGCCAGACTGTCATTCCTCACCACATAGTATACAACAGCAAAACTGGATCCCCTGAGATCCTCGGCCAGTTCACAGTGTCCAAGCAAAAATGGAACGAGACATCTGTTTACGATGGGATCGCCATGTTCTCTCGCGCATTGGATGAGCGCTTCCTGCAGAAGGATGTCACTGTCAACATACACAGAATGGAAGTGTTTAGAATGGAGTTCTCTTACGACAAGCATGGTCGGATTTCTCAAACTAGAACCCACACTCGCAATGTTGGAGTCAACACCTACACCAATACGAAAAATTATACTTGGGATTGTGATGGTCAACTGACAGGAGTGGAGGCACAGGAACCTTGGGGATTCCGATACGATAACAATGGCAACATGCTCTCATTGACGTACCGTGGAAACACCATTCCCATGGAGTACAACGATATGGACCGAATAATCAAATTCGGGGAGGGCCAGTATAGATATGACAGTCGTGGATTGGTGTCACAGAATGCTAGAGAAGAGCGATTCCAATATAACTCTAAAGGACTGCTTGTGCGAGCAACTAAGCGTGGAAGATTTGATGTCCGATACTACTACGATCATTTGGAAAGGTGTGTATAACTATGACCTAGGCTGACTGTATATCCGTTTCATCTGACAAAAGCGCATTACAAATATCCATAAGCCAAAAATGACATTGTAGATATTTTATTTATATTTCAGGTTATCGACAAGAAAGGACAACTTCGGCAATGTCACACAGTTTTTCTACACCAACAAGGACAGGCAGCATGAAGTTAGCCACATCTACTCACCGAGAGAAAACAGATTTATGACACTTGTCTACGATGATAGAGGGCACCTCATATACACCCAGGCATGTTGAGAAACTCCACTCATAACGATCACTATTAGAAGATTAAATATTAAAGTTATTTTGTGCGTTTAAGAGACTGAATGCTAATTTGAGATGGATTTCTAGGTGGCGCGGCACAAATATTACATTGCTACGGACCAGTGCGGGACACCAGTGATGATATTCAACCAGTACGGCGAAGGCATCCGAGAGATTATGCGATCTCCATACGGTCACATAGTCTATGACTCCAACCCGTATCTCTACCTCCCGGTAGACTTCTGTGGAGGGCTCCTCGACCAGGTCACATCATTGGTTCACATGCCCAATGGCAAGGTGTACGACCCTCTGATTGGACAGTGGATGTCACCACTCTGGGAGAGTCTGGTGGAGCGTATCTCTAATCCGACACAACTACATCTGTACCGGTTCAACGGCAACGATCCTATTAACTTCAGGCCGCAGAACCGAAAACCAACAGGTGGGAATCAATTTCTAAAGATCCAACTTCAACAATGAACAAAATTTCAGTATATACTAAACTTGACTTTTACGGTTTAGATGTTGCATAATTTCTGTGACATGGTATCATATGTTTAGCTATAGATTAATATTTTTTTATTCAATCAATGGCTCCGGATAAACAAACACCTTTAAAAATAAACTTTATACAATGTTCTTTCTTTCCAGATCACCTTTCCTGGCTAAATTTGCTCGGTTACGACTTGAAGAGTTTGGCTCCGCAACTTTACCCTGAGAGTCTTCCGGGCGGGTCCGTTCTGCCGAGCGTCCCGCGCGGGCACCCCATCCTCGGCGGCGGCGACGCCTCCTCGCGGCTCGGCCTGCCCTCCCTCATGTCGCTCGTCCCGAGCGTCGACATCCGATCCGGCTTCCTGTCCTACATGTCCAACAAGCGGATATCGGATGCTCGGAGTCTGTCCATCCCGGCGATGTCCGCTCTCAAAACGGACGTCATGAACCTCGTCCCCAAGAAGATAGGTTCCGCCTCGGAGCCGCCGTTCGGGCGAGGGATACTCGTGTCGCGGAGCGCGCGAGGCCGAGCCGTCGTCACGGCTGTGCCCGCCGCGAACCCCATCTACCGTGACGTTTACACATCCGTGTTCAACCGATCGCACTTGCTGCCCTTCACGCTCGTCGTGCACAGCGAGCAGCAGGACACGTTCTACTTCGTGAAGGAAGAGGCGTGGCGCGCCGCCGACGACCGCCAGCAGCTGAAGCGGATGCAGGGCAAGATCAACGTGACCTTCCACGAGATCCCGGCAGAGAATGGGCACACGTACAGCGACGTCAAGATCCACGGGAAGACGACGATCGTGAATCTGCGGTACGGCACGACTGCCGAGCGCGAGAAGCAGCGTCTGCTGCACCACGCAAAGCTGGCGGCCGTGCGCAAGGCGTGGCACCGCGAGAAGGAGGCGCTGCGCTCGGGGCTGAGCGGCTCGCTCGAGTGGTCCGCCGGCGAGCTCGACGAGATCCAGAAGTCGGGCGCGGCGTCCGGGTACGAGGGCGAGTACGCGCACGACGTGCAGCGCTACCCGGAGCTCGCGGAGGACCCCTACAACATCCGGTTCGTGAAGAAGCGCAGCGAGCAGACCAAGAAGCGGCGACGGAAGCGCGAGGAGGGCTCGTGCCGGCTGTGGTGGCTCGCGTGGAACGACGAGTGCTAGTCCTCGCGCCCAGCGTCCGCCGCCGCCGCAACATAATGCCAAAACAAACGTGTGCCAGAGTGAGTGCGAGCGCGAAGAATGAGTGAGTGTGAGTGCGATTAAGTTAATTTTGTAAATAGCATTCTCTATAAATTGTTAACTGTTGATGTATGTTTGTACGGTAGATGCGAAACTCTATTGCTGTGTAAATAATAATTTGCAGGGAGTACGGGAGATATGTATCTTCCAGATGGACTGATATATGTTATATATATACCTAAGATATAATTTATGTGAATATGAAATTATTTATATTTATCGGTGAAAAAAGAATAATGCTTCAGTGTCCAATGTTCTTATAACTATAGATCAAACTACTTTTAAAATAAAGTAAAAAAAGCATACTTTTTTTAACCAAATCAAATGTTTTGGTTTTATTTTAACGTTACGTTGCTTGGTTGTCTCTAAAAATGATTGTCCAAATGTTTATTACAATGGAAATTCTTCGGGTATCGATGACTAGACCAAGTGATACGCTTCCGGTTGAAGGGAAGGATGAACCGTCCAAATCTTTAATAATTCTTCACACCCACGACCAACAGGCGTATCTCATTTTTATTAAATTTGCAGTACAGTTGAAAAGGGGATAGTTTCTCTGTTTTCTTTCATATTTTAATGAATATACTGCAAATGATGCTGAAAAAAATAACCTGGCAAGAAGACTTGCTAAGAGTTTAAACATAAATAATAGAGTAAATAAATTAATATATGTATTCTATACATCTATATAAAAGCCATAATTGTGAGATACGCCTGTATGTCCCGAGTGCGACGAATTGTGTAAGGCTATTAAAGATATAAAAATATTTTTTTTATGGAACCTGACATGGATGGCTAATACCATATAACTAATGTTACATTAGCCCAATGCACCACATCCCCAATGGAATTATGTGCCATGCCAGGACCTTCTCTTTTCGAGCACAGCTACACCATACTGGATGAAAAACATGGACAATTTCTCAATGCCGCTTATTTTCATCCAATGCGTTGGTACCATCCCGGGAGCGCTTAAACCTACCACCTAGTAGTGGAAGTGAATTTGAATTTTGGATTTAAACCCATAACTTCTCGCATGAAAGGCACCACAAGCTGCAAAATAATATTAGCAATGTATTGTATTGTTATTCATAATATTATTATAAGTAATATCCATAATTATTCAAAATATAATATACAGGTGAATTTTTCAAGTGTCCCTTCATACCCAAATCAGAAACTATAAGAAACAGTGAAAAACACTCTGAAGAGCCATAGGGCCAATTTTGATAAAAAAATAAAACTGCATTTTTATATTTTTGAATAAACAAAAATGAGCAAATTGAAAATAAAAATAACGCACCTCTAATATTTCACCGGCCAATAGCCGCTTATAAGGAACAAATACTGACTGCTAAATTTATAATATTGAGCGGCTCGTAGCCTAGTGGCGCGGGGACTGACCTAGCGTACCAAGTTTCTCTTTCCGAGTGAGATAAGTGCAGTCGAACAAAGAGTTTAGGATACACATCCGGTTGAATGAAAAGATGAAGTCAAAATACTTTGACTTTTGGAAACTATTATAGGGTTGAGTATAGATGCAAACATAGTTGAGGATGTCTACTAGCCACCGGATAAAAAAAAACCCTAAAAAAAATTAATGGGAGATTGTATTTAAACACCATTTATTTTTACATTTAACCGGAAGTGTATCCTTCAACCTTTGGTTGACTGTACATTTAGTCACGACTGCGAGCTGCACCATGGTTCGGAATCCATGTAAAACTGTAGGTCTTCCTCTACTAGGTGGTAGAGGCGGGTTTAAGCCCGCCCGGGTTGGTACCATCGCATTGGATGAAACGATGGTCGAAGCGGCAATGAAAAATTGTCCGTGTTTTCCATCCAGTTCAAAGTAGCCCTGGCATGACACCTAATTCCTTCGGGAATGTGGTGTATTGGGTTAATATCATAACGGTAGTTGTGTGGTATTAGCCATCCATATCAGATCGCATAAAAAAATAAAATAATATGTAAATAAAACACAAAATTTAGTATTATTAAAATAGTATTTATTTGCTATAAAATTGTTAATACCATATCGTACACTATGTATGACAGCATAACTAAGCCAGAACTTAACATGTGAACTTCAAAATAAAACCAACTTCCTGAAAAAATATATTCAATTGCATACAGCTCTGAGATAGCAATAACACCACATTATCGTAGCAAAACCTCAAAATTAATCTTCTCGAATTTCTATTTACGAATTATATTTTAGCTCTTGAAGTCCAAAAGTCTAAATAAATTAAGAGATTTAGCAATTACAAAGGAAAAAGTATTAACGTAATCTAAGATGATCAGAATGTTTCAACTTTTCAGTTGATGCCAGATCTGACATGTCATAACTGAAAATGATGAAAGATATTTAAATATAAGTGAATGAAATACTGACCCAGCAGCTTGGACAGCCATGTATATACAATGCTATATGGATAAATGCCACGGTATAACTTCCTACATCGATTGTGGATTTGTTTTAATTGATAATAAATTAAAACATTCAGTTTGGCCCCACAGAAAGTATTAGAAATTGTGAAAAAGCAGTGAATTCTGCAAAATGCGAACAGTCATAGCGATACCCAGTCCAATACAACCCATAAGATTAACGATCAGAAAAAGTATCATAAGAAAAATAAAATGTAAAATTATGGTAACCTCAGTATACTCAGTCCCAAGCTTATAGCTAACTGAAGGGCCAGTATCTTCAGTATCATAATTTTAAGCATGACTTCAAAGTATCCAGATGAGTGGTTTGGATAGGCAATAGAGTTTTAATTTTAAGGAGTCGAAATTCAAACGAGTTGTGTCGGCATTTTTGAAGTCAAAGATCCAAATGTGTAATTCTCATTGGAATAACCTCACTTCTGAGCTGATCTTGACGGAGTGATGTGTAATAACACTGCATTATTGAAAGTTGGGAAATATCTGTAGACCACAAAGTCACTCAAAACAGGTGTAGTGAACTGGGTTCGATTGAATCGCTAGGCCGAAACGAAGCCCCCGTGCAGCGCGAACAGCGTGTGAGGTGGGGTGAAGCGAAGAAGGCAAGGTGACTAGCAGGGGCGGCGGTCGGGGCCGCGGCGGCGCGGCGCCGCCTTCAGGATGTTGTCGACGCGCAGGATGAGCTCGGCCGCCTCCGCCGCCGAGACCAGCACCTGCCGCTTCACCACGTAGGACTCGGTGATTCCGAGCGTTTTGACGTCTGCCACGGCACCGCCCACCATGTCTGCACAGAGAAGTCACACGGGAAACTGTTAAAGTGTAAATGCCGTAAACACTAAGCGAGCGGCCTGGCGCGGCAGCCGTCGAGCCCAAGGCGGCGCCACTAACATATTTAGTGGTGTGTATAGAATATTAAAATTACAGTAGTTAGTGGGAGATTCCACGCAAGTTTTGAGTATACACTAGTAGAAATGGACACTTTATGGGCAGCCCAAGTTTCCCTATGTGCAAAAGAGAGCACAAGTGCCGTGTAGTGATCCAGCTAAGGCTTGGCACTGTCGAAGCCGGCAATGTCGGTGACGGCGGCGGGAAGCCTTAGTGCTGTTCCTCCTGCACACCCGTACCTCTTTGTACACACAAGTGTGACAGACTAACCGAGTCCCATGGTGTGGTGGCCCTGCGCGTGGTGGCTGCGAAGGCGCGCGATCAACTCGGCGCTGTCGTAGCCGGCGTTGTCGGCGACGGCGGCGGGCAGCCGACGCAGCGCCGTAGCGAACGCCTCCACAGCGAGCGCCTCCTTGCCGGCGGTGCGGCCCGCGGCGCGCGTCGCTGCCTCCGCCATCAGCATCTCGCTAGCTCCTGCCACAAAACACATCTTTATAAGCAGGCGCCAAATTGTTGTGTTCGGAAGCACCGGGTTAGTGAGTTATTCTTTAGGCGCTTTTATGGTTTATATTTAACCCGTGGACTGTAATTTGGCCGAGAAATCTATGCCAAAACAACCCGTGCATAGAACACAATCGCCTGACTGTGAACATACATATTTCCAAGGGTTAAATGACAGTGGAAAAATCTTGTCCCTAAAATGTGTTCCTCCTTGGTGTGGCGCAGCAGACAGAACAACGGGGAAGAAAACTGACACCACCGATGGAAAACTTATTTATAATGACAGGTGGCGTCTCGGCGACCTGACCTAAAGAATCTGTCAAAGCCATATAAATAAAGGAGGATAGATTTGAAATGTTTATGTCCTCTCTCTATGTAATTGAATATACTCAATTTTCTCAAGTTGTTCTGTTGTCCTCTTATAAATAAAACTGCTCCTTTATACGATTACCTTCCTCTACTCCAAATTCTTGTTCCTACCAATATTAATTGCTTGCTCTCTTCATCTAACTTTAAAATTCTAAAGTTACTTGCTTCATTTATCAGTGCAAATGATCTTGAATTGTGATTTTCTTTTATGTTTCGTTGGCAACTAATTTCAGAACCTTTTACACTATTTGTATATAGCCATGAACTTTGACATTGGCGAAATGTGTTAGATGCACGAAAGCCATAAAAAGGGACCCAAAAGTAGGACCCTGAAAAGAAAAAGAATTTTCTAAATTTTATTGCAAAATAAATTGTTCCAAATGATGTCGTTGGAGAGAAAATATCATAAAAACATAACCTATAATAATACTTTCGAGAACCTATAATATTCCGTTTCAAACTTTGTGCTGGTCAATAATATTCAAATTTAAAGAAAAGCTATTCTTTTCCTCGTAAGGTCTACCTGCATAATGGAGTACATATTATATCTAAAAACTGGTAAATAAAACTTGGCAGGAATGACAATTTTGATGTTTCTAAGGTGTCACTCGTGAGACATCTACAATAAGCTTTGAGTTTTCTTCACCATTCGAGACAGGTTCTTGGTGTGTACGTTTCTTTCCCGTTAGGTTATAACGCTGCAATAAGCTTTGAGTTCCCCATTCGAAACAGGTTCTTGGTGTGTACGTTTGTTTCCCGTTAGGTTATAACGCTGCAATAAGCTTTGAGTTCCCCATTCGAAACAGGTTCTTGGTGTGTACGTTTGTTTCCCGTTAGGTTATAACGCTGCAATAAGCTTTGAGTTCCCCATTCGAAACAGGTTCTTGGTGTGTACGTTTGTTTCCCGTTAGGTTATAACGCTGCAATAAGCTTTGAGTTCCCCATTCGAAACAGGTTCTTGGTGTGTACGTTTGTTTCCCGTTAGGTTATAACGCTTTAATAAGCTTTGAGTTCCCCATTCGAAACAGGTTCTTGGTGTCTACGTTTGTTTCCCGTTAGGTTAGGTTAGGTTATGTTAGGTTAAGTTAGGTTAGGCATGCGACAGGCTCACCTCCGCCGTAGACAACCTTGGGCTCCCTGACGGTGGCGGCGAGCACGCACAGCGCGTCGTGCAGCGAGCGTTCCGCCTCGTCCAGGATCTGCTGCGTGGCGCCGCGCACCACCACCGTGCACGCCGAGCCCAGCGCCACGCCCGAGAAGCGGATCAAGCTCTCCTCGCCGATCATCACCTGCACGACGTACACTGCATTTTTACGAGTCACAAAGTAAACTCATGTTGCAACATTTTGTACAAGCTGAAAAAGAGCACTGGGTACCCCAGAGAAGTTGATTTAGTCACAACACTGTCTAAATGGTCTTGGTTTTAATTACATGAACATACATTTTCAAGTATGAGTAAGTGTGAGCGTTGGGCAATCACTTGATTCGATGGTAACATCTATAAATCCTGTGGTGGTTTTAAATAATAATTAATTTATTTATTAACATATTATTGCTATCACACAGGCGGGATCCACGCATACATTCACAGCCACAAAAGACGAGCGGCTGCCTTATAGACTAGGAGGTGGCGACAAAAATGGTAACGATAACGTAAATGGCTGAAACTGGGTTCAAAGGATAAAGACCAACCCTCTGAAGCTAAATGTGTCAGTCTGGCTGTGCCAAGTGGTTGCGTTACGTAGATAAGGTGCCTTATAAAATAGTTATGATGATAAGAAAATATATATGACCAGGTAAATGGCTGCAAATAACAAAGTGTATCATGTAATGTAAGTATCAGTACTTACTTGCTTAGCAATACCAAAACTGAACAAATCTTTGGTTGGTTATATGCGATTTAGGTTAGAGATATAACTTTAGGTACATTTAAGTATTTAATAAAAAAACCGACTGGTTATTGTTGTATAATTAATAGGTATCAATGTTTCTAGACAATCAGTATATTCATCAGCAGGTACATGCCAACATATATTTTATATAGCCAATCTAGATAACGCAACCACTTGGCACAGGCAGACCGACATATTTAGTATCAGAAGGTTGGTCTCTAGCATGTGAACCCAGGTTCAGCCATTTACCTTATTGTGACCAAAAACGTCATGACCTCCTGGAATATTACCACCACAGTTAATTCCAACTTACAACTTGCGTCCATTCCAGTGAGAGCGCATAATATTAATGACCACTGGGAAATTAAGCAGCGAATAGTTAAAAGTAATTTATAAAACTTTATTTAACGCAACGCGAAAACTATCTCTACAGTGGCCTAAACATGTTGGGCCAAATTCGACAAATGTGTCATCTTTCATAGAAAATCTTCATCGCCAAATTCTTAAGACACCGCATGGACTCAGAGGCTTTGCGACTCAGTTACAGCTCAGTTACATACAGCTAAACGTGTCGGCCTCTGAATCAAGTGGTATACGAAGCGTTTAAAAAATTGGCGCCGGAGAAGTAGGTTGCCATTTGTGGATTTTTGCGCAACATCTTCAGCGAGCTTTCGATGACAGAGCACGAACCTGCTCGATGAGCTTGCACTGTCCGAGCTTCACTTTGCCGGGCGAGTCGAAGGTGGAGGTGATCTCCCCGCCGGTGACGAGCGCGAGCCGCTCGATGCCCTGGAAGTCGGCGTGCTCGATGGCCATCACGCCCGCGTCCGCGAACAGCTGCTCCGGGTAGTTGTAGATCAGCTGTCTGAAGCACATCACAACAATATTAATCATACGTTGGCTGCTGTGTGTATGCTCAGGTTTATGCAACTTTTCGTTGTCAACGTGCTGGGGAATGTCAAGACATTTGTTAGTATGAAACCGCATTGTAGGTCCTTGTGACAAATCAACAAACTGCTTAATAGTAAAACATATATATCAGGTGATGGCATGACACAACGGCTTGCAGCAACCAGTAGATTTATGGCAAAAGAGCAGCGAGAGCAGCAGTTAGTATGTTACTATGGATAAAGTTACTAATATAAAGAATAATTAAGTGCAAGAATGGCAAAAAGGTATGAAAAGCAAAATCTGCCAAATATGTTTCTAGCTTTTTAAATTGTGGCAGCCAAACTGTATGAATTCTTCTAAGCAATGTAGTTAATCCATTTAAATAAAAATTGATGACTAAACATCTTGCTAAGCGCCAAACTCGGAAATGGCTAATTTTGTTTTTATTTTTATTTTTTCAAACATTCGTTGAAAACAGAGGCTGGTATAGATAGTTCTCAGCTATAATAGAACCCGGTAGATGGCGTTGTTGTCGAGTTCCAGATTTTTTTTATTTGCCGTTTGAATAACACGCTTGGGTGAATGTCCAATTCGAAATCGGCCCGAGCGGAGCTGGGAAGAATGTCCAATTCGAAATCGGCCCGAGCGGAGCTGGGAACCTCAGCTAGTTAACGATAACATGAGGGTAAATAAGATGTATAAATGCTAGGAATATTTGTTACCTGTTGATGAAGACATTACACTTGTGCGCGAGGATCTTGTTGACCTTGTCCTTCATCTTCTCCTTCTCGGCGACCTCCAGCTCGGCGATCTTGGCCATGGACTCCACCTTGATGGTGGACCCAAACACCTTTATCTTATCCGTGTCCATGGGCGTGTTGGCGATCAGGATGTTTGCATTCTCGATGCGCTTCGGCTGGTGCACTCCCACCTGCAATGTGCGAGTGTGCAAGCAGTTTTCAGTTAAGTTGAGTCACAAATAAATAAAATAAAAATACATTACAAAATGAATAGCAAAAAAGTATTTAGGTTAGGTTCCGAACGGTAAACACATTTTTTTATAACACCTTCTAACATGGTATAACATTTCTAATGCTCTCTGCTATTAGCAATACTGCTACAAAAGCAATAAGTCTGAAATTCTGAAAATTATTTGAAAACTGCTCCTTCAAGCTGCCATCCACCCGACGACTTTCTTTATGGCAGCATTAGCCAAGAGTATGGCTGAGCATAGGAATTTCGACTGATATTGATATATTTAGAATGAATAAGTTGAAGTGAACAAAGTTTGGTAAATTAGTCAAATAGGATGTTTGATTGGTTGGATGATACAACACAAAAAACCACAATTTTGTTGTTAATAAACATTGAAACTAAGAGTTTGTTGATTTCAATATTTTAAATACATTATCTACTATTTTGATCATAACTAAGCTCTTATAGGCTGCATTGAACACTTAAGTGAGACGTGTTACTAGGTAAATGTTTGGAAATTGCATCCACTATGGCTTTAAAATGGAATAGTTTATTTATTTTAGTATTTCTAATTATTTATCGTAATTATGCTAGTCCTAATGCAGGAAGTCCTTTGAGAAACAACATTACTTATGTACTGTCACAGAGGTTACAATAAATTAATACCATATGAAAAATATATTTTGTAAGAAGTCTTCCTACATCATGTCTACTACAGTAGGTACATAATTCATCCCTTTTTTTTCAATTATTCAAAAACATTTTCAGTTTATTGCACTCGCAATAATGAAAGCGCCCGATGGCGTTTGAGTTTACCTTCTTGTCAAGGAGGAAGCCTTCGTCCAGGAAGGACTCCTCTAGGAGACCACCTTTGATTTTGATAATCTGAATAGCCTTCAAGTTGCCAGAGCCCTTCAGCCTCAGCACCGCATCCACCGCCAGCTTTGTGAAGTGTCTATCAATGGAAAAGGGATGACATTGTTAGTACTTTCAGAGTAACTGTTTTATAAATCACCAACATACTAGTGTTAGTGATTTCCACCAGGGAATCAGTTACGAAGATTGTAAAAATATTTTATTTACATCAGTGATTACTATTTTTACAGGATTTAATATTGTTATAACTGAAACAGGTGAACGAGTTAGTGTTTATGTGAAACATCTTCTCTTGTGATGGAAAGATGAACTACATTATATTAAAAATGGCCGATTACGCCGCATAGAAGAGAGAATTACTGTAAAAAGTTACTTGTGCAGTGGGCATTTGGTTCCTGACATGAATGGCTAATACAATACAACTACCATTAGGTTGTTAGCCGAATACACCATATTCCTGAAGGAATTAGGTGGCATTTTTCATTGCTGCTTCAAGTTTCATCCAATATGGTGGTACCAGCCCGGGCGGGCTTAACACTGCCACCTAGTAGAGGAAGGGTACCTACAGTTTTACATGGGTTCCGAACCATGGAACAGCTCTCATTCGTAACAAACACTTATATAGCATATATCCCCCTACTTACTCGCATAAGTAGGGGGAGGATTTGAACCCAGACCTCTCGCATGAATGGCAAGTCCTCTAGCCCATAGACCACGAGCTGTATAAAACTTTACAATGCCCTCTGCAATATCTTTTCGTGTGCAGGGAAAAACTGCTAAAACTTGCACAAGTCATGATTGATCAGTCAGTGAGTGGACAAAAGTGATTTGGAATGCTGCTCTTGTGAAATGTGAAGAGTTAGATGCAAGCAACTCCAATTATGGAAGAAGTAAGTTAGAAGTGCTGGCTAGACCCAGCAATTCGGGTTGACCCATTCACAAAAGCACTCTCCGAGCGAATATTGGGTTCTCAGTTAAAGTGCAGCGACTCACTCCTTGTGGTTGGCGAGGATCTTGGAGCTGAGCGTGGTGCGCGCGATGTTCTCGAGGTCGGCGCGGAACAGCGCCTCATGCATGTCGACGGCGTGGTCCTGGCTGGCCTGCAGCAGCGCGGAGCGGCACGCCTCCACCGCGATGCGCCAGCCCGCGATTATCGTCTGCGGGTGCAGCTTCTGCTCGATCAGCTTCTCCGCCTCTCGCAGGAGCTCCGCCGCTGCCGGTGTATCCATCAATCAATTTGTAGTATACAACCAAGCAATTTAGTCATAGCATACTAAATGAAATCCAGTGATAATCTTACACATATACCTCTCGGCATTGTAAATTGTTCACATCAGTGAGTCTCATACACTCTGCTTCAATACGACTGTTTTCCTGTTCAATTCTTATTGTTATATTAAATTAAATAAGGTAAAAATTGCTAGTTAAAATGGTTTCACGAATCTCCCATTTAGTATGAACCTTCCACATTTAGTCACTCCAGTAGGTGAATATTTTCAGGCCCTTGGTGTGTCAACAGAAAAGTGTAGACTAGTGGCTTTCTGAGATGTAAACCTCGCGAATCTGTCTTTGCATAGCTTCAAATTAATGCCTTACTTACTTGCCTTACTATATCATAAAACAAAATTTTATTATATATTTTTGTTGTATTTTTCTCACTTGGAACTCACCTAACACTCTAGGTCCTGTCACAAAACAAAAGATTTGTTACAACTGGTATAAAAAAAATATCTTATAATCATCAAACCTGTATAGAATTTCACAAGAATCAGTTGAGAAATGCAACCTGTAGAGGAGAACGGCCGGACAGACATATAAAAGCATTTTTGCCCAAGCAGAAACGGAATACAACAGCAACAATCCTACTTATGTTGCACATTCATCTCAATATGTGAAGTTAGTTAGTTACCGAGCACCGTGACGGAGGTGGTGCCGTCTCCGACCTCATCGTCCTGCACCTTGGACATGTCCACCAGGATCTTGGCGGCCGGGTTGTCCACGCCGATGGCCTTCAGGATGGTGGCACCGTCATTGGTCACCTCAACCTGTAATAAGTTTCAATAAGGTTTTTAATCGTTTAATAGCAAGATAAGTCTTTCAGAGTAGAATTTCGCATAGGAAATCCCTCTTAATAATTGTTGGCCTTTGAAAGACTATTGTCTTCAAGATTTTAATTAAATGAGGCGGTTATCCAGGTTGGTTATGAGCTCCTTTTAAAGTTTAATAGGGCAACGACTCTACTTTTGAGCAGCAAGAATTTCATTTCATTTATTTAAACTTTTTGGTAGTCAAACTACAACAAGTTACGTCACAAAGATCCGTGGATTCGATCAACCCAGTAAAGAAGAACCCGCAAAGAAACTTCACGGGTTTACATAACATATTTTTCCGTCCACAATTATGAAATACATACTAAATGCTACTGCCAAACAATTCCTTGGCGGAACAGTTTAAGGCAAAGAACAAAGAACAATAATATTAGTACATTAACAAGAATATTAATATATATATTAATTATTATTTAATTTATATTAATATTAATATTAATTAGAACAATAACAAGAATATTAATAGTATGGACGGACCACTGCATAGCATTTAAGGCAGTCGTGAAGTCACAGGAAATCTAAGATTCGAAATCCTCTTCTTCCAATAAAAGCACTGAAATTTAATTTAGCGCATCCGTATTGTTTATTTATCGTAAATGCAAACATTTATTCTAGTGCACTGATTACGATTGTGAAAATCTATGAAGAAACCATCTAACCACCTTAGCTCTTATTTAGAAATAAAACAGCAAACAGATGAAAAGATGGGCCTTCGTGTCTTTATTTTCGGTCTGTCGAGACCCCTTTCAGCACTTCCGAGTCTATATTTTGGAACATAATGCCCGTTTCCAGTCTGAGTACTTCTTACCCAAGTTGTGTATATTATTCCATAAGTATGATTCAAATGTAAACCAAGAGTAGCCCTCCAGCAGTGATGTTACCTGGCCAGCGTTCCTCCCTGCAGAGACGAGAATCTTGTCCATGCCCTTGGGGCCGAGGGTGCTCTTGACGAGATCTCCGATGGCGATGGCACCGATGAAGCTGGACATGCGCGCCAGCTCTGCCTTCTCCTCCTCCGCCTCGTGCTTCAGGATGCGCGTTGGGTTTAGGGACACCTGCCATACATGGATAAGTCATTTACTGTAGCTAATATAATTGATTTGTGTTAAAAGCTGGGGTATATGATTTTGATTGGTGAACTATTGAAGCTCATAAGCACGACTTGCGTAGGCAGGTATCTACAGTCGGAAAAATAAGTGCTATTTTCCAAATTCAAATTATAAGTGCGTTAGTTCATCAACCCGACCGGGCGCCACCCAAGTAGTGGTGGGCAAGCCCAAGGGCATTGTAAGATAAGGGCCTGACATATGCCATATGTCACGCTTTGCATAAAAAAGTGGTTTGTTGTTCATGATGCGACAATTCATTATGATGATTCAAATAATTTTGTCATACATTTTTTTTGTGCTTTCAGTCAAAGCAATGATGATTGTAGATGCACCCTTAATCTGGCTTTGTATATCAGTCATTAAAAAAAACATCTTGTTAAGTAGGTTACACGCCCAAGATGCAAAATCCATCAGGAAAGATGTAAATTAAAATGTCGTCTGACAAATATCCGTACTTGCAAGTTATGGATTTTACAACTTTAAAAAAAAATCCGACGAATTGAGAACTTCCTTCTATTTTTTTAAGTCGGTTGAAAAATAAAAAATACCCTTGGATTTTCCAAGACGGTTAGATTACCGCGGACAAAGAGCGACAAGGAACTTTGCCTAGAGTCATGACACGAAGATGGCATTTTTACGCCTGCTCATGGTACAGCTGTGCCCATATCTTTTCATAGCACACCGAGAAGTTTTTACACAATCAATATAGTGCAGACAAAACACGTGCAGCGAAGTGTCATGCTGCCCACAGGAGACCACACGGCCACTGTCACGTGCGAATCTCGAAACAAGTCGGCGCCCTGCGCAAATTAAATATTTTCCATGATAGTGTTGGGTTCAAACAGTCTCTGTCTACTCACCATTTTCTGATCAATTCAGTTCACAGGCAAATAAAAAATATTTATTTACGTTGAAACAAAACCGCACCGGCTGAGAACGCTTTGCAAAGAATGTTTCCTAGGCCATTATCAAATCAAACTAATTTTAGCATTGGTTTACTGAAAGTTATTGTCTATGGTCGCTTTCGGAATGGCAAGAAAAATATAAGACGAATGATCGTCTAGTCAATGTCACACATGATTCATTGAAGGCAAACCAGACTTTAGCAGTCGTATTCAACGAGAACTGCCAAAATGTATGGTACGAGAGCTAATACTGCAGGGCGAGCACCGAAATATTGCAGCGTGCTTGCAATTGCTACCGTGATATAATCCGTCAGTTTAATACATTTAGGGGCTGTCAAAACGCAATTTGAGTAAAGACACTTCACATAAAATAGTTGCGATTTTTTCGGTGCTCGCCGCGTACTAAGCATACAAAATACTATTTAGTCCGGCGATAATCCCCGTATTAAAGTAAGTCCACCCACTCTACTACTGTTAGTCCCTTTTCAACTTGTTTTTCATAAAGAAAGTAATGACAGTTCGCGTTGTGAAAAGTAAATCGACTGATATAACGCGTACTAACGACAAATATACAGCGTGGTCATTGGGTATTTGAACTAACTAAAACTCACATTAACGGCTTTAAATGATGTTCCACGAAATATATTAGGTCATATTTATGTCACTCAATACCATTCACAGTTCTCGAACTTTGAAGGTCAGGCACTATGTGCGAAGATAAGCTACATACCCAGAGAACCTGCCGCTCCGAAGGCTGAGGTTAGAGTGGCACATCTCAGTAAGCTAACTAGGATGAACTATTGATCGAATTATCTCTATGATTATGTCATCCGATAAACCTAAAGACACCAGGCGCACTCCTTTGACCAGCCATCTCATCAATACTGGTCTCAGGAGTGTGTGGTCCCAGAAAACGATTATCGATTCGTAAACATTTGACTAAAGATTGACTATTTTTATAAATTGTTTATAAAGAAGAAATGGCACTGGAAATTAACTTTGATATATTTGCGCATGCATAGCTTCAGAAAGTTAGTAATGTCATTTTTTACTTTTCAAAAAGTAGTTTTTACGTTCCTGCAATGGTTTTCTGGTCGTCGCAATTTGTAAAACTGGGTATGGTGCTGTCTCTACAACAAACACAAAAACAAATTTAACAAAAAAAATAACCGACTTCAAAGAAAAAGCACTAAAAAGTAAAAAATAATTTTCATTTTTGTAGTTACGATTTCTGTTATTTTTTGAGTCGGCGTCAGCCGGGCATGCGCTGCGCCAATCAAGAGAACCTAACCTAACCTAACCTAACCTTGGCTGACACCGACTCAAAAAATAACAGAAATCGTAACTACAAAAATGAAAATTATTTTTTACTTTTTAGTGCTTTTTCTTTGAAGTCGGTTATTTTTTTTGTTAAATTTGTTTTTTTTATTTGTTTATTTTTAGTGAATTTGAAGTACACTTACTAATTTGTACACGTCCTTTCCAATAAAAAAAGAATCACCGAAATCGGTTGGCGTTATATTGAGTTATTCGTCCATTTGTCGCGCACATCTTAATACAAATTTAAGACTTTTATGATTTTCTTATGGATATCATTGTCAGAACTTAACCAAATTAAAATGGGACCACTTGGGAAGCACTAGCTATCATTTAAAAAAATAATCATCAAAATCGGTTCACCCAGGCAAAAGTTATGAGGTAACAAACATAAAAAAAAAAAAAAAAAAAACATACAGACGAATTGATAACCTCCTCCTTTTTTGAAGTCGGTTAAAAACAACAATCGTTGTTATTAATATTATGTCTGCCTACAGACCCAATAAGAAAAAGAAATAAATAAATAAGAGAAACAGCTAATCTGGTTGTATGTTTATTTATTTTATTTATTTATTTATTTATTTACACAAACATTGCAGATATAACAGTTTACAAGAACTTAAAGTACTAACAGTAATAATACATGCACGCAAATAAGATCCACATTTGATAAGTTCTTATACGACGAACGATACCTCCTAAACTGGCCTTGCGGCTGTATCATAGGTGGTAATGACTCTTAGGTTACCATTTACCATTGGTCTGACTCTGTGCAAAAATGTATGACAAGTATTGTGTGTTCAGACAATGTGATTACAGCAACAGATTCGTTTGACCGGGTGACCGGACAGTCCTATCAGAGAATAAAAGTCAGACACGGCAGTGCAGTTAATTTACTGCTAAGTGTAAAAATAAAACAAAAAAAAGTTAAGTTGAAAACAAAAGAAAAGTGAAAAATCGTACCCTAATATAATATACCATAATATAATATACTTAAACATATAGAATTAATAATGCCTACATATATACTAACATAAGACGTACATTGTTAAGCCATGACTCCATCATTTCTTAAACGATGGTTTCTCAAAAACATTCCCTTTATTCTATTCAATTTCAGTTTCAGCGTACCACCATCAGCATTTTTTCTGCCGTTTCATAGTCAACCGCCAGTAATAGTGACTTCAAAAACCTGCGGCATTTTGTTGGAGTGAGCACTCGGATATTATGGATCCTATCAACCTTGTTATAAATAAAAGGCCCCAGAAACCATCTAAACCGCTGTGCTGTACTGGTCCTGGTAGAAGGCACTATAAGTTGATCAGCGTAGCGCGTGTGGTGTGTAGTCTGTACAGGAGTGGTTGCATTGCACAATTTATGAGTTTTTAGTAGAACATTCGTTATAAACAGTTTCCTAATACTTAGTACCTGACATTCGTTTAGCAAAGTTTGTGTTGGATAGCGTGAAGTCTTTCTTAACATTACTCTTAATACAACACGTTGTGCTCTTTCGAGTGGCAACATATGTGTTTTCAAAGCACCACCCCACGATGTAATACAGTAGGACAGTCTGGATTGGCAAAGTGAGAGATAAATAGTACGTAGTAGTTTTTTATTTGCTATGTTGCTTAACCGCCTAAATACATATATAAGGCTTCTAGTTTTTTTAATTAATTCCTGAATATGTAGCTCCCAGCTAATATTATCATCTAGTGTGATACCTAGATATCGTATGTTCTTAACGCGCTCAATTTCAAGGCAGTTGCAGTTTTGTCTCTCTCTTTTTGTATTTGTACATGTGTGTAGTAGTAGTTTGTGATGTGTATCTGGTGATGTTGAATTATTGATGCAGAATGCCAAGAGTTTAGTTTTTTTCACATTTAAAGTTAACAGGTTTCTATCCAACCATGATTTGAGTGTTCCGAGTCCATCTTCCGCTATTTGAAATACGTCACACCATTTACGTGCTGTAAAGATAAGAGCAGTATCATCCGCAAAAGTAAATATTTTACCCCCAACGATTTGCATGTCACACAGCTCGTTGATATACATATTAAACAAAATTGGGCCTAACACGCTTCCCTGTGGCACGCCAAATCCCACCGATACCTCTTCACTAGATACATTACCTATTCTCACGTATTGTCTTCTGTCCTGTAGATAGCTTGTGAACCATTCGAGCGGTAGGCCTCTGATTCCATATTGGCGTTCCATTTTTTTTAGTAAGATTTGAATGGAAACGGTGTCAAACGCCTTTTCTAGATCCAGGAACAGGCCAATACAACGCTCACGCCTGTCAAAACTTCTGGAAATATGGTCAGGCAATTCTCCAACAGCATCTTCAGTGCTTTTCTTTTGACGAAAACCGAATTGATTTGGTGAAAGAAGAAAGTTTTTCTCTAAATAGTTATCGAGTCGCACTTTGACGAGTTTTTCCAGAATCTTTGACAGTACTGTGAGCAATGATATTGGTCTATAGTTGGAAATAACCCTTTTGTCTCCGCTCTTATGTATTGGGCTCAGGACAGCTTTTTTGAAAGAGGATGGAAATATACCTGTAGATAGACTCAAGTTCATTATATATGTGAGGGGCTCAAGTATCAGGGTCCCAATACTTTTTATTATGAGTGTACTTATGTTGTCACATCCACCGGTACATCCATCTTTAAGTTCCCTAATTATCTTTTGAATTTCAGTGAAGTCAGTCGGAGCCATGAAAAACGAGTTTGCAGTCATCGTATGCCTATATTTTACATCCTCTGCCAATGTAGGTTCAGTGGTTTTCAATCTTTGGAGATTATCACAGGCTCTCGATTTGCCCACTGCCGCAAAAAAATTATTGATTTTGTTTACAGATCCTAGTGGATCATTTCCATTGAGTAAATCAAGAGGTGGAGAGTTTCGCTTCGAGCGTAAATGAGTAGCCTCCTTTATGATTTCCCAGGTTTTCTTAGGGTTATTAAAGTTTGCAAGTAATCTGTGTTCCATGTATATATTCTTGGCAGTTAGAGTGGCCCGGTCACACATATTCCTATAGGTTTTATAGAATGTTTGCTTACCCAAGTCGTGTGGATATTCTTTTGCCTGCCTGTGTAGTCTATCACGTTTTTTAAGACATTTAATCAGACCTGGTGTAATCCAGGGCTGAATATTGTTTTTTGATCTTGGTGTTGTACGAGTTTTCGAGTTTTGGTCCAGTAGAACTTGTAAGGTATTAGTAAAGACAGTTGATGCCTCATTTACATCAGTGCATCTAGTTACCAGTCTCCAGTCATAGTTATTCAGTGTTTCCAAAAGAGTTTTAAAGTCTACAGTGTTAGCCGACCGTCGTACTAGTGCTGCACGCGACACTTTGGTTCCTCTTAGACATAGTATGACTGGGTAATGGTCGGTGATTGCTGTTTGACAGACCAGGGCACTGGCTTCACCTCTAGTGCGAATCATTATGTGATCCAGACAAGCACGCTCTCTTGTTGGTTCATTTAATACTGAGAGCAGTCCATGCTCAGCAATTAGGCTAAGGTAGTTATGTGTTCTAAGCTCATTGGTTTTGCCAACAATATCAATATTTATATCACCGGTAAGGATAACTTGTGAACTATTATTTTCTATTAAGATTGAATCAAGAGAGTCTAGAAATTTATCTAAATTATTAAAACTTGGGGATCTATATATAGCTAATAGTATTGTATTGTCAGGAAATTCTACTGATAGACAGTTTGCCTCTTGAAATAAAGGTTCAGTGACAATGACCGGGTGCTTTGTGTGTGTGTAAATAACTACGCCATCACTCTTATTGTAGTGTTTCTGTGTATGGAATGTTGTGTAGCCATCTATGTGTTTAGGCAGATATGTCGCCGCATTAATCCAGCATTCCGTCAAGATAATGGCGTCAAATTCTATGCCAAACCTTTTCAGTAATACTAAAAAGTGCTCGAAATTGTGGTTAATACTCCTGATGTTTATTGTAAGTGTTTTGTATTGAGCTTGCATATTTAACCTATGCTTGCACTCTTCAGGCTCGAGAACTACAATTGATTTAACATGGTTGATTGCTTCAATTTCTTCTTCTACTTCTTTGTTAAGAAAGCTCTCTTTTATTTAATGTGCCTGGTAACTGTATGTTCAACAAATTCCATCTTAAAGAGAGGCTAGTGCACATATGTGTTAAAATGTTGTACACGGAGTTGGAGTAGTATATGTGTGTTAATTTTGAACAGTATCTAGATATAAGAGTCAAAATTAATAATAATAATGCTATGCAATAAGATGACAGTAACCGTCTTACCAGCAGTTGAGATAGTACTAAAAATAGTTTAAGCATGATGATAGAGTGTCTTTTCGTACAAAATAAGTGGAGTAATCGAAAATATATTTTAGTGTTACACATACAGAACAGATAATAACCGCGCGCGCCCCGCGCGTAGTTTTCAAAGGATAAAAGGTCTTTATAAGATATATGGTTGGACATGACGTTAAATGATGGTTGAATAAAATTGTTGATAGATAAAAATGAATAAACTAGTAGTGGCATAAGTAATACAAATTCAAATAAGTTTACGTTTAAAAAAAGTTTTTTTAGGAAAATCCGGGGTGTGATTTCTTCTCCCACGTATACTCCTTGTCTACACCGTCGCGCAGATTCGAGTCGGTGCGTGCGTGTGACGTCAGGTGTGTGTGTGCGGAGTGGGGCGCCCGCTAGCGCGGTCGCAGTCCCCCGTCCGTCCGCACTAAGCTGTAGTCGCCACCGCCGCCGTGAGCGTTCTCCGTTTAGATGTGTCCGACGACAGCGCCAGTAGTGGCGGCGGCGGCAATCTCTGGTGTGGCTGCCGGCGATAACAGCTCTTTGAGGTCGGCTCGGCCGCGCAGGCGACGAACTGGCGCTCCGTCCTTCCTCTTTGCGTAGACGATCCCGTCCTTCGTCCACACGTACCTCCAGTTCCCTTTCAGTTGTGTGCGGGCTTCGCGAAATAGCTCCCTGCTTTCCCGGGTCAGGTTTTCGTTGACGAAAACATTGCACCTGGGCCCACCTACTTCGATGTCGCCCGATGACAGTCCTCGGCGTTCCCGCGCTGCTTTTAGCAGGCGATCCCGCAGGTCGCGTCGCACCAGTCGCACTATGATCGGCCGAGGGCCACGCTCGCTGCGCCCGCCTCCGAGTAAACCGGCGCGCGGTAGCGCGCCAACCCGTTCCACCGATACCACCTCTCGCTCGTCCATCTCGACGCCGATCTTCTGCGCGACGACAGTTACGATGTGCAGAAGACGTTCTCCTTTCTCCTCCGGGACTCCACTCACTTTTACATCGTTCAGCAACGACGTCCTGTCTCGTGAGGAGATCTCCTCGCGGAGCTCTACAACAGTGCGATGCAGCGCAGCCATGTCCGCCTGTCGCTGCTCGACGAGGACCAGACGTTTCTCGTAACTCCCAATCTGCTGGTGCATGTCGTCGAGCCGCCCATGGCAGAATCCGAGCGACGTAGCGAACTCGCGAAACTCTCGCTGCATTTCGACGAACTGCGAGCGGAACGCGCGGATCTCGACGACGAGAGATGCGATGTCGTCCCCGCCGCCTCCAGCGGCACCTCCGCAGGCGCTGCCGCCGGGCTGCTGCCCGCGCACAGGAGTCCGGGTGTTGTCGCCAACCGTCTGCCGCTTGAGTTCCGTCACGCAGCCGGGACAAGTCCAGTTTTTGTTGGCTGCATTGGCGGCGCGGGTGCGGACCAAGGAGACCTGTGGGTCTTCGATCGGTATTCCCACGCAGCCGGCATGAAATATGTTTTTGCATTCCTTACAAATAACGGTTACGTCCTCTGCGGCGACTGCACTACGGCAACCCTCGCAATTTCGCGCCATTTGGATGAAGAAGTTTAGAAATTTGTACCGTGAATCAATGTTGCGGGTAGTAGATTGTTTACAAATATTGATCGTTTAGTTTTTCGCGATTTACGTAATATTTATTGCATTTAATTTATAGATAACACTCCCACTATTTAGTTGTACGTTTTTTTACACTTTTCACTCGTTATCTCCTTAAAAATGCTTGTCAATGCATGTTCACAGATCGAAAACCAAAACAGTGAAAGTTGGTTTGTGGACAACGGAGCAACGGCTCATATTACAAAAACGCTGAACGTAGTAGTGTAGCTGAACGCCCCCTGTTGTGTCCCGCGCCGCCGTCTCTATGCGGATCGGGTGGCGCGAGCCGCGCCCCTGGAGCTGCAATGAGGTGCAGGGAGTGCAGGATCGGGAATCGGGAACCGATCCTGAAATACAATATATAGGTCGTAAAAAGCAGTAATATTTCGGCATTCGTCGTTATCAAACGAATCGATTTGTAAAACCGTGCTCGCACTGCTTGACTTACTTATATTAAGTATAATTCTGTTGCAGCGGTTCGATATAGCGGTGGGGGTTAATTAAATTAGCTTCGAAAACTAACCGCGAACAATCGGGCCAATGCTGATGTGTAATTTAACGGCGAACAAAATTATAAATAACAGCGAAATGGAATTTAACTACACAATTGTACTAAGGCATTTTCATTTTGGAGATTACTTCAACTCTCCGCCGCCGCCGCCTCTGCCGCCGCCGTCGTCGCGTTCGTTCGCGTTGGCAGTTAACAGTTGAGTGATACGTTTCATCGAATTCACCGGCGATTCTGCTATCGGGATTGGTAAATGCACAGCTGATTTCGTGTAATCACAAACGTATTGATGCTGAAAGTGGCAAAGCTGGTGTTATTAAATAAAAAATAAAAAGTAAATATTTTCGTAATATAAGTGAAGTGTGAATGTATATATATGTAGAAGGTGAATGAGTATAAATGTTTATGAGTGTGAATAAATAATAATTGAATGGTAAGTTTCTATGTTTTATTTCTGAACGCGGAACAGGTAGGTAATGCACCCATTTATCGTCTATATTCCCAAAATAAATACCAACCAATCCTGTAGATCCTTTTTATAGGGTCGGTGAACTATGGAATGGACTCCCTACCAAGTAATTTTAATTGGGTACCTAGCCGGCCAAATTGGTTTCGCAGCCGCCGTGAAAATTATAAAGCCCATAGGCGTCGTCGGTCAACTCTTATTTGAGAACCTGGCATATGCCGTATGCAGTGATTACCATAAAAAAAGGAAAATGCTACAATCGAACAAAGCCGTTATCAATAATCATAATTTTTTATCGAATGTATTACATCAATTCAAAAAATGTTTAAAATAGGCCGGAATTAGTAAACAAAGTCTAATACAAGTCCTATGCCCCTAGTTCGATCCAGCTGTTTTGAGTTTAATTTTGGATCTCTGACAATAAATATGCCAATGATCTTCTTTCCACGTTTGTATGGAAAGTTGAGCGGGAAGGCCCACCTTAACCCCACATCTAATTCGATATTATATTATCTATTGATTGTCTAGCAAGAAGCGTCTTAGACTTCGATGACCGAAATATGGATACTAAATTCACCAAAGGCGGGAGCAAACTTAGAAGACGGTAGTGTGTGACGACGCAAATATCGAAGACGAAAGTAGACTCCGTTATCAACGTCACAGGTGGTTTGTCATCCATTTTTATGATTCCATCCGATTTCCGTTCGTCAATTTCCTTGGGCGCAGTCAGCAGCCTTCATTGTTGTATCGTCTACACTAACATCGGTTCTAGGGCCAATACTGAAGTATTTCACCAGCAACCCATCTCGGTACTGCTTGAACAATGGAAGGTGATGGCGGCGGTACCGTCCCTCCTCGGGTTTCGTCGGACAATAAGCGGCTGCAGCAGACGCAGGCGCAAGTAGACGAGGTCGTGGGCATCATGCGAGTGAATGTGGAGAAGGTGCTGGAACGGGACCAGAAGCTGTCCGAGTTG
The DNA here is from genome assembly GCA_946894095.1 of Incurvaria masculella. Classification (NCBI taxonomy): domain Eukaryota; kingdom Metazoa; phylum Arthropoda; class Insecta; order Lepidoptera; family Incurvariidae; genus Incurvaria; species Incurvaria masculella. The sequence goes on along the minus strand of OX335650.1, from coordinate 21,448,250 downwards.
GACAATCGCGCCGATGCGTTACAGCACGGAGCCTCGCAGTTCGAGCAACAGGCGGGCAAATTAAAGCGCAAATACTGGTGAGTATCTTGCGATGCATTCAGGCTAACATGTTTAACCCCTTGGCTTCCGTTCGGTCGATATCGACTGAGTTCGGCCAAAGCCCTGGCTTCCGTTCGGTCGATATCGACTGAGTCTATGCTCGCCGCGCGCAGCCGCGCTAGGATCGCGGGAATTATTTTTTAGTGGTTATTTTATTTTTCGCATACATATGAGTGAGACAAAAGTAAAAAGCTGGATAAATTGCCTTTCCAACGATACCAAACGTCCACAGTTCCACCTCTCTGATCTATGGCAATATTTTTTTCTTTTTTGCCTTTCTGTGACTGTGTTCGGCTAAGAGTTGGCGCGATTTATTTCGAATAAAGTGATGAAATATAGTGCATATCCTTCGAAATGTCTCGGTAAGTGATGTTATTTCTTATCATGCACAATGTAGGAAGCCATGAGAACTATAGCTTTGCTCCGAATTTTGATATTTATTGAACATTTTGTAGATTTAGTTCGGCGTGACCGGCGGTTCTTAGAGAGCAAAATGCCGACATCAATTATCGCGTTTAGCGGGACTTTCGCGACATTCTGCTCATCTCAAAACCTAAGTTTTCTCTTTTCCTTGATGATTCCATTCAGTTTTGGCCTCTCAAAACTCTAAAAAGACCGTAATCTAGCTTGCAATTTTGATCAATATTTCCATATAAAAAAGGCGCGAAGGAGCTTGCGCCGTCTGGTGGTAGCAACGAGCAACGTTCTTATCAGGTGCGACTAGTGTATTCCAAGTTTCGATAATGTTATCGATAAAGTTGCGATAACTATTTTTGTTTGTTGGAATGCTGCGGATTATGTCCCCTGCTGGGTTGATCAGATGTTGGCGCAGGCGCAAGAGGATAAGGCCGAGCCTGGACTGGAGGAGAAGGTTGAGGACAGTGAGGTATGTATTGAATTTTTTTTTTTTCTTGTGTTGTTTGATCAATCAATTATTATTTTTTATTTAACTGGATATGGATAGCTAATACCACACCTAATTTTATGATATTAGTCCAACACTTCGCATTCCCGAAGGAAGGAGACCTACTGCATGGGTTCCAATCCATAGATTATTGAAATCGAATATTTTTTTATTTGACTGGGCATGGATGGCCACACCACACTAATGTTTGATACATGATATTAGCCTAACAACTACTACTATTAGCATTGGGAACTAAGTGCCATGCCAGGACCTCCCTTTTATTGCACAGTTACATTGAATTTGATAGAAAACCCGGTAAATTTTAATTACTGCTTTGGCCATTGTTCACCAAAACGATGTTACCAACCTGCAGATATACAGATGTGATTGTGTGTCACTGGTGAGTCACCGGTAACTGATTCACAGGCGAATGAGAATCTTTTGAGTAGACTAGCTAGACGAGATGAACCCTACAACCTAGTACGAAAGGAAAGGGACCTACAGTTTTTAGGTGGATTCCAAACCACGAACGACGAATCCCATAGTCGGATCTTATGACATGAAAGGGAAGAAATATAGTGGGCCCCAATTGTTATTGTTTTACGTACCGGAACCCACACAACATTATTTTGATGTTCTATGACATTTGTTTTTAGAATGTCATCGATTTGGCGGCGGGGATGGATCGAAAAGCGCTTAAGGATTGCACAAGATGGCGAGGTATTGAAGGCATTGAAGAATCTGCACGACAAGTGATAAAAATTACTTACTTATAAATCAAACAACTATTCATACTGCTCTTTTTTAATTTAATGCAAAAATGGCATCAAACGTTGTATTGATTTTCTAAAACATAAAAAAATGCAGTTTTTTAAAAAAAAATAACGGTAATGTGCTAATTTTATTATTCAATTTGCAGTGGTGTGCGCAATTAAAATAGCTGCCTGCATACATAGATTTCTCCCATTAGCACAACTAAACAACAAAGTAGGCTAGTAGATAATGACTTAGGCATTAAGTTCTACCTATTGTATTTTTTTTTATCGTGCAATAAATGTAATATTTTTATTATTTATTTAGTTTTATTGCTTAGCTGCCTCTTGAAGCATGAACAACAAATGATTTAGTATGATAATATCAGACGTATTTCCCAATTAGCGTGACAACTTGTTTTAATATTTAGTTGCCTTTTGCAACATGCACGGCATTTGATGCAGTGTGACTATTTGATATATTTATATAATACACACTTGTTGCAAATTAGTACAACCACTTGTTTTATTGCTTAGCCACCTTTTGTAACATCAAAACAAATCATCCAGTGTGAATATTTCAGACATATTGAATACATACATGCACGACAAAAGATGCAGTATTTGTTTTCAAAATAAAAAAAATATTTGATATCAATTGTTAATCACATGAAGATATCGATAAAATGCGCGCTTAGTGTGGCGCCGCACTAGCCACGCGCAAAGCAACACACCACACATCTATACATATACTACTCACGCCGGCGAGACTTTCGCTTGGTTGTTTTAGTGTTTTTATCGTAATTTATCCTATAAATTGTGATAAAATTTTAGTGAACATGAAAATTGTGTTCAATCTAAATATAAATTGTGATAAACCAAACCATAAAGTGTTTACGTATAGGAGATGTGGTCATTTACATTTTTTGGTTATTTTTTCAAATTTCATGATGATTTTCTAAAAAATTTCATTAAAAAAAAATATGATCTTATAAAATAAACCAATATCAATGTAATATGAGGTTTTCATGTGCCTACCTTGAAACTTTTCATCAAAATAAAAATAAATGAAGTTCAAAACTGGGTCCAAAATCATGAAAATATTTATGAAATAAAATGATTTTTTTTCGACAATGCGTATGCCATCCAACCAAAGTAGGCATACTTTTGGATGGATAATTTTCTTGTTTATCATGATATGTAAAAATAATAACGAAATATACTTGGGAAAAAAAATTGTGTATGAAAAACTGGACCATAATCGTAATTTTATTTTACACTTGTTTTTATCCAATTTAGGACAGGATTTCGACATAAAATAAGTAAGGCATGGAAAGAGTGTTTATTTGACTATATTATTCACTGATAATTATTTGCACTTTCATATAAAAAGTATTCACAGCGATTTTTTTTCTTGGACTCGCCTCCCGCGCCCGCGCGTCTTCCACACCTGCGGAATTTTAAGGTAGTTCCTGATAAATTAGCCCAGAAGGCAAAGGGTTAAATATGTAAAAACGGCTAGAACCTGGGAATCAAGAACGGTGTTTTAAGCGCTAATAACTAACGCAACGGGCTCCTTTCATGAACGTGGTAGCAATGCTGGATTTATAGTTTTGTTAAGTATATGCCACTTCTCTTTGTGAAAGGAAATTGAAAATCTGCTGCCCTTTGGCTGTAGCCTATTAGTCAGCCACCCATAGGCCATGGCCTGTACGGCCTAATGGCAAATCCAGCGCTGCATGGGGAATGGGGAAAGTTGTGGATTACAATAAGTAATATATTTGGAAGCTGGCTACCGGATGTGGTGAGATTTTGACGCTTGAAAAGCTTGCCATAAAAAAAATAAAAAAATTAATTGTGCGAAGAAATCTTTCATATTGGTCGATAAAGCTATGGGAAAATCGTCTTTGTAGGAAAAGGGACCGTATGGCCTGCCGGAAAAAACCTAAGAATGTCAAGAGGAAGAGGCTTCCATTAGAACGTAATCTTAGCAACTACCTGTTTGGATAGGTTGAAAGTTTACCTTTTCAGTAACTCGGCATTTCTCCTATGTTTTTATTGCTCATCGGCATTTGTATAGACAGTGGACGATACGATAAAAACTTTCTGGACTTCAACAATTTCGAGCCTCAGTAGGGGTTAGTGTGTGCAACAAGGAGAAATTAGTTTTTCATGGCGTTCACAAGTATGAACTCAGTGGATACCTGTGGTGATGAGTGGCAAAGGAGGGTCTTTCTCTATGGTCTGTTAACCTCAAACACTATTTTAATACCTAAACTGATAGCATTTGTTCTGGTAGGCATCATATAATCTTGAAACACTTGACTATCATCAACCTTAACCAGGACCTTTTACTTATATGTAACCAACATACTTGTTACGACATAAATACGAAATAAATATTGAGACATTAAGGATATTAGGATACTTTATTTGCGAGTTAAGCATCATGCATAATTTCCAAAAAAGTATCCAGAAAAAAATATCAAGGTCAGTGTACAAGGGCTCCATTTGTTCAAGTTCCAAGATCATGCCTTTGATGCATGCCTTGGGGTGCTAAATATCTCATTTACATGCATTGTACAATGGTGCAAGCATTATTGTAACCTCTAATTAATTTCGACTAGCACATTTACAATGCATGAATGATTCAATCTTCTTCTTCTCTTCTTCTTCAGCCTTTTGTTGTCCACTGCTGGACGTAGGCCTCCCCGAGACTTCGCCAAGTTGTTCGGTCTCCAGTTTTTCTTCGCCAGTTGTCACCTGCTGCCTGACGTATATCGTCTGACCAACGTGCTGGCAGTTTGCCGACGCTTCTTTTTCCATTTGATTCAATAATCAACCAATGTCACCAGCCTTTCGTTGTGTCAACAGGTGGCAAAATATGAAGATGATGCTGATCATCGGCGCTATCGGTGCCGTAGTGCTGATCATCATCATCGTGTCGGTGTGGCCCAGCGGTAGCTCCTCCAACTCCGCCCCGGCCACTGCGGCGCCCACCGTCGCTGCCGTGGACGCGCCCACCCCTGCGCCCCTCCTCGGCGGTAGCGGCTAGTTCCACGCCCGCACACCTACACACACTCACTCGCTAACTAAAGCATCTGCTGGATAGCTTGAGGCCGAAGTGCATTGTCCACTTCCTTACTCGGGTGCTGAAACAAGTGTGCAGAACGGAATTTTGTTAGTTGATGTGATTGTAGACATGAGTATGAAGTGTATTTGTTGTAAAGCATCACCAGAAGCACAGGAGTCTTGCTGTTTGGGGGCAGGCTTCTCGGAGCGACATCGACGTAACTTCATAATTGTTTTGTAACATTCATAATTGTCTAACAATAAAACTTTTCTTGGACTGTCCTACTCAACGTCTGTGCTTTGAGTATAAATCGTTTATAGAATGTTTTCTATTTGAATGTGACACTAAAAAATATTACATGGAAATTATTAGTCTATTCTCACCTATTTAGCAGAAGACATTAAAAAAAAGGGTTATATTTAAAGGATGTTTTCAGTATAAAAGAAAATTAAGGATGCTTTGACTACCTTTTGAATTATAATTGTGTTGAGCGGTCTGGGCATGTACTAACGTTCCTTTATGCTATATGTAGCGGTACATTCACTTTGGTCTCAAGCTATTCGATGGACACTTTATACATGAGTGGGAGCAAAGTTACTTTGATGTACACACGGGACCCATTTCCATATCCTGAACATTGGATTTACCTTTAAATGTTACAAAATGACTATGTATAGGTGTTATCACAACTGTATTCTGTATAAAGAGCCTTTGCTCTGCGTCCATTATTGCAGTAAAATTACTATATTGCATTGAGAACCTGCCCAGTGATCGCAGGCTATGCAGGTCTAAAGATCAGATGAAACCAGTGTAGAATGAGAATGAGATAAATTCAAGAATTTATGGTATAAGGTGTGTTTTGTAAAGTGCGGGTCCATCTACATCTAGGGTCACATGTTAAGAACGGCCCGTAAGCTATGCTCCCCATACAAACGTAGTTTACTAATAATTTGGAAACCGCTATTCCAATTAAATTGATATTTAATATCTAATATCAGGTAACAATTATCTGTGTCTGCATGCTTTTGTTTTTTTTTTAAATCCAAACCGAATGAAATGAAAGCAAAAAGAAAATCGTCATACGAATTTTGTTTTCTCTATGGTTTGACCCAGAATACATTTACCGAAAAAACAAAGGCATGCAGACGCAGATATTTGTAGCCTAATATTAGATACCAAATATCAAGTAAGTTGGAACATTGGTTTTCAAATGATTAGTAAACTACGTTTGTATGGGAGGCGAAATTTTCAGGTGCTTACGGGCCGACCTTAAGGGAAGAAAATAACAATGTAGCTTGTTGGCACACTGTAATCTAGTACTTAGTTGTTTTTACAAAGCCTAGCTTCTACATCTTATTTAAAAATGATGCAGTGTGCTTGACTATAGACAACTCCATAACACTGTTTGTTCTTTCACTATACATTTCTAAAACATAGTGCGTGCATGTTTTGACAGAGCAGAACCTACGTATTCCGCAGGGTTTAAAATTGCTTCAGATGTGTGCGTATCACGTTTCTGCTCATCCCTCTTGCCGTGTTGGCCACTGGTTGATGCATGTAGTGCAATGTATTTTTTTCGTAACGACTGAAAAATATTTTGTAATGCTCTTTACATTTACCGATATCGCAACAAAACAGGTCGCACAATTTGAACATGTTTTTCGAAGTAAGGTTATACATTTTTGGTATATGTACAGATAGCTATTTAAGGGTTATTACCCTCAAAAGAAATATATCTTTGTACTCTGTTTATACATCGCCAATATACTTAGAATGTTTTAAATGATCATTGCATTTAAAAAAAATAATTAAATCCATATGTGCCTAAAATGTTAATAAAAAGTTATGATAAAATTATTCGTGTTCCAAATGTTAGCTGGGAAAAGATTTTCTCCAACAGCAAGTAGGTTAGGTTTTTGCATTACTGTTTGGGTTTAAAAAAGTGTTGATGATTTTTCATTCAATATCTGCCTTATGAAGCAACTGTGAATTATTGGTGATAAAAACATTTTCTGCATTTTCATTACTCCAAGAGTTAAAATAGAGTTAAACAATTAATTATATTATTATAACCTATAGTATAGTGAATGTTATTGGGGACAAAGGTTTATACAATATGTTATCGGGAAGCACATTTTGGTATTAATATTTAGGTTAACGAGTGCAACAGGTACAACTCGTTATTTTAGAATATATTTTGAGTTGAATTTGTTTCTTGAATTAAATTCTATCATAAATATCCAGAAAGCTACGTTATCAATTCAATGCACATAAATGTACCTAATGGACGGGAATATAGTGGAATAAGTTTGACCATAAACAGTTAACATCATACACTACACAGTATTGAATTGTATTTGTGGTGGATTTTCCTTTTTCGGCATTATTCACTCATGTTCATGACTTCTGTTATCCGTTTGGTTTGCCTCACTTTAATCTAAATAAATGCGAGCTGCCAAATATTAGGTATGTTTATGATAAATTGTATATGCAACTATTTGTGTAGGTGCCAGGCAATGAGATTCTTGTTGTTATGGTAGTACTTTTTTTATCATACTATATTATCTAAGATCAATAAATATAATTTAATGAAACATTGACATTTTATTGGTTTGAGGAAACATTTTCAATGACTCAAGTTTCAAGTTATAAGGAGTTTTGTCAGCCTCGATAACCCAGTGGCCCGACGCCTTGCGATTCGATAAGTTTGGTGAAGCACAGTTGGGTTCTTGATGGGTGACCGTTGAGGCTGGCCGTGGTTCGGATTCCACGTAAAACTGTAGGTCCCCTTCCTTACTAGGTGTTAGGATTAATCCCAACCGGGTTGGTACCATCTCATTGAATGAATGGTGGTGGAAGCGTCAATGAAAATTATCCGTATTTTTCATCTAGTTCAATGAAGCCAAACAATATAAGGAAGGTCCTGGCATGGCATCTAGTTGCCATGTGGTGTGTATCCTAACATCTGACGGTCAGTTTGGTATTAGCCATCCATGTCCAGTTACGTAAAAATATCTAAAATAGATACGTACGACCATGGCGCCATCTACTTTTACGCGAACACCCCCTTAAAATTCTACTTTTTTAGGGTTCCGTACCCAAAGGGTAAAAACGGAACCCTATTACTAAGCCTCCGCTGTCCGTCCGTCCGTCCGTCCGTCCGTCTGTCACAGGGCTGTATCTCGTGAACCGTAATAGGTAGGAAGCTGAAATTTTCAAGGAGTGTGTATTTATTTTGCCGCTATAACAACAAATAGGTAAAATAATAAAATAATAATAATTAAAGAGGGGCCCCATACAAAAAATGTGTAAACATTTTTTTTTGTTAAATCTTGTACGGAACCCTTCGTGTGCGAATCCGACTCGCACTTGGCCGGTTTTTATTGATCTAGTAAACGAAAAGTTTCCCTCAAAAATAATTAAATGGGCATGTAATATAAAACATTTCAATAAAATTCATCCGAGGGTGTGACATAGAAGGTCTGGCATGACAAAATTACAAAGTTTTACGTAAAAGAAACAAAGCAATTACGGAACCCTAAATATAAACTTTTCCGCTCCAATCTCTGTCCGCTCTATCATAAAAAACAATAAGCGCTGCAAAAGAAAGCAAGAGTAGGTATCAAGGCGTTATCAAAGTATCAAAATGTTATCAGAGTGATAGTGCAGAAGGAACTTGTTACCGTTAAAATATCTTAGGATATTGAATAAACGTGAAATCCAATAATGTTATTGCCTTAGACCAGTCCAAAGCCTTTACTTAGGGCCTACAGCCTTTCTTAGCAGCTTACAATCAATACCATTACAAGATAATCAGAACTTTAGTGATAAAGGCCCTGTGTGTCTATGAAAGTAAATCTATGTGTGATAAAGGCCAAGTGTCTATGAAAATGAATCGGCACTTGGTGAAAACCAGGCCTTTTTCACCTACTGCTGATTAGCTTAACATATTAAGCGCCTTTCTTGCCCTTAATAATATGCAAGCTGCTAAGAAAGGACTTTAATGTGTGGCGATTAAGCTAATCAGCAGTAGGTGAAATATGTCCTAGACTAACAACGCTATTCTAAGGTTATCGTCACGTAAAGCGCTGCTTTTGTATGGAGAGCGTAATTTTGTGATACTTTTTGACTAGCAACCGAAATTCGTTAGCATGGGTCAGAGGTGTGGGATAAACCCTACCACCTAGTTAGTAATCTACAGTTTTAAGTAGCTTCTGAAGCACGAACAACAAATCCCTAAGTCGCCTCTTACGGACACTTGTTTTATTTTCAAGCGCCGGAACCCACGCGGCACCGCGCTCCTGGCAGTTGCAGTTATATTTTCTTGGAGTAAATGCGTACAAAGCGACTCGTTCGCTATGTATCCTGTGGGAAGGCTTCCTGCCTGAATAATCGTGCGACCTGAAAACAAAAAATGCTAATTTTTCATTCTTCTAATTTGTTTTCTTGAATATGGTTTAACCTGTTGATGTTTTGTCTGTGTCCTGCAAGTTTGCTATAAAATAAAAAATAAAACTAACAAACAGTGGGAAAACGAACAACTGGATATGAAAAACCGGCCAAGTGCGAGTCGGATTCGCACACGAAGGGTTCCGTACCTTCGTACAAGATTTAACAATAAAATAAATTAACACATTTTTTGTATGGGGCCCCCCTTTAATTATTATTATTAATTTTATTTTACTTATTTGTTATAGCGGCAAAATAAATCCACACTCTGTGAAAATTTCAGCTTCCTACCTATTGCGGTTAACGAGATACAGCCCTGTGACAGACGGACGGACGGACAGCCGAGGCTTAGTAATAGGGTTCCGTTTTTACCCTTTGGGTACGGAACCCTAAAAAAGGATACGTTTCCTTTTACAACGGAACATATTTGAATTTGTAATTCCTACGCAAATAAAAGTTAGCCACGTTAAAGTGGTCAGCTTGTGGAAACGGCAATTTCATAGGTAAGGACCTAATAGGTCCTTATATATTTTTAAGTACTTAATTTCAAAGTGCGGCCAGCTCTCACTGATTCGACCTCGTGTGAGTGGGAGTGAGTTAAAATCATCATGACTACCTCATGACATGTGAAGTGTCACGTTACCTGATTACCTATCTTTAACGTAGGAATATCTGGTTTTCTCAGGTGCCAGCGCTCACATTATTAGATATATTGTGCTCGTCAGTATAGGCCGAATTGGAAATATTTTACTATTAGGTACCTAGTCTGTGATATCATAGAATAAATATATATTTCTAATCTATGGTGATATGCTAAACTGGTCTTGCGAACAGACGGGTGGGCGGTGCGATGGTCGCGGTGGCCAGGTACTATTCCTTCCTACGCCATCGGTCCTGCTCACTTCCAAATATGGCATCGAGCCACGCTTCCTACCCACCACAGCCGCAACATTTCCGTACTGGTCTGATGACTAAGCTAACAGATATCCAAGTAAGATAGGTGTCTACTTCGTGGTGTGTAAATGGGCCAGAAATTTCCAAAACTATCTGGACTTGACGGGCAAATCGCAGCATTTTCTATGCAGGCATACGGCGACACCAGTCAGTCAGCTAGTCAGCGTGTTTGGGTCCACTGCTGGACATCGCCTCTCCAAATTTCCTCCAGTCCTCCCGGCCGTCAGCGGAACGTGCATATGGTGAGAGCCCCCAAAAAGGTGCCCGACGACAGGGGGGATCCGGGAGGGAGGGGGGGAAGGACATGTTTCAGGAGAACCGTCGTTTTTTTTTATGCGACCTGACATGGATGGCTAATACCACACAACTACCGTTATGATATTAGCCCAATACACCACATTCCCGAAGGAATTAGGTGCCATGCCAGGACCTTCCCGTTATGAGCATGGCTACATTGAACTGGATGGAAAACACGGACAATTTTTCATTGCCGCTTCGACCATCTTTTCATCCAATGCGATCCAAACCCTACCACCTAGTAGGGGAAGGGGACCTACAGTTTTACATGGATTCCGAACCATGGAGCAGCTCGCATTCGTGACGAAATGCACTTATCAAACTCTGAAAGAGAAAGACAGTGGTGCATGTCGGAATCGAACCCAGGCCTCTGGTACGCTAGGCCAGTCCCCGCGCCACTAGGCTACGAGCCGCTCAGATCAGACGAGCGAGCTCGTACGTCGTTTCGAGTTTCGAACAATGTTCATTGCTGCTTTGAACATCTTGACTTGACTATCTGAGTGCCGTGCCGGATGCGGTGCCCTAAGACGCCCGTGCACTACTCGTGGAGGTGTCCTCGCACCGTGTGTGTGTCCAAGGCCCTAGGTTAGGCCTAGAGACGTACATACTCTGTCTATCGGTTCATTCCTCTGTCCCAACTCTCCAACTGGTAAACAAGGAACTTCTATGTCCAAAGAAAACGCATGAGAATGATGACCTTCGTAGGAATCCACGGGTGAAAAATCCACTAGTTTTGACCCTTGAAGCAGCTTTAAAAATAAAGCGATGCCGTCCTGCTATTGACGTAATAACGGCGTAATAGCCGCTAATTGCTTTCAGTTCAATGAGTGTGTAAGTAAGTAGATAATTCGATTCGAAAAGGAAAGTAGATGATCAATATATTTAAGTATACACGAGGGGCTGAAGCGGCGTAAAATATGCGGAAATAAAAAAAAATCATGCTTTAATCACTCGATGAATATATACTTATGGCCCGACATTTTACGAATAATTCGTCTTCTTCGTTCTATCCGACACAAATCTTTAAAAAAATACATCGGTGCGCAGAGCCCCTGGGCAGTTGCCTACACTGCCCTATGGATAATCCGGCCCAGCGCGGAACACCACGTTTCTTATTTAAAAACATAATGGAACTTTCTCTCATTCCCGAAGGACCTGAATGTCATGTTGTACAGAAAACGGCTGTAATCGAAACGAATAAACACAGGGTGAACGAATCCAGGCGGACTGAGCCACGAAATGGTTCGCAGTTCGCACCGAAACATAAAGTGACGGGATAACGTCACGTAAAGAGAAACGTGCATCTATCATTTTACATGATAGATCGATGGGTCACTTTTTGGTGCGGAACCCATGTAAAAATCTACTATATAGTGGTTGAGTGCAATATGATGCGGGAGTAATATTTTTCATGGTTTTACTTTAATTTTAACGTAGCCATCCTCATATAAAGGGATGGCCATGGCATGGTACCCAGTTCCGTCGTCGGCGTTAATTCTTGCGTTTTTCCGTTGAATAAAACGGCGCGTTTTTATAGCCAGTTCTTCTCTCAGGATCCTAAGACCTGCAGGTCTATTCTAGAAAACCGCTTTTATAGCGATTTTCAAAGCGATTTATTCGACGGAAAACCTTGATTGATTAAAAAAACTATGCTCCGAAATATTTTGGTCAAGAAAATCGCTTTGGAAACCGCTACAAAAGCGGTTTTCTAGACACAGGATTCCTAATTCCTGATTACTGAATGCCAGGAATATACCTGCAGAGCCTTAGGCTAGACCATGGGCAATCTGTAAAATATGGCTTCTGGATGAGTCGGATTCTACTAAATACATACACTAATTGAGGTTATTCTGGAGGTAATAAAACTGCTTTGCCCGTACCAATTTTTTAATAACAATAAACCTATAAGAAGGGATCTGTCTGATCAAATACGTGATTGTTTTGTGTTAATTCTTGTACGATGGTACGGATCCCTTCGTGTGCAAGTCCGACTCGCACTTAGGCGGTTTTTAGGGTTCCGTACCCAAAGGGTGAACACGGAACCCTATTACTAAGCGTCTGCTGTCCGACCGTCCGTCCGTCCGTCAGTCTGTCACAGGGCTGTATCTCATGAACCGTAATAGGTAGGCAGCTGAAATTTTTACAGAGTTTGTATTAATTTTGCCGCTATAACAACAAATAGGTAAAATAAAAAATAAAAAAATAATAATGGGTGGTCCCATACAAAAAACGTGATTTTTTTGTGTTAAATCTCGTACGATGGTACGGATCCCTTCGTGTGCAAGTCCGACTCGCACTTGGCCGGTTTTTTATCTGAGCTGTACACGGAGTTATCTTGTTGGTCATAAGGCAGCGGTTCACGGCACATGAGTGACTTAATAAATAAAACCTTGTTAGTTCTCGGATCCCGTGCTCCCCTGAAGGCCTCGGTTTCCGTTCAGCACCGCCACAGCTCTCGCTGTGCTGCTATATTTAGGTTTCATGATGCGTCTAGCGAACGATGTTCGCCAGAACTCTGACATGCTATGGTAAACTTAAGGCTCCAACTGACTCCAGCGTTCAGCAAACAAACGATAATGGCGATCTCAGGAAGCATTGAGTTTGCGTTAGGGTTCATTGTTGTATGCGCGTGAAAATCGAGCGCGACGAAGCGAAATTTAGGTTTTTGACCTGTAAAGTCTACTCTCTAAATTTAATTAATATATATTTCACGGTTATTCACTAGATAAATATGTGAAATATGTGAAATATGTACCATAAAAAAGAAAATTGTCGAAATCATTTATAGTTTCCAAGCGCCGGCTTGAAAACCTAGTAAAAACTTGTAAATAGGTGTTAACAAACATATATTTTTTAAAGAATATAAGTAACTTATTAAAACCGTTTTACGGCCATACACTAGAAAATAATCTAAACTTTGATATTTAGATTTTTTACCGGTGTTTATGCTTAAGCGACGCTGAGATAAAATAAAAATAAACCCAAAATGTTGGAGGTTAGTGTCATATGGCGCCTTCACGTCCGATAACCGTGACTGCTCACATGCGCTGCGGTGAACCACGTTGAATGCCGTGCCGTAATACATCTACCTAGTTTTCGATTTACATGTTCGCTGTGTAAACTACACTTCGAGGGCGTGATGTCACCACCTCATTGTATGACCTGAGGTCATCTTTGCTGGCAACGCGATCACTGATCACTGATATTTTTTTTAATTTGATTAGTTTATTGAAGACAAGACAATTTAAAAAATTCCGTACATCACACACTAACTATGAATAAATTCTTTGAGGTCTGAAGATGGTGGAAAGGTGCCCACAGTAGTTACTAGCAGAATTTCCGCGCTGTACAGCCAAACTCGGCGTCTGTAATTGAAACCGTCATTCCTGTCGATTCTCCCGTTAGTTAATTAATATTGTTGAATATTGAGTGTTCCAAAATGAATCATTACAGGTGTTACATACACCAGTATTATTACACAATCATATCGGAAGAATAAGAGGTTTACCATCTACCAATTGACCTTGACTTCAAAAGAAATTTCGATACATATTGATGAAACCCATATTTTGTTGGTGTCAACCTCTCAAATACCATAGAATAAATTAATTCACTGGGTGAACTGGGTTACATTTCGTTCATAACGAAATGCTAACTGTTAAGGTGGCCCAACCCGCTCAACTCCCCATACAAACGGGGAAAGAAGATCACGCCCATATTTCATTTTCTCTTTTATATCCCAAAATCTGCTCAAAAGAGCTTTATTTGATCGAACTAGATGTCTGATGACCATTGGCATTGTAAAATTGTGTTTGGTTTCCAAGTTATAAGGTCCGAAAGTTCGAATTTTTCGACGATAGTTGAAGCTGCAATGAGAATACATTTCTAACATAAACATATCTACAATAGAAACTATACACATTACTAAGATATTTATTTCTACATAATATGTACAACAGCAGTTGTCGTTTACTTGTGTACAATTTGCTGGGACTAAATAGTTTTTTCATTCAGTTCAATAAAAAATAAAATTATGGGAAGTGGAAAGAACTGGCCGGGTGAATAGCAGGTGAACAGGCAAGAAACTGATTAAACCTGACATTTATTTGCATTTCGTCCAAGTGAGCTGAAATTTACCACTTGGCAAGATCCTGCTATTCACCTGGCGGCCTATTTACCATGGTAAAAACCCAGGCGAGTTTTCGGATCGGGGTGTACTCGGACTGAGCGATCGCTGTGTCGACCCCTGTGGTATTGATCGCGGCTCCGTTATGAGGCAGCTGTGTGGAGTCGCGGTGGATATGCGGTCGTTGCGGCGGTGGTGGCGGCAGGTGCGGGGCGGCGGCGGCTGTACCGGCTGGTACCTTCTACCAGTTTACCTCTACGTCATCCTGCGAGCTCTAACCACAGATTTGGGAAGGCCTGTGCTTCTCATTTCTGTGGTTCTGCCATTTCATGCCTCGGTAGCCCAGTGGAGCGACGCCTTGCGTTTATATAAACTGGGTGAAGCAACTCTGAGCGCAGTCGAGTTCTTGATGGGTGACTGTTTTCGACCGTTGAGGCTAACCGTGGATCGGATTCCACATAAGTACCTTATTCTGGTAGTCAAATTACACTTAGCTATGCCACAGAATATTTGGTGGGCAAATGGACCGATATTTTTTAGGGTTCCGTACCCTAAGAGTGCCAGCGGAACCCTATTATTAAGCCTCCGCTGTGCGTCCGTCCGTCCGTCTGTCAAAGGGCTGTATCTCATGAACCGTAATAGGTAGGCAGCTGAAATTTTCACAGAGTGTGTATTTATTTTGCCGCTATAACAACAAATATGTCAAATAAAAAAATAATAAAAATGAAAGGGGAGCCCCGTACAAAAAATTAGATTTTTTCCTTTTAAAATCTTGTACGATGGTACGGAACCCTTCGTGTGCGAGTCCGACTCGCACTTGGCCGGTTTTTTTTAGATAAGTGGGGTAATTTGCAAACTTCGTTGAAATCGCAGCCTCAAACTCTTTTAACTTTTTTTTTATTATTCTATCAGCACGAAATAAAAACTATTGGATTTTAAGATAGATCCTTGTTTTGTAAAAACTATTATTTGATGACGTTAATATCATGAAACGGACTTTTGATCTCCCAAAATCCCGAGGATGAATAAAAATATGATAAAATCTTAATTTCTTTATTCATTAAAAAAAACTGACAACCAGACCTGAGTTTGTTTACGACCTGTTGAAAAGGGCTAAACTGGCGAACTTTTAAAAAGAAAATGAATCTCTCAATTACTGTCAATTTTCTTAAAAATAAATAAGGAAATGAAGATTCTGTAATATTCTCTAAAGTTCTCGGGACCTTGGGAGGTCATAAGTTCTATTATTTATTCTGGCACACTAGCTAGATTTCGGTGCTAGCTACATACTACCATAGATTATACTATACCTAGCGTATCCATCTGCACTGTTGTTCCGAGCCGGAATTAGGTAAAACTATGTTACGGTTAAAGCTTGATGTCGGTTAGGGTCCTACGATTTTCCCCTTGTACCCGTATCGAGTGCACTTATTTCGAGTTTATGGTAAGAAAATAAAATAACCTGACCATTCTTTTCCGTATTTTGAAACATAAATGTATTCGTATTTATTTTGTTGAAAAAAAAAACCCGTTAAGGTACATTTACCTAAGCATCGACTGTAAATTGGTGCGCACTCAACAAAGATTACTGATTTTCGTGGACATATAGGTAGTCATTGTTAGAAAACATTCTTAGCTGTCTATAGGTACGCCACAAAAGAGAAATTGACGATAGTGAGTATGGACATAATTTATGATGCATTACTCCGTTATATTTATTAGTTACACGAAAGTATTTTAATATGTACTTATTTATGTAAAACGTGTGAACCTCGAGCAAAGAATGTTTAATCCGCGGGGTCAGTCACTCAGGGAATCTGATGCAAAATAGTTTAATAATCTCAGGTAATCTCAGGTGGGAGTCCGGGGAATCTGGTGGAAGTGCGAAAAATCTTTGGAAATCTGTAGTAATTTTAAGGAATCTGGAAATCTTAAGGAAACATTGAAAATCTGACATATTCATTGGTAATTTGAGTAATTTTAGGTGCGGGAGTTCGAAGAATGTGAAGACCCGATGGTCTCCACATGACCACAAAAGCCGCATGACCTTTTTTTTGCTCATTCATTTTTCAGTATTCAAGTTAAATTGGAAGAGAACATTCTGTTTTGGAGACCATCGACCGCATGAATATTTAGGAATCTTTGGAATTAACAAATTCGACAAAAATGGAGTGGTGTCGCAAGGCATGCGTCCAGGTATGGTTTTGCTAAAGTGCGCCATAGCCATAGACAGGCATCGCAATCAAACAAATGATTCACTAAATTAATTCTGAGCCTCTGATGAAGATCTACGTACTAGGAAGGAAGAGGGAGTTCTCGTTCATTCGAATGACGCGCCTCGCGATGCGTGTGGGTTCACAAGTAACGGCTTTCAAGTTCTCGAACTTGCCACCAGCACTCCGCCGGCGGCCGCGGCGCTGCAGTCGCCCGAAGCTATTTAAAACTGTGTGCGCAGGCTCCAACATCAGAACCGCGAGTTTGTTAACGATCAGTCAGTCTCGGAGTGTGCCCCCCCGAGTAAACGTGTCCGTGAACCGTGTCGATCCAGCGAGTGTTTGTTTGGAACAGTTTTGGGCTAAAACCACAGTGAAAATGGCAGATTCAGGTCTCAGGAGGAACATCCCTATCAAACTCGGCGACTTTTCCGTCATCGACACAGAGTTCTCAAGCATACGAGAGCGATTCGATGCGGAAATGAGGAAGATGGAGGAGGAGATGAGCAAATTCCGATCGGAGCTTATGAACCGAGAAAGCAACAACTTCTTCAAAAGCACAACGAGGTAGATGAAATGCACTATTTTGTATGCATCACTGTTTTCTAGTATTAATCCTAAGGGATTCTAATAAGAATGTCGCGGTCCATCGTGATCTTCGAAGTGAAACGTGGATTCTTTAACTGGCGATAGTATATGTAGGTGTAAATGTATACCTACGTTGTCATATTGTTTATTACACTGTGACCGAAATGAACGAACCTTGAAAAGCCGAGTCGCCCGTGTCGAGTTTTTATGGCGAGACATTATTTATTCCGTCCATACAATATGATTATACGAGTCGGGTTTCCTTTAAGGGAATCTTGAATTAATGATTAGCTCGAGGCCAGCGGCTGGAATATTGCATCGGAAGCGGCGGCGCGGCGTCGCCTCGAGGGTTACGCAAAGCGGCGGGATCTGGGGTGGAGCATTCAGATGGATATCTCGTTGGCATGTCCATTTAAAGTGTGCAGCGCTACGTAACACTGACGCGGGGTGATGTCATAAATAGAAATAGCAACTAACACCGATCCGCTGCTGCCGAAGCGCGTTGTAGCGCCGCTGTTCATGTAAATAAAGCCGGCGATGTTCAATATTGGATGTTTGTTTTACGATATTTCATTGCACAGAAGCCTGGGGGATAAAATACGAATGGCAATACATACAAGAAAAGACGGTCTATGTAGTTTTCATACTTGCGGCACAGAATAAGTAACTTGCGGGTAGAAATAAATCCACTCTAATCCTCGCGACGAATGTTGTGGTGACAGTTGACAAGTGACACTGACAGATAAATTTTAGATCATAGACTTGTTTTCACTATATCACGGAACAAATCCACAGATTTTGGTACATCCTAGCATTGACACAGAATACAATAAAATAATAGATTGATTATAGATGTTAAATATGCTTTCTGTGTAGGTAGATACCCTTGTAATAAGCTAAATAACTAACATAGCGATTTTATGCCTAGTAGGTACCTACAATACGCGGTTGTTTAGAAGAGGAAATTAGGTTGTACGCCCACTGAAATCGATTTGTTCAATTAAATTGGATCTCCTGCCACAATGTAGCAGTGTCCACTTATTCCTATACACCTATATCTGTATGTATTGGGTAAACGAATCGAATACCTATGTAGCAACGGTAGACATCGAAATGAGCATGACCTAATTCGAAGTGGTTTCAGTTGGACGCTAGTGACGTCACCGCATTGACACTCGCTCCGTATTATTTGCACACACTCACAGCCTAGCCGCCTTGACTCATTCCCTTCCTACAAGAAAAGATGGCGACTTATTTAAATTGAATCAACATGCTTGTTGCTTCGAAATGGACATGACCAATTGTATGCAAACATGCTACGGAGAATTTAATGAATGGTAGGTACATACGTCATTCGTATTTTTAGCTCACTGTGTCGAAAAGGTGTGAATGCGGCATGTAGGCGTCACGGCGTCCGGTCCGCCCATACGCGTGTCGACCTCACACCATGGTGGCATTGACAAACAGGAATGAAGGAAACGGGTATAAACGAAATCAGCTAATAATAAAATATCGTTCCGACCAGTCCTGACCTCTGCCTGTATGCGGACGATGTACCATCGACGACATAAGTCCAGTAGCACCCTACGGTCGGGTTTGTTTTGCACATGTTGCGTCTCGGCGTGACCCTTCCCTCGCCGACCGGAGCTTGGACGAAAAAAAATCATGACTTATAGACCAGCGAAGTTTCTGTGCGGGTTCTTCTTTGCCGGGTTGATCGAATCCGCGGATTCATTAAATTGTGACTTGACTTAGCCCCGGTTGCACGAAGAAACGGCTGAGTTAATCAATGTTAAAATACGTCACTTTTAGTGAACCGCATAGAGTTCCTTCCATACTGTCCACACAAAGTGACGTGTTTGATCATACTTTGACTTTGATTTAGATTTTTTGTTCTTTCGGAAACTCGGCTTAGTGTTGTTTGGCTTTTTTTTATGTAACTGCACAATACCGAACTGACCTTCAGATATTAGCCTAACACATCACATGAGAACTAGGTGCCCTGCCAGGACCTTTCTTATATTGCTCGGCTACATTTAACTGGATGGATAACACGATGTTGATTTGGCCACAAAAAAGGAGCACAATGAAAAACATTACAATACACTGCAACTGGATGGCGCGGGCTTTTATGTGTAAATGCTGAGACTGCAAAAAGTTGTAAGTAGGTCGCGCTATGATGTTTATGTATCGTGGTTTCCAAGCAACCTGCCGTCGCCATTAGCTAGTGACGTAACCAGGGACTTGTTATATGTGGGAGAAGTCAGGCTATTTTCGGATTAGCAAAAAAAGGTCATGCCTTGATAATTGGAAATTACTAGATTAATAATCCTATAATGTTCTATTATATTAAAAAAAAAAACAATAAGCAAATAAACGGCACGCCTTTAAAAATTATAAGGGGGGGGGGGCGTGGCCACCTATGCCCCTACCTCGCTACGTCCATGTCACTAGCACGTCGGTTGACGTCACTCCTGTACACAAACCGTATATAGAACACATTCCTTCACGTGAGATGTTAACGACCTCCGGAGTAGATTTATTGCTGCATTGAATGCCGTTCGTGCACTGTGTGTAATGCAGAGGTACTACTAATAAAATAATTGGAATGATACGTCCAGAAACATGTAAGATTTAAAAACGTAGATATTCAATGTTTAAACAAATGAACAAGTAAACTAAGATAACAATGTCAATGCCTGTTTGCATTACCTATCTTTATAATATATATGTAGTACCTACCTAATTATTGTGAAAATAATAATCCTATAAACATTTAATCTGTTGTGTACCTATTCGGTGTGTCCAATTCAAACATTCTGCATTGCAGTTGAAACTAACAATTTGTGTTGGTTTTTGCATGTCTTACAATTTTGAATCCGTTTCTTCTGGAGGACTGTCGTCGTCGAGTAAGAAATCGTCGGAGAGGTAAATTAATACTAAAGTAGCACCATCTATGTATGTATTTAAATTGTTTGTTTTGTACTTGCGTGCATGTTTCGGTTTCAATACAAAATAAGTACTTTATAATTTGAAGTAGTTAGTACATAATTCGTGCATTAATTTTTTGGATATCTTAGAAAAACCTATAACTATCACAGTAAAAGTTTAATTATTCACATGCGAGTCAATAGTGTTACTAAAAATGTAGATATATTTTGTAAGTAGATATATTTTGCACGCAAAGGTATAAAGGTGGCACGTTTGTTGTAACCTAAATATGTTTGAATAAATTTAAGGTTTATAAGAATCCGTCCGTGTACAGTATTTTGAAAGCAAAGAACCCTTTTCAAGTTAGGATTACTGTAGAGTTAAACATAATATTGTGGTCGAAAACTGTGCTAATGTTTGTTAGGTAGGTACTTTATAAAACAGAAATTGAGTATACATATGTATGTATGCATGCATCAAAGACGAAACGAATTGGAAATACAGTATTTCAAGGTCGCTCAATAATGCATAGGTATAAATTAGTTTAAAACAAATTATGACGTATTGCTTATCGGTTGATGACGATACTTAAATATTGTTATTTTAAAATGCTGCACGTTATAAAACAACTAATTTCGGTTACGTAAATGAGTTTGTTAGTTTTCCAGGGTTTAAAAGATTGACAGTGATGAAGATGCCATTAAATATGGATTTAGGGCATAACTCGCTCAATTGAATCATACCATTGTTGAGTCCTTCCAAATAATATCTGTATCGACGAATTTATTTAGTTTCGAGCTGTACACTTCACTTTGCAGATTTCAAGTTGAACATATATTCATATAAAACCAAACCAGAACCATTTGGAATATCAAATAATGTCAGTGAATGCGGTAATTTCTTATGAGTATTCCCTCCGTGAATTATACAAAAGGTTGAAATGTTTTTGACATGCTCACATGTCACATGAACTATGTGCACAAATTGCTATGCACGTTAAATGACAAACAGATGGATGATCTCATCCTTTGTGAATCGACCTTCAATTATTTACGTCAGGTTCGAATGATAATTGATCTAAAGCGGAGGTTTCAGTTATATGAGATAAGCACGCGAATCGGTCCCGTACCTCAACATACCAGAACACACAACACTTTTATTTAAAAGTCAAACAACGGCGCAAAAATGAATTTACATGAGCACATATTATATGTATTCAATCAATCAATATAGTGATATTAGCAGGTTCCCAAGGCATGCGGGTGTTAGGTAGGTAGCTTATCTGGCAGGTGACCTAACTAATGAGCGAATATGACTGTGCTAACCCTATTTCGTTACCTATTTCGAGTGGGAGATGCTTCATTAAAGTGTTAGATATTATTTTAACTAAGTGTTGACACGCTGCACCAGGTGTGGAGAGCTCACGCTTATTTTTAGTAGCATTTCTGTACCTACACGTGTGCCAGATATAACAGTTATGATGGGACTTCTTTGAAGATATTCTGGGTGGGGTGTCACCTTCATCATCTTCGTATATAGTAGTATACGTACGCATTTTAGTATTTGGTTTAGTACATTCGTTTTCGTCGTTGTGGTCTTTCAGTCGTATTCAGAGGAGTTACCTCAAAAAAAATAAAAAAAACAAAATTTAGTACGCGGACTAACCATAAAAAATGCTATTTAGTCCGGCGATAATCCCAGTATTAAAGTTAGTCCGCCCAATCTGAATACGTTAGCGGTTATTTTAAAAAAATGTATTGTTTTCCGGCTTAATAAATGAGTAATAATAGGTGTCATTAGTACAATAACATTTGTAAATAAGGTGTAGTATCGCAATTATATATTACCGATGCATTGCCTAAATTTCTTAAAATGCCTTGCAAGCAGTGATGCACTTGCACTAAGGAATGTGATAGATATGTATGTATGTATGACTGGAAGCAAGGACCCATTAATTAAAGAAAGAGCCCAGTAAAAATAACTGCTTTACAAATATACTGCAAAAAAGTATATTTACTTAATTCGCACATGCACTACTTTAAAAACAATATGACTATTCAGCAAATTGCCAGTACCGCGTACCGCAGTACTGCCATAATCCCTTGAACTCGCTGCGTTTCACGACTATGTTCATTATTCTTCGATAGTTTTAGGTTATTTTAAAATGCTGACAAGTTTTAAGACAACAAGGGAAGCACCGAAGAGAGCACCTCTAAATGGCAGCTTTTGCGAGAATCCAGGACATCCGTTTATTTCCTTTAGTTTTCTTGAGGCATGATCTATGGGTCGCCCTCCACTACAACGTTTGTGGCGCGTTGTTTCAGCTCGACAACATCGTCTCAGCAGCACAGCGACAGCCGGCAGCTAGCGGAGCCGAGCGCCGGCCACTGGGTGGACAGCCTCAACTCGCCGCTGATCCAGGACGAGGGTGACGGCAAGTCGCTAAAGCTGCGTTTCGACGTCAGCCAGTACACGCCAGAGGAGATCGTCGTCAAGACCGTTGATAACAAACTATTGGTGAGACTCTATCTGCATTCATACTATATTAATGAACCGATTAACGCTAAGAACAGACGATTAATTCCAATTGCTAATATCTAACGCATTTTTAAAAGGAAATAATTTGCAAAAATGCACTAAATTCAGAGCCCACGGCAATTTTCTATTTAATATTTCCTAACACTAAATCTCGAAATAAATACGTTGTTTAAAATAAAATAAAATTCCCTTTCTGGCTCCCGAAAACCGAACATTTGGCCACAGGTTTGAGGTTGACTGATGTGATGTCAACCTCGTTTGTCCCAATGAAGCGTTCGTTGGCTGCACCATTTTGCGAGCCCTACTTAATCGTGTCCTTCAGATAGGTAACTGTCAATAGCTATATGACACAGTAATGGGCTCGCGACTAGTTTTATGTACCCAAAACATAACTGGTTTGAACAAAATTCTGCAAGTGCCACCCTAATGATGACTCGTAATAAGACTAGATAATGATCTACACCTACTTTCTGTGTTTTTTTTCTTATTAGAGCGATCCTTAGGTCAATCCGGCGAATTGGTTCGTGTCTGAGGGATCAGGTTAACCATTATGTCGACTTGCTTGCCGAAACACATTTCCTGCGTTGAATAGATGCGCATATCACAAAGCGGCTGTTTGCCTTGCCCACCCCTACCCTATCCATTACCGGTTAATGCACAAACTAACTGGGGATATCCGGGAAATGATGAAACGCGTGTTCAATCATTCATTGCGCAAAATACTGTAATGACAAGTCAGTCACATTATATTTACCTAGTTGCGTAGGATTATCAAAAAATACTGAACACGAACAATTTTGTCGACTTGGACAATGATTAATAGCTGTTTCCATTGTTTCCAACGCAGTGATCTAATTCTGTCCCATGTTATTCTTCGGTTCTGAACAATTGAACAGGCCTGGAACTCTGCCAGACTGCATTATAAATTGCCTTCAGCACAATATTTTAGACTTTAGTTGCATTATTATCTCTCTTATGTGGTTTTCAATAATATTTGTGTTCCGAGAATGCAAGCACCTTCTCTCTTTTACAGTCTTTCATAACTCTAATCTTGGTGCATTGCCAGAAGTGCATGATACTAAAATAACCCAGTAGTTAACTTCCAAATGTACCGTCTGTTGCAACTTCGTTGACTCTTACGCCCATGATTGATAAGAATGGTTATGCATTGCAGAATGGTTATGTAATGGCTATAAAATGTTGGCAAGATATTTCGCACGATTTTCCACTGCGTGCGTCGAATTATTTATGCGTTCGCAAGAAATAATGTGTCAGTAATAAGACTTAATAAATCAATGGTCAGTAAGTATTTACCAAATTAGTTAAGTACGTAGGCGTAAGCAAACCATTGTCACTCGTTCTTTAAAAGGAAAGGTATTTATAGCACCCAGTTCTTAGAGAAAACGATGGGTTGGGCTAATTTCACAGCACTAGGTGTATATGACATTCAGTTTTCTAAAAAGTAACCTACCCTACATACATAATAATATGCCCGTCATTGTTTAACTTTAACGACTTCCAGGGTCTTTTGAGACCTCTTATTTTCGTTCGCAAATACCGCTGTTTGGATTTAGGTGGTTGCTTTAATCTTTTAGTTAGGTGCCTATCGATAAATGTCGCAAGGAGACACTTACCATCAACGAATATTAATTTGCACTATTACGGTTAAAGCTCGATGTCGGTTAAAGTCCGAAATAATTAGTGCACTCTACATGGGTGTATTTGGAAAATCTCAGACCTTAACCAACGCCCTGCTTTAACCGTAGCCGTGCAATAGAAGTGCTCGGGAAGATACAACTCATGCAGTGACTATGGGCCGAGTACAACTACAGGACGTCAACATATGATTAAACACATTACTTTGTATGAAGAGAATGGAAGGAACTCCATCCGGTTCGCTAAAAGTGACGTGTTTGAACATTGATTAACTCAGCCGTCTCTTCGAGCAATCAGGCATATCTCGGCCAACCCGATCCCGATGCGTTTTAACCACTCTGTACCTCGTGAGAAGACACATCTGCTGAGCCACCGCCCGCGGCAATCTCACACTGGACGTTTCGGTTGCAGGTACACGCCAAGCACGAGGAGAAGTCCGACACCAAGTCCGTGTACCGGGAGTATAACCGCGAGTTCTTGCTGCCCAAGGGCACCAACCCCGAGGCGATCAAGTCGTCGCTGTCCAAGGACGGTGTACTCACAGTGGAGGCGCCCCTCCCGCAGCTCGCCATCACAGAGAAGAGCATCCCCATCCAGAAACACTGAGGGAACGCCTCTACTTATTCCAAGCAAATAATTTATTTTACGTATGGTTATTTTGATAAGAAATGGTGATATTGTTTTTTCTCATTCGAATCTCAACTCGGCCCTGACCGCGGAGAAAGTCATTTAGAGTGGAGGTTATAATTTTGGGACTGAACCGGCGTAAAATGTGAGAAAATAAGTGAGGGAACTTGATTAAATCTCCATCAATCAGAAGTGAATGTTAAATATTCCACCCAGTAAACGCGTAGATTGATGGATCGAATTCGTTAACTTATTTTGTCACGCTTTACCCCCCCCTCCTCTGGCAATACTAGTCTTGATAATTCTACAACAGCCGCGGTGTCACTAGACGAAGCAAGCGTCTCCTCTGTGGTCATACTCACACTCGTAACGTAAATACGTTACGTCAAACAAATACACATGTGCACGTTGCGATGCAATTGGTTGCGAGTGGCATAGCTCCGCCTACTCCTGTGACGTACGTTCTAACGGGTGGCGAGGTTCAGCTGGGTCTATTATAACTTCTCTCTAAAATGACTCCTCCATGGTAGTAATGATCTTACGCGGAAATCTCAAGTTATTCTGGCCTCGCTCGATGTTGCTTTTATGATGTTGAAGTGATATAAATGCTTTTACTGTAATGTATGTAGCTTTAGATTGTTGAAGCTATGAGTCAATTTGGCCTAGAAACACTTCTCGTATTGTGTTGTGTTCGACCAATCTTCCGAGCCGATTATTTAAATGTCCACGCAGATTACTAACTAAATAAGGCAAGCTAAATGTGGTTTAAGTTCATACTTAGTCGATCGCAGAGATCGGAAACTCCAGATATGGTAGCCGTTAACATTGTGGTTATTTTTATACAAGATGCAAATATAACAGGTTACTAAATACAATAGCACGCCATTTAAGATTGGGTACACATTTGTAATGAAACTTTATAGATGTGATTAAATTTATGGAACAATATTATATTTTTTTTCCTTAATAATGCATTATTATTAGTATTTAATATAATAATTAAATAAATCGAATGCTCAAATCCTAATGATGTGCGTAAACACCTAACTAATATAGTCTGGGACGTAACTAGCATATTCTAAGCATGACAAAGTTCTATTTGCGCTAGATGATCTAATAACGTGACAAGGTTCTAACTCCATAGCATTAATAGAGTTCTTCAACTAGGGAGATCGAAGATCGTCGATATTCACCTATCAAAGACGAGGGGTGTCCAGATCAGAGATTTAAAATCTCAGATTTTAATTATTTACTATATTCACTTAATTTTACGTAAGTATTATTTAATCCCTTTTTTCATTACGGGCAGTTTTCACTACTCTACGAACGAACATGATCCTTTCGAAATGACACCTGAATTCAGGGGAAACCATATTTTGGGTTGCGTTATTGTCATCCAACTTTCGGAATCTCCTTATACCGTTTATGGGATTAAACATAGAACCTCCTCCTTTTATGAAGTCGGTTTAAAATAAACCTCGGCTTCTCTAATAGAAGTCATGGTTCATTTAAAAATCTAATAAATTCAAATACAATACACTTTTTCGCACTATCAAGTACGTCGCTTTTTCCAAAGAAAGGGATATGTATGTAAAATCAACTGAGGGTAGACGAAATACCTATGTAGTTAAGTATGTTTGCTGGTTCAAGTCCAGCTTTGCACTAATTATATTCATAAAATAGTTATTTTTATAGCTCTCTTTTTAGGGTTCCGTACCCATACAAAAAACGTGATTTTTCGTGTTAAATTGTGTACTGTGGTACAAACCCTTCGTGTGCGAGTCCGACTCGCACTTAGCCAGTTTTTTTATTAATGTGTTCTTGCTTAACATTCCATTCTACATATGTACAGTCGAACAAAGAGTTTAGGATACACATCCGGTTGAATGAAAAGATGAACAGTTGAAAAACTTTACCTTTTGGAAACAATTATAGTGTTGAGTATAGATTCAAACATAGTTGAGGACGTCTACTAGCTACTGAGTAAACAAAACCCTAACAATATTTTATCAGAGATTGTATTTAAACACCATTAATTTTTGCGTTTACCCAGAAGTGTATCCTTTAAACTTTGGTTGACTGTACGTTAATTCTACAAAAAAGATACTAACTACTTGATTAGTAGGAAAAAGTTTATTTTACTTCAACTTAGTACTGGCTTAGCGTCTAATGCCAAATACGAACTTTGTGACGACGGGAACATGTTTAAATGTTCAATCTTTGCAGTCAATGTCCGCAACGCAGGTAAAGAGTTCAATCAATGTATGTAGGTAATTTTAAACACTGTTTTAGTAGGAGGAATTGATTACGGGAGGAGGGACTGGAGGAGAATTCCAAATAATGGATACAGAGCGGTTGGCAACATTGTTAGACGCAATACCCGCGTAAGTTATGTGTACTGGTTCAAGTCCAGCCTTGCCTTATATTCTTGCAGCCTTTTTCTTTAAGTAATGTGATTGCTTCACGGTTGATTCTAGTAAATTCCATCCGTTTCTTACAACTGATTTCTCAGCTTCCTTCACATAGTGGGAGGGACCCTGAATTACGTAAATAGTATCACCTAATGACAGAATATTCTATTTCTATCTGCAGCTGTCGGCAGCGGCGCGGCGGCCACGCGGCGCAAGTCTGCGGTGGCTATGCTAATACCAATACTCGTCCGCCGCCCACCAATTAACACGTTGCCTAGTTAATTATGCCAGGTACGACATTGCCAGGATAATGCACGTTGCACGATGTTTGATCGACTCCCACACGCTGCGTGAGCTTTTTAGGGTTCCGTACCCATAGGGTGCCAATGGAACCCTATTACTAAACCTCCGCTGTCCATCCGTCCGTACGTCCGTCTGTCACAGGGCTGTATCTCATGAACCGTAAAAGATAGAAAGCTGAAATTTTCACAGAGTGTGTATTTATTTTGCCGCTAAAACAAATTATAAAAAAATATTTAAATTTAAGGTGGGGTTTTAAATATTATACTGTGGTACGGAACCCTTCGTGTGCGAGTCCGACTCGTACTTCGCCGTTTATTTTTATGCAACCTGACATGGATGGCTAAGACCACACAGCTACGGTTATGATATTAGCCTAATACACCACATTCCCGAAGGTTTTAGGTGCCATGCCAGGACCTTTCCTTTATGAGCACGGTTACATTGAACTGGATGTAAAACACGGACAATTTTTCATTGCCGTTTCAACCATAGTTTCATCCAATGCGGTGGTACCAACCCGGGCGGGATTAGCCCTACCACCTAGAAGGGGAAGGCGACCTACAGTTTTACATGGGTTCCAAACCATGGAGCTTTCGTTGGAACACATTTTGGGAAAGAATGTTTAGTTATAATCACACACTAAGTAGGCATGTCTTATCTTTAAATTTAATAAATTTTCAATGAAAATATTTACTCCATGAATGGACAGTATGGGTAGACTGAGTCAAACCTAAATTGGCGTTTACGGAACTTCACGAAGTTAGGTAGAAACGTCCAACCCATACGACTTTTACTTTTAATTCTTCAACCGGTCAAAAACAAACTCGAACTACCTATGTGACGGAAAACGCGGAATCGGGGTTAACGGCAACGTTGTCGTTGCCATCGTTGCAAGACGTCAAATCAATTCTCCATGCATTTGATAACATGGTTTAGTTAATTTAGGTGAAAAGTACAACGTTAGTAGGTGGACTTTAGTTTAGACTTCTTGTGGCTGATTTGATGTGATAAAAGAAGCAGAGAGAGGACATTTTTGCACACAATTCTTCAAGCTCTCTTCAAAACCTTGAATTTTTTTCCTTCGTCACCATGACGACCGGTTTCCGAAGCATATGGAGAAAACTTCTGCGTAGGCGGAGGGCACAATATGGGCGTAGGTTATGGTTATACCTGCGTAGGGAGCTGTACTCTTCCCAGTTGTAGAAGACAGAATACCATTTAGAGGGCGTGATGCGAGATCGTATGCAAATGACGTGACCAGAACGGCGGCGGCGGCGGCGTGTCGCCCACACCGCCGCCTCCTCGTGACCATATTGGGAGCAGTGTAGAATGAGAAATTATGCACAGAGTTTGTATCAATGCAGTGCGGAGTTTACCTACCTGCTGATAGTAGGTATACATGTATTTTTTTATATTATTTATTTATTTACTTAACAAATATTCAAATGACTTACAGTTGTCAGTTGAAAAAAATAACAAGATTGCAAGAGTACAAGTTACATAAAGCATGAATCCCGTAGGACGCAATATCAAAACACAGAGTACTAGTATGAAATCTTTCCTCTCCTAGCAAGTTTCCAGGGCAATGTCGTACCTGTCTCGGTGCATCTGGATCTACTGGGCTGCAACATCTCCTAAGACGTGAGTTTTTGACGGTTTATTGAATCTAAAGCCAAATTGACATCGCAGAAACTGGTGATCCACTGATAAACTGGCGCAGCCAACTACTTCTTTACAAATCACAGATAAGGCCGGCGATAGAATACTGTAGCCACATTTGGGAAGGTAGTACCTTTTGGCGGTCTTGGACTCAATACAGCACCGAGCGGTCGGTCTTGTTGCTGACCCACAACTCACCGTTGGCCTAGATTCCCTGAGCCACAGTTTGTAGGTTCACTCAGTCTGTTCTACAGGTACTATTACGGACGTTGGTCCGAGGAACTTGCATCCCTTATTCCTCCCCATCCAAGCGGGGCGGCTCGTAGCCTAGTGGCGCGGGGCACGCCTATACCAGAGGTCTGGGTTCAAGTCCTCGCCCCGTTCATGCACCACTTTCTTTCTCTTTCTGAGTTGGATATGTGCATTTTATCACGAATGCGAGCTGCTCCATGGTTCAGAATCCATGTAAAACTCTAGGGTTCTTCCCCTACTAGGTGGTAGAGTTTAAGCCCGCCCGGGTTGGTACCATCGCATTGGATGAAAAGATGGTCGAAGCGGCAATAAACATTTGTCCGTTTTCAATTCAGTTCAATGTAGCCGTGCTTATTAAGGGAACGTCCTGACATGGCACCTAATTCGTATGGTATCGTATGGCACCTAATGTGGTGTATTGGGCTAATATTATAACGGTAGTTTTGTGGTATTAGCCATCCATGTCGGGTTGCATAAAAAAAACATGTGTTATACAAATGTTTAATTTTAATTTCATGCATGGAGCATGGAAACGCGATGTTACCCCCAGCCAGAGTGAGCCGCGCAGTCTGCTGGAGATGCCCGGAGTTGCGTTTTTGGGCAAGTTGCCGCCCTGATGAACTTGCAGCGTGCAGCGGCGCGGAGCGGGCGAATCGAGACGGCCAACGCAGAGATCCTCTCATCACTTTTAAATGCCAAAGTGGGCTTTTGGGAGCTTCTTTCACGGAGCAACAGAGCAATAGATCGCCGTTCATAGAGCTAATAAGTTTATGAGCTGGAGAGAGACATACATTACTTTTTATCGAGCAAAAATATATTTCTGGTCTTGTCTGAGCGGAGTACAGCATGAAGGGTACATTTCCCAAATTTTGTTTTAGGGTTAACTTGGAAGACCAGCCCGACTTCAAGATTTGTACTTTATTGTATTGTATTGTATTGTTTATTCATCATCCATAGACAGTACACTCACTGCACTTGGATTTGTCATATTTTAGCATTGGCCAGTTCAGCAAAACAAAACACAGCGAAGAAGAACTGGAAAGAAACTCCGCTGTTTTTTTTTTCCAACGTTCACTTAGTCTAAGTTTACAAAAGTGTTTGTCAATTATTTTAACAAAAACATAGGTAAAACACTAAATTCACATGAATACACAAAATTTACAATCCATGCCGTATGCAACAGTTCATGACAAATATCATTTTATTTGCAAAGACAATCCCCTCCAACTAATATGTTGCCAAATGGAGCAGGCCAGTCCCCACAAACAGCACCCGTTCACGAGCATCACGCCGTGCACAGCCATTACCTCTTTCAACCATATTTTAGGGAAAGAGATCACCCGAGCCAAGCGTCACCGTAAGCAAGGACCTTTAAGCGATGCACTGCTCCAGTGGCAACACAACACTGTGAACTACTGTCAGCTGATCACATAGTTGCATATCCCTTTAAATGCTACCACCTACAGACAATTAAGAGTATAATGATTTGAGAGCATAACGTAATAATAGATTCCTATATGAGATTTTGACCAATACCGAGAGACTAATAATGCTTAACTAAAATAAAATAAAATTCGGGTGTATAGAGCCCTCGTCATTATTGATACGAAATTGTATCAAATCAAAATTGATTGGTTAGTAATTTCATACTACATGTAGTACTTATAAAAGTAGTAAAGATACAAAATGTATCAGGTGTCAAAAATTAGTAAAAATTAAATTAGTCAAAATAGTAATAATAATAGGATACTTTTTGTACCCAGTCAGCAGGCAGTCAAAATCTCAGTAAATTCAAATTTATCAGCTAGGGCATCTTTAATACAATAGAAAGCCTTCTGTGTTGGCAACTTCTTAACCTTAACTTTAAAAGAATTTTCAGATAAATCTCTCACCTCTTTGGGTGAATCACTACATAGTATAAAACAAAGTCGCTTTCTCTGTCCCTATATCCCCATGTTCGCTTAAATCTTTAAAACTACGCAACGGATTTTGATGCGGTTTTTTTTATTAGATAGAGTGATTCAAGAGGAAGGTTTATATGTATAATAACATCCATTAAATATTGAAGAAATACTGTTATTTTTGAGGTTTCCAATGTGATGTCGTAAAAAAATTATTTTTTTCCGCTTACATTGCAAACGCAGGCTGAACCCTACGAGATTTATCAAAATAATGTGCTAAGTATTGTATACATTGAAAAGGTCTACAGAAAACTCCGCGATGGTATATATCTATCTCTTATGGATATCCCACAATAGCATTTTTTTCTCATTTACTTTTTACGACAAATAATGGCTAATTTTCGAAGCGATTTTAACCAATACAGCATTAATCCTTATCCAATTGAATACCTTAAATACATTGTTGATTTAATATAGATCTATACGGCCCTTCACAGCATATGATTTAAATGAATATTTTCGAAGATATTATAGATTTAAAAATTGCGGGATAGTGTTTGCGACGGTACCGGCCGGCCGGGGCGGCGGGAGCATGCCTAGGAGGCCGCGGTTCTCCCTATAGCACTTTGAATTTATTATTTCTCTAATATCTAATAATCATGTAATAATAATATCTAAGTTTTTTTTATTTCAAATATCTCAATGTAGGAACTCTACGTAAAAATGGTTTATTTGTGTATCATTGTGTCAAAATAATATTTTTTTAAATGACATTATGCCCGTGCAAAGCCGGGACGGGCTGCTAGTTTATTATAAAATCTAACACTGTTACATATAAAACTCTTAGATGTTTTGGCTAATTTATGACTAATTACTTTAACATTGTTCTTGCGTCTTGTGTTATAGTTATGAACATCACAGTTAAGGGTGAAATCATTTATATGTTTTCTTGCATAGCAGATGTTTTGAAAAACGTAAGCACTTGGCAAAGTTAAGATTGCTACGTCACCAAACACCTTTCTACAGGAATCTCTCGTCCTCATGCCTAGCATGCATCACAGTGCTCTATTAGTTTTAGTTTAGTTAGATTAAAATGATTTGAAAAACACTGTTCCAATTTACTTCATATTTGGTATATAATATACAGGTTGAATTTTTCAAGTTGGCCTTCAGAGCCTAAGAGAATAAGAAATAGCCAAACATCAAAGGAGTCATGAGGCAGGTGGTGATAAAAATTCAAACTGCATTATTTCATTTAAAATAAAAAAACGTTTTCCTAGCCGGGAACCAAACTCGTTGATTTTGAAAACAACAACGCACCTGTATTTTTGCACAGTAAATAGTGTTGCTTAAGAGGAACAAATCCTTTTGGGTAATATATTCGGCAAACTAAACGAAAGTGTTGATTTTTAGTAAAATTATTCAAATTGTCAAGTATTCATACATTACCTGTGTAATTTCACTAATCAGAGTGTTGGCAATGAAATTCAACACACTTGGACTAGACGATTGTACCCACCTACATTTAGCATCACAAAATCGAGTTCTTATTTAAATACATTTTTTATCTCTTCCAAGCTAAAGATCATGGATAAGAGAAAGCAAATAATTATTTAGACAATTTGAATTCATTAACCTCCATGAGGCAATACCGAGGCATCACGCTACCGAGCTGTCGCAACTATTCCTGCATGCATTTACTGGTTAAATCCCCAGACCAGGCCCAACTGGATTGTCTCATAAAATGTATGTGTTCTGCATCTGTTTGCAAGTAGCATTAAGCTGCCAAAATAAGCCGTACAGTCGCCACTTAACGATCCTGGAAAACGGCTAAGGCTGTACATTTAGGCGCTACAGTAGGGTTAGTGGGGGTAATAACACCGCTGTAGCGCCAAAAAGGGTCCCAAATTATGCAGCCTTAAGCGCAACAGTCGCTCGACAGTAGCTCTACAAAACTGTTACGGCGATACAAGGGCTCTAATTCGGCGCTTGAATTCGCCAAAAGACGATACAACGGCTCTTCAAAAGCGCTTGAAAACTCCTTAAATCTGTTATATCCTCTTCTAGCGCCTTTGCACAGTTTTAACCGTATTTTGATTCCTCTACCCCTGAGGAATATGCAGGCTAAGGCTGGATAATATTTGTACAGAAGATCTTACAATTATATTTCACGGTTATGCGAGAACAGCAAAACAACAAGTGCTCGATAACAAATATTAACAGCGAAGTGAAATACGTTGGAGGTAAAGTGCGAGATTTTCGTGTTATATGAACCAAATATTAGTGCGGGCACCAGTTTACTGTGAATATAGGTATAAGTTTCGGGTAAATTTTTCATGCGCCCCTAAAATATGCAGTTATCATAAAAAATATTTAATAAAAATATAAAATATTTTGTATCGAGTTTTTATTAATAATTTTAATTTTTTTTAGTATTGTGTTAGTTTTATGAGGTCTTAAATAAGAAATGCTTAGTGTGTTACATGATTTAAAATAATGTTTTATGCAGAAAATGTTAAAATATTCCAACGAATATTGCATTCATTGAAACGTTGTAATGGCGTCTCCTCATATCAGCTTTAACAGTTTACTATCGCCATTCAACCGCTTTCAGCTCGACGTATTCGCTCTTTTGGGGCTATACAATGTACACCTAATGTTTTAGAGGGGTTTTCTTCTCTTACAGAGTTATACGATACAGAGTTAGCCTCATGACTGGACCCAGCGATGGCTCGATTGTTTAAGATATTTAAATATTCCTTGGATATCTTTCTCTTGATGCAGCCCGTTTTTTTTGTCTGTTTCCACAATTTTACGTCCATATGAAACGCGTCACGTGTCAAACAACATCAGAGCTTTTATCTACTCTTTCGGCTGTAGAATATGTGCCTTTCGATGAATGTTGTAGGCTAAGGCCATACAATCTATGTAAATTACGCTATTGTATCACTTTTGGCGCTACTAAATAGTTCCAAGCTTAATTGAAGGTTTAAGGTTTACAAAAGCGTTTACAAACTCCATTGAAGAGCTAAAGGTGTCAATATATTTTGTTCTAACACCCAAAGTGTTTATAGAGCTGATTCTAACGCCAGTCAAAAGCCTTTCAATATTCTCTTAAAGACCGTATAGTGTTACAGAGGGTGTTTCAACCTTATTCAAGATCCAATGCCCGTACAAAAGAGATTTAATACACCTTTGTGCAGCGTAAGCGATCATTTGTTACCATTCTACGGCGACTATACCACCTAGCTCTTGAAGAGCTGCGGAATATTCTGTTGCACGTGCTTAAGAGTGTAGATACGCCATTCAACGGCTATTGTATAGCTATTTGGCTGTATAAAGACTGCTTGCTCAGCTAGAATATTACTTGGGAGGTACCTATCTATACTCAAAAAATTATAACACTGTAACGGGTAATTTCGTGACACCAGATATGATGTTAGACAACAACGAGAGCACATGACACCTGCCCCAGGTGAGTGTATTATATGTTCTAAATAAATTCCTAGATAATATACACGCTGTAGAAGAACTAGTACAGCAGTGATAATTTTATGTATTTAATGGATGCGACATTACCGTTATCTCAATAATTTGAGTTTCAGCGACATCTACATTTGAAGCATTGTAATCAGATTTATGTAATCAGCAGGACCTGCCTCCGACCAATGTCACGACCAATACTTTTTCAGATTATTTTCAAAATCTGATTACAATGCTTCAAATGTCGATGTCGCTGAAACTCAAATTAATAGTACAGCAGTAACATTAAAACCAGCCAAGTGCAAGTCGGACTCGCACACGAAGGGTTCCGTATCATCGTAAAAGATTTAACACCAAAAAATTACGTTTTTTGTATGGGGCCCCCATTAATTTTTTTATTATTTTCAAATTTTACCTATTTTTTGTTATAGCGGCAAAATAAATACACACTCTGTGAACATTTCAGCTGCCTACCTATTACGGTTCATGAGATACAGCCCTGTGACAGACGGACGGACGGATGGACGGACGGGCAGCGGAGGCTTAGTAATAAGGTTCAGTTGGCATCCATTGGGTACGGAACCATAAAAAGGAAAGGCCAGCTAAACCTTTTTACGGGTGGCACGACCATAAGCTATGAGCATAAGCCTTCTGTCAAATCGAATTTTTTCTTCTTCTGTGACATGTCTCGGATTTATTTGTACATAAACTATGGAAATATGGTCCTTGCTCACTAGGAGGCATTGTTTTTTTCACTTTTTTTTGTAATGTTTGTGATCTACATACCTTACAAAAAAATCACTTATATACCTACACTTTCTAATTAATATATATACTCGTACAAAGCTATCTATTTATTATACTTTTATGAAATTGAGGATTATATATGATATGGCATGATAAACGATCACAATTATTGTTTACTAGCTGAGGTACCCGGCTCCGCTCGGGTCAATGTCGTTTTTGACTGATTTCGGGCTGGTCAAGTTCAGTCTGCGTTTGCAATATAAGCGGAAAAAATGTAATTATTTACGACATCACATTAGAAACCTCAAAAATAACAGTATTTCTCCAATATTTAATGAATGTTATTGTACACATAAACGTTCCTCTTCAATCACTCTAACAAAAACCGCATCAAAGTCCGTTTCGTAGTTTTAAAGATTTAAGCGTACATAGGGATATAGGGACAGAGAAAGCGACTTTGTTTTATACTATGTAGTGATAATCCCATAAAAATAGGTGTAAAAATAATTACGAAACATACCAGGAGTGCACAAAGAAACATATTATTATTATATCTTCCATACATTCTCTTAGTTCTCAGGACAAACAATGCTAGCACCAATGACAGTTATTCTATTCATTATCTCATGCCTAAAACAGTTTCTCATTGCAAGAACAGAAAAAAAATCATTACCAGATCTTAACATATTATTCTTAACATATAATCACGAGCATTAGGACTTACCTCAAACTGAGCTTACACTAGTAGAACCCTGGTTCGCCATAAAAACTTACATAGACGTGTTTTTACCCTACGTTCCGAGTTGCGTACAATTTACACAGCAAATAGAGGGAATATGCATGCCCCAAATTGATCTCATACACTACCATTGCGATACCCAAATCGAAGCAAATTAGAGTAGATATATGTGTCAGAACCCATGTAGCCACTTCGAAAATGCCTTTTCAGTCTCGATAGTGGGTATTTCAGGCCTATAATTGTGTAACAAGACTAATGAACGGCAAAACGCCATCGTTACTTTAGAATAAAAGTGCAAATTACCAAAGAACTAGAGTTAAACACGCTTCATGAACGTTCCATGACAGCCATTGACAGCGTATACGGTACACAAGCTCTCAACCGTGCGAGCTTTGTAAAATCTGTGTGCGGTTTCGAGTAACATAACTTATGTCGACAGACCGTTCACGGCAGTGAATATGGCAATCTGGGACAAACGCTAGCATGTATATAGTTGCTGTCTCTACAATATACGCAATTCAGAACGCACTGTTACAATACAAGACTGGCCTATCGTCCGAGCACGACACCAACTAAGGCCTTACGTGCGAACAGAAGGGCTCCAACGGAGAGCAAAACGATGAGTGTGGGAGCGTTGGCGAAAATAGATGCAGGAGGGGTCGGGCAGATGAGGTCTGCGGGCCGCGGGTTGTTAGCGCCCAACTGCAAGAGAATGGAAGAATTATAAATACAAGCCAGCAAGTAATAATTGATCTGTGATACAGGATCCTCTTACACAACTGTTGAGGGTGACTCTGGAGCAAACATTTGCACACTTTTAGTATCATTTATAAAAACCGGCCAAGAGCGAGTCGGACTCGTACCATCGTAAAAGATTCATTACAAAAAATCACTGCTCCCCCCTGCGGCCCCCTT
This sequence comes from Incurvaria masculella, assembly GCA_946894095.1. NCBI lineage: Eukaryota > Metazoa > Arthropoda > Insecta > Lepidoptera > Incurvariidae > Incurvaria > Incurvaria masculella. Next base: position 21,410,630 of record OX335650.1, on the reverse strand, counting down.
TAATTTTATAAATTTTTTAATCTTACCTATTTGTTGTCATAGCGGCAAAATAAATGCACACTCTGTGAAAATTTCAGCTGTCTATGTGTTACGGTTACTGAGATACAGCCCTGTGACAGACGGACGGACGGACGGACAGCGGAGGCTTAGTAATAGGGTTCCGTTGGCACCCTTTGGGTACGGAACCCTAAAAAGCCACCTCCATTTTTCTGGCAAAACAAACCCTTGCGAAAAATGGGAGGCAATTGTTTATTGTTTAATCATCATCCATACTCACTGCACTCGGATTTCAGTTCAGCCAGTTCAGCAATCCCAGCGAAGAAGAACTGGGAAGAAACTCCGCTGGTTTTATTTTTTCAACGTCCACTTAGTCTAAGTTTACAAAGTTTGGTTGATAGACAATAGAGCAGTTGGATGAGAAAATATGTATGTCTGCAGAACAAGCAAAAGAAATATGCTCTGATCATACGTTGTATAACTCTCTGTCATAACTGACTAAGCATTGGTGCCAGCTAGAAGGATTAGTATTTGAAGCAGACTACGAAACACAGAAATAGTTTCATTGAACAATAACCTTTTTTAACGCAGCCCTCACAGCAGCAATCTCCTTCCTGATGCTTGAAATATTTTTCAGCATGTTGACTACTGGCGTGTGCAGCTCCGGCGCGGGGTCGCGGAGGCGCGCGTGTCGTAGCGCGTACCGCACGCTGCACTCTAGCACGTACGCCTGCTGCAGGTGGGAGCCCGCGCCACTCGCACACTCCAGTATGCTGCAATGCACACAACAAAAATCTCCATCTAAATGCTCCGAATGTTTCTCAGCACGTTGACAAAATAAGTAAATTGAGTAACCATTTCAGACTATTATGTAATATTTACATATATACATATTTTATTATCTTACGAAGGCTCTTTACACCAGATTCTTATTGATCATTATTTATTTAATTTTGTCGGAATACATTTTTCAGAAATCAGTTAAATTTATAAGTTTAGCTCTTCGTTATGTTACTATGCGATCAGGTCACTGTAGTAGTTCATGACAGAAATAATAGTAATAAAACTAAACATGCACATGTATCACATTTTTTTTTCTTGTTGCCACTGGAGTAGAGCATCGAGTCCTTGCTTGTGGTGATGCTTGGTTCGGGTCACCTCTTCCCCTAAAATATGGTTAAGAGAGGCGATGGCTGGACCCCGCGTGATGCTCGTGAACGTGTGCTGTTTGTGGGGACTGGCCGGGTCCAATTGGCAACATGTTAGATGATGGACATGACTGCAAAATAAACCGATATTTGTCATGAACTGTTCCCTATGGCCCGAACGGTAGATTTTTGTGAATTAATATTAATTTAATGTATTGACATTAACGGGTACCAATAACCCGTATTTCTGTAAGCAATGGCAAAAAAATTTGTATACTTAGACTAAGTGGACGTTGAAAAAAATTCAGCGAAGTTTCTTGCCAGTTCTTCTTCACTGTGAATGCTAAACTTTGTCTATGCTACTGCTAAGCGACAGTATAAACACATACCCCTTACCTGTATTGCTTATGAGTTTGTGCATACAGCCCAGCCACGGCATCTATCTTCCAGCCATGGGTGTGAAACTTCTTGAGGCCGAGCTTTAGACGCCTCCTCTCGAACGGCAGCTCAACTCCGAGCCGCTGCATGGCCGCATCGTCCAGCAATAGGAAGGTCCGCAGGTCCATGCCACTGTCTTGCATCAGTGGCGTCAGACGTTCGCAGTTCATTCCGTACAGGAGATTGGGAATTTCGTGGGCGTAAGTTGGCCTGGACATTTCACGCATACGGTTAAGTTCCATATCTGTTAGTCTGATTGTATCGTTAATAAAAACAATCTCCAATAAAATGTTTTAAAAGGTTTTTGTGCGCTGACAAAATATGCTCTTGTTTGATGACTCTATTGTAATGTTACAGAGCGTAAAAGAATCTGCTTAAAATAGGTTTTATCTGCATCTGGAACAAAAACCTGTGGGGAAATTACTACTGGCGGGTCCCCATTGGAGTGTATCATTATTCTGCCAGAAAGACAATTTTTCACGACAATGCAGTCACTCCTCAGGTAAATGACAAAATAAAATACAGTTTTGCAAAATAGAAAAGCAATACTCACTCATTATTGTTTTTAACACCGGGATAGTAGTCGTGCCAGGTGTGGACGTCATTGTGCACGCGCACGACCTCCACGTCGTAATCGGCGGGGAGGTGACGAGTGAGAATTTCCACGATGTGTTGGTAGTCGTGCGACTCGGCTATCTCGCGCGGGTCGCGACCATTGCGATCTACCTCGGCCAATCGTGCCCCGTGACCGATCAACATCTCAATAATATCTAACCGGTTGTGATGGACTGCCCAGAACAAAGCCTAAAAAAAACATACTAAGGAAGTTATCTGCATATGCATATGGCGCTTCAGTTATAATGGTTCCGAGTTTAATATTTTGTAGAGGGGTCTCTAGGATCGGTGAGCTCAATGTAGGTCCGCTGTGGGATCAAAGAGAGACAACAGTATGAGATGGCCTACAAATGGGGTGTGGAGGGAATGGGACAGCGGAGGCTGCCCGGGTTCGTTGACGATAAACTATAAAAACTGAAAATAGTCAAATAGCAACGCTTTTGATCGGTAATTTTGCCCAGCTGCACAGGGACTTGCTTCCCATAGCAAGAGGTCTTGGGTTGAAATCCCTGCCCTACTTTCTCTCTCTTTTCGGATTAACTAAGTGTATTTTATGTGTAGTGAAGAAAAGATGGTCAAAACGGTAATGAAAAATCGTCCGTGTTTTTAAAAAGCAATACCACGCAAATGACTTCAGTCAAAGAGGCACCGTTTCTCATAGGTGATATAAGTGATCTAGTTATTGGAAGTGCAATATTATTAGCGATTCTATATAAGTCTGATGATCAATCAACACGGAGAACAACCAACCGTCCATCCCTGCATGTCACGCATCTCTATGTTGACGTTTTCCTTGAGCAGCTCGCTGACGAGTGCCACACGGCCGCCTCCCACCGCACGCATCAGCGGCGTCTGCCCGTACTTGTCTCCGAGGTTGATCAGTGCACCGGCAGCTACCAGCCGCCGGGCCACGTCCAGCACGCTCTGCTCGGTCGCCTTCTCGTTCAGACAGAGTGCCATCAGCGGCGTCACAGAGTCTGCATCAAACCACTGGAGTCACTCGATGTCACATTTTCGAGGCAAAGATGAACGGTACAAAGAGTGATAAGTGATTTTATATCCAATAATGTTTAAAGAACCTATTGGACACGGATGACTAATACATCTACTGTCGTGATGTAAGCTATCAGTTGCCTTTTACAGCATGCACAAGAAGAAATTCAGTGGGATTATTTGTATTATCGTTGAGTGTCGGAATCCACACAGCCCGACGAGTTTTTACGAGCACTTCACCTATAACGGAATAGCACAACTGTGCTCAACGATTGGCGCCACTTACCTGTTTGCATTCTGCCCTCTGATTCTACAATGCTGTTTAAATATAAACACCTCCTCAGTCTGATAAAATTGTTCTTGACTGCTATGCCATCCAAGGACAGTAAAAATTAGGTGGATGTTTCTCAGAGATATAAATCTTGGAACTGAAACAGTTTCCGAATGATAGTGTTTGGAGTTTAGTGTAGTGAAGTTTGACGTGTAGTAAAATCTTGCTTGTGAGTTTGTTTGTAACTCTTTTGAATAAAAGGGAATTTGTTAACTTTGATGTTTTGGCCTCTAAGCACACCCCACCCAGGCAACAGTATATTTACAAACTTGACTGTAGGCACAACTTGCGGAAATGTCTTCTTCTGGAATGCTTTCTGGACAGGTCTATCATGTTATGTGGCCCGTGGTTTAAAGAGGCGATGCGGATGTCTATATATGAAGGAATCCATTAGTATCAAACTTGACGAGGGCTTTATACACCTGACATAGGTTAAGTTGACGACTGCTTTTACACCGGAATATACTTGTAATGCTATAAGTTATATAAATTTATATAATTGCATTAGTAACTTTATTACTTGTAAGTAACTTAAACTGAGGGTTACTGTTTCTATTGTTCTTTGTTTTTTTTGCCTTAATCTGTTCTACCAAGGAATTGTCTGGCAGTAGCATTTACTTCTAAGTATGTATTTCATAATTGTGGACGGAAAAATATGTTATGTAAACCTGTGAAGTTTCTTTGCGGGTTCTTCTTTACTGATTTGATCGAATCCGCGGATCTTTGTGATGTCACTTGGTGTAGTTTGACTACAAAAAAGTTTAATTCAATGAAATGAAATCGGTTCACACCTAAATGAATTCTGACTTCTGCAGTAGGAAAGGAGACAGTAAGTTTTACATGGGTTCCAAACCATTCTAAAAATAAGTGTCCATGGTTTGGAACCTCGATGAAAATTCACAGGTTGATCTCAGATTAGGATTGCAGGTTCCCAGAACCCGCCTTCGTGTACTTTCCTCGATTAGGTGTACGTACACTAGCGCTAACGTAACCACACTTTACGGTGTACATATGTTGCGCCGTGTGCATGATGTAATAAATGGCTAACCTCCGTGCAAGTTGACATCAGCGCCACACCCCAGCAACCACTCCACGATGTGCGGCTGCGCATGGTTACACGCGTGCATGAGGGGCGTCCACCCGCTCGACATTCGGCTGTTCACGTTTCCTCTTAGCTCTGAAAGTGACCATTTACAAATAGAAATTTAGAATTAGAAAACAAACCGACAGCTACTGTATTCTATTAATAACAAATGATTTTGCTTTATTCATTTGATTTATGCGCTCTTTCAATAGGGACGCTCGGAATTATAAAAGTTATAGTGGCCATTTTGTTACAGCAACATCCGACAAATGTGTTGTGAATTTTTCAGCAGTCTGTAGTCAACCATAATGGCGGGTTATAGCATTATTATTTATAATATATAAAATAAATATATGTATCTCTACTTATATAAAAGGGAACTTCTGTCCACATGTGAAAGGTAATCTTCGTAACCACAGAACAGATCAAGATGCCGTTTGTACCGATTTACAGATTCGATCGCGGGGCTTGCTTTAGGATACATACCATCACGCTAAATATCCTAAAAGCTGAGCAATATCAATGAAATTACTCTCAAACAACATTAATACCAATTTTGTGGCGCATGGCGGCGCTACGTGCGGCGTCTCTTTGCCCGCCTTCCAAATATCTCTAAAATAGAAAGGATTAACAATTTTCGCGACCAAAGCAAGAAGCCAGTTGGCATAGCGCGTATAACCGACTGGTTCAAATATGTTTTGTTCGAGGGAGGGTTCAGGTTCGAATCCTGGATACTCAATTTGTTTTTTTGTTTTTTTTTTATCTCGCATATAATTTTTATGTTTTTTATTTACGTGATTATATAAAATGGAATGTCTGTCCACATGTGAAAGGTAATCTCCGTAACCACAGAACAGATCAAGATGCCGTTTGTACCGATTTACAGATTCGATCGCGGGGCTTGCTTTAGGATACATACTATCACGCTAAATATCCTAAAGGCTGAGCAATATCGATGAAATTACTCTCAAACAAAATTAATACCAATTTTGTGACGCATGGCGGCGCTACGTGCGGTGTCACTTTGCCCGCCTTCCAAATATCTCTAAAATAGAAAGGATTAACAATTTTCGCGACAAAAGCAAGAAGCCAGTTGGCATAGCGCGTATAACCGACTGGTTCAAATATGTTTTGTTGGAGGGAGGGTTCAGGTTCGAAACATGGAAACTCAATTTGTTTTTTTGTTTTTTTTATCTCGCATATAATTTTTATGTTTTTTTACGTGATTATATAAAAGGGAACGTCTGTCCATATGTGAAAGGTAATCTCCGTAACCACAGAACAGATCTAGATGCCGTTTGTACCGATTTACAGATTCGATCGCGGGGCTTGCTTTAGGATACATACCATCACGCTAAATACCCTAAAGTCTGAGCAATATCAATGAAATTACTCTCAAACAAAATTAATACCAATTTTGTGGCGCATGGCGGCGCTACGTGCGGCGTCACTTTGCCCGACTTCCAAATATCTCTAAAATAGAAAGGATTAACAATTTTCGCGACAAAAGCAATGGCAAAACCTTTTTCGTAAGGAACAATTTTAAGTCATAGTAGTCAGTGCGAGAAATTTTGTTCCCGAGTCGGTAATTTGATACGAAGTACGGCTGAGTTAATCAATGTTCAAACACGTCACTTTTAGCGAACCGCATGGAGTTCCTTCAATACTGTCCATACAAAGTGACAATCAATTTCAATTTCAATTTTGATTTGATACAATTTCGTATCAATAATGACGAGGGCTCTATACACCCGAATTTTATTTTATTTTAGTTAAGCATTATTAGTTTCTCGGTATTGGTCAAAATCTCATATAGGAATCTATTATTACTTTATTGATAGGGCTGCTCTCAAACCATTATACTCTTAATTGTCTGTAGGTGGTAGCATTTAAAGGGATATGTACCTATGTGATCAGCTGACAGTAGTAGTTTATGACAAAACTCATAGTATTAAAACCTAATGTGCAAGTTTTTCACAGTGTTGTGTTGCCACTGGAGCAGTGCATCGCTTAAGGATGTTCCGACCCATACAATGTTTTTTTTTACACAGAACGCAAAAAGTATTGCACTTTAAGGCACGAATTCGTCAAAAATATTAAATATAGCCATAGTAGTTGCAGCGAAAACATATTCACAATTTCAGGTTTAATGGTTTCGTTGTAATTGCCGATTAGAAGTTTTACATCGTCAGATGGCGCTGTTAAATAAACATTGTATTTAAATAAATTGTAACAAAACCAATAATCCTGAAATTGTGAAATTGTTTTCGCTGCAAGTAATATGACTATATTAAACTTTTATTATTAATTCGTGGCTTAAAGTGCAATACTTTTTGCGTTATGTGTGCACACAACTTTATATGGGTCGGAACAGCCTTAAAGGTCCTTGCTTACGATGACGCTTGGCTCAGGTTATCTCTTTCCCTAAAATATGGTTGAAAGAGGTAATGGCTGTGCCCGGCGTGATGCTCGTGAACGGGTGCTGTTTGTGGGGACTGGCCTGCTCCAATTGGCAACATATTAGTTGGAGGGGATTGTCTTTGCAAATAAAATGATATTTGTCATGAACTGTTGCATACGGCATGGATTGTAAATTTTTGTGTATTCATGTGAATTTAGTGTTTTACCTATGTTTTTGTTAAAATAATTGACAAACACTTTTGTAAACTTAGACTAAGTGGACGTTGAAAAAAAAAAAACAGCGGAGTTTCTTTCCAGTTCTTCTTCGCTGTGTTTTGTTTTGCTGAACTGGTCAATGCTAAAATATGACAAATCCGAGTGCAGTGTACTGTCTATGGATGATGAATAAACAATAAAAACAACAATAAAACATGTTTAATCATACGCTGGCGTTGATTGTGATGCCATCTGTCGGCACAGTTAACATTGATTAGATTTCTATCACTAAACAGAACCACTTTTGAATTTAATTGTTCAAAAGAGAGGAATGGGTTAAACAATGTTCAAACACGTCACTTTTAGTGAACCGCATAGAGTTCCTTGCATATTGTCCATATAAAGTGACGTGTTTAATATGACGATGATTTTGATTGTTTGCCCTTTCGTGCACTCGACCCTATGAGTTATAATTCCAAATTACTTAATTACTTTTTCGATATTGTTTAGCGAAGTGGCCAGTTCCAAAAACTTATAATGCGCCCTATGTATTATAAATGGGAATGTTAGAATATTTCTTATTTAATTAAGCCATATCGGCTCCACCCGTTATGATTTAAAAGTCGTAGATAAATTACATCTAGACCAGCCTTTTCGACCAGCCCTTTGGGCTACTTTTTATCTAGGAAATAATTCAGCTCAACATCAGTCCAAAACGACTTGGACCCGAGCGGAGCCGGGTACCGCAGCTAGTGTAGTATATAATGTATGCAAATTATATTTTTTTTATCCAAGTTCCTACTCACAATTCGCCAATAAGTAGTGGAGTAGAAAAATATTTGTTTGATCTTCATATAGCAGAATAGAAGAAGGGGCGGACAGCTTCCACATCCCAGATTTCCATCTTTTTGTAGTTTTGTCAAGTTTGCCTGCAGGCTCTCGCTTTTTTTTATGAGTAACAAAAATTTTGGTTTTTTGGAATGGTTGTATAGGTTGTCTTTACAACCAATATAAAACCCTACATTTCTTATATTATACACAACATATCTATGTCCATTCAACGAATAATTTGATAGTTTCACATAAATAAATAAATTATAAATGTAATTGAAATAAATTGTAAAACTTTATCACAGACCACATACTTAGTAAGTGAGATGATGAAACATATAATATTTATTAAAAACTTTTTATTTTTGGAAAAAAAGAAATAGTGTACGGACGTGTTTGTATGATTTGTTGAAGTTTTTCAAGGGTGCCTGCTGATATTGCATCCTGAAGATCGTCCTCTATCTTCTTCTGTGTTTCTTGAAGGTTGTTAACTGCTCGGAATGGCATGCGAGGTCGCTGCAAAAATAGAAAAAATAATATGAAATGTATTTAATATCACAAAGACTTGGGAACAATTAACATTTTATGTTGTTATGCATTCAAATCGATATGACATTACCGTAACCCGAAAAGTACATCAACTTTTTGCACACATCTTTGGAATTATCCAATCAATTCTTTATTTTATTTATTTTTATTTATTTCGTATTCTAGGATATTTTTGTTATTTTTTTGTATGAGATGAAATACACAATTTCTCAATGTGCTCATCAATTCACTGATAGTTTGTAACTTCCTATTTCTGGGAAGTTATAGCAGAAATAGCGATGAACGACTGTGGCGCGTTCTACTTTAATGCACACACCCCCTATAGTCTTGACACAAAACTTATCTATGTTTGTCGTTTCTTGGTTACATAGTTATTTGCACTGTAGTTAAGGCTGAGATAAATAGTCGTAACAGCAACTAATACTAACGGAAAGTAGTACTTTGTGATGTCACTTTGACACATTTTGTACGGCCGAAATGTCAAAGTAATGCAAAGTGACGTCACAAAGTACTACTTTTCGTTAGTCTTAGTTTCAGTTGCGACTATTTATCTCAGCCTAAGAGTACTAGATTACTAGCTTGTTACTGAAGGGGGGAAATATTGTTTTTTTTTTTTTTCATAATTTATTTAATTTCATTAATAATTTAACAAATGCATTAAAAAAAAATTGTCTTCAGATTTTCATTAGGAAGGACCTAATTTCCTCCTTCCTTTCCTAATCGATGATCAAAAAAAATAAAAAAGTTCGGATGTAGCTCTTAGTTGATTTATGTAATATGCAATATTTCAGAATAATATTTCTTAATTTGATTAAAGAAACAGGCACTAGCCTTTGTATGGAGCTCGATCACCTGATTATCTTAACATGCCGACTTGCCTACAGTACCGCTCCGCGTCTTGACTATATTATCTACACATTTAGTAGCAGATTTTTGTTTGTGTGTGTATTAGACTAGATTAATTAGGTACATTGACGATGGCACTATACAACAGATTAAGATTAAGTTCGTAAAATATTTTTGACTAGTTTTACATTGACGATGGCACTTGGACCAGATTTAGGCTAAGTTTGTAAGATTCATAATTATTATTGTTTTCTATATATATTTTTAATGTTTCTCCTTATGTTTTCTTGTGAGCGGTGGTATTGAATAATTAACTAATTAAAATTGAATTAAGTTTTAAATTTATTTTGTGACTGGCAAAGTATGTTTGTTTTCTAGTTCTTATAGACATAACGATAGCATAGCATAACGATTCTTGACATGTTGAAGTGTAGGTTACCTACCTATGAATACAATAAAACAATACAATACAATACAATATACTCTTATAGATACCAAATAATAAACCTGCACCCAGCACTGAGCACATAGTTAAACCTCAGCCTCATTCTCCCATTTAACGAGGGGCCACTATACTATAACTTTGAGGTTATGATTACCGGCTCGTTCAAGAAGAAATCGTCTTCATCATCGGAGTCTGAGAAACCACCCGGTCGGCCGCACTCCATTTTATTAACCGCTCAGATTGGACGCCCTAGCGCTTAAAGTAGGGTAAAACTCGATTCTACAGTAGGACAGTGAGTGCAACTTTTATTTTGACTACAGAATACAAATAACTCTAAAAGCACTGACATGAGAGCTGTGTTCGGGCAACTCTGACCCATTCGGTGCAAGGAGATTCGCTGATCATAGAAAGGTTTGGAATAGCTCAGAATCATTCATTTTTGCTCCACCTCTCCGAGGTGGACGTGGGTCATCAACTCAATTTAGGCGAGTTGATGACCATTTCCAGTTGAATTTTATATCGATTTGAAATTAGTTGCTTGTTTTCGCGCGTTTTCCTTATGAGATTAGAAGGATTTTAGTTTGTGTAAGTCAAAGTGACGTTCATCTCTGCACTTTTTTCCTTTTGGCGTTTGGGCTGAAGCGTTTGCTCTAAACGGTTATGGACAGTACGGGGCGGGATTGAATCATTTTTGCCCGAGCAAACCTCTTACCCTTGTTATCACCACCCACAGTTACCTGAAACCAGATAAGTAACTTTCGGTTGCATGTCATATTAACATGGTGTAACCGAAAGGCAACACTGGTATTTTTGAAGCTGGAGGTGGTGTAAACGGGCTTAGTGGGGCCCAAAAATTACAGGCTGCAAAAAGTAAAACAGATTCTAGTCGTCCACCGTGGTCGGTAAGAAGCTGAGCTGCATACGTAAATATGCGTTTTCTTTCGAACGCATAAACGTGTTCAAAGGTCTTAGCTATAGAATGCGGGTTATGTTAATAAATAAAGTTTTATTTCATGGTAATTTAAACTCACTCATTTTAATCCGTACTTAAATTACTAAAGTGCTGATTATAGTGTACTAGTATTGATTGCAAGCTGCTAAGAAAGGCCCTCAATATGTGGTGATTAAGCTAATCAGCAGTAGGTGAAAAAGGCCCCCAATGAAATGTTCAAGTATAACCGATTTAGGAAATAAAAAAGGTCTGGTCACTACGAATATAAATTCTTCGTGTAGCAGCTACGTTAATATGATGCCACATGCGTACTTATCTTTCGCATTTTGTAGCGTTAGTAACAAACAATAAACAAATATGTAATTTATACGTCTTTTAACAGTTTCATTTACAGCAAATCGGAGCTCTTACAATGAAACGCTTTTATTAAAAACGTGTCGATTTCAAAAAAAAACCTGCCAAGTGCGAGTAGGGTCCCGTACCATAGTACAAGATTTAAAACAAAAAAATCAAGTTTTTTGTATGGAGAACCCACTTGAAATATCGCGTTATTAAGAAGACGAGTTTTACTGTGGCACCAGTTAGTTCTACAGAAACAGCTCGAACGATTGATAATGTGTATGGGGAATTTGCTGTTAAATATAACACGGTACGTTTTTGGATTCCAAAGTATTCGTTCTGGGGTTTTTCTGTAGGCAGTATGTAGTTAAAAACTACATACTGCCTACAGAAAAACCCCGTGGACGGCCAGAAACCCTAGTTGACAATAAAGAATTTAAAGTGATTGTGAAAGCAGTTCCATCGCAAACCACGTCAGAGTTAGTGGCGGGCTTCGATGTGACTGATACAACAATTTTAATTTATATGCAAGAAATTGGAAAAGGGAAAAAGCTCGAAAATGGGTACGGCATGAAGTGAGTGAAACACACCAACAAAGACGCGTCGAGTGCTGCGTGAATTTCTTACCCGTTACAATAACGAGGGGATTTTATATCGTATCGTAACTTGTGATGAAAAATTGATCCTGTACAATAATCGGAAAGGCTTCCGTCGAAACCACGGAGGAGGGAGGTAGAGAGGAGATGGTCTGAGCAAACTGGGTCTGTGTCCACCAAGTGGGTCTTTACGTCACAGCCCACGTGATAAGAAGGCGTGGCTTAGCGTCATTCGCGACATGGCCAATGGGTGTGGGACAATATTATGGTCTTCGGCGCAATTTTCAGCGAACAGTCGATTACACAACGATATTTTGTGTAAAATGTTGCAAACATTACACAGGACAAAATAATCTAAAGTATGTAGGTAGAATTAAGTTTTATTTGTCAGTAAAACACCTCATATTTTATAATTTGAGTCAATATTCGAGCATTGTATCGATTTATCGCTCTTGCTATGTGCCGATAGATGGCGCGCAATCATTTTCTTTGTACGGTAAGAAATCTTGATCTCATGATGCAAACTTTTATAAATAAAATTATTTGAATCCGCGCGATCGTAAAGATTTAAATTTCGAAGGTGTTTTTCTGGAAATAATTACAGTAGAATGCAAAAGGCGCCATCTAGTTGTAGTCTTGTAACCACTAAGAATATCTCTCGGAATAGCTGCTAGCAGAATACCGGTTCTGCCGGTAGATGGATTTAGCACAAAAGGCGGAGCTTGAACCCCCACCATGAAATGTTTTTCCCCCCGCTTCCCCGGGCAATGTCACGCTGCGTTCCTTAGTAATATGAGCTTACAACACCTCCTCTCTATCCCTCCTCCGTTATCCAAACCCAGGAGAACCGGACAAATCCTGCCCTATGTGAAAGTTGATTCAGAAAAAGGTACTGGTGAGTGACTGGTGGACCAATGCTGGTGGTATCCACTACAGCTTCCTAAGAAACAGTTAGACGGTTACGGTAGATCTGTATTGTTAAAAATTGCAAACCATGATGGAAAAGCTAGCCGTTAAATAACCGAACCTGGCAGCGTCAATTGCTCTAGGCCACTCCTGCTTCAGGACAACACTGTACAACAAACAGTCACTATATTAGTGGATCTGTGATTGGAATGTCTCTTACACCCACCGTAATCCCTGGACCTTGATCCAACATATTACAACTTTTTCCGGAATTTGGACAACTTCTTGAAGGGAAAACAAATCCATTCCGATGAGGAACTCAAAACCGCCTTCAAAGATTTTATTCGCTTCCACAATTTTTACAACAAAATTCAGATAGTTGCGATTTGAAACCTATAACGGTAAATATAGGACGCTCATGTTCTGTGTCCAGACTTTTTTAATGAAACTTTATGAATGTTTGTGTACTTTGAGAACACAAAGCACCACAGTGTTACAGTTTTATCTTTAAATTATAGCCAGACCATCAATCTACATATTTACTTTTTTTACTATTGAAATTCGTTGTGGTTATTTTTAAAAATAAGTAAATGTTGTTATCCTGACGTTTTTATCAAATTCACAGATATTATGAAACGGATCACACGCAATCGACTCTTATCACGCCATCCCGCTCAACTCCCCATACAAAAGGGGAAAGAAGGTCACGCCCATATTTCTTGCCAAAGATCCCAAATTTTGCTCAAAATAGCTTTATTTGATCGAACTAGATGTCTGATGACCGTTGGCATTGTAAAATTGTGTTTGGTTTCTAAGTTATAAGGTCCGAAAGTTCGAATTTTTCGCGCGTTTTATACAATAACTTTGGAGGTGGATTACGCAATGATAAAGTAAGAACATCTTAAAAAGAGTAGTTTTCAGACATAGCTCATTTAATCAAGATTTAAAATCGATTTGGTCTAAAATCGGATTAGATTTTTTACTACAGCGGTCGTGGTTTACTTTTAGCTATAAGTCGTTTTGTAATTAAAATTTTCGTAAATCTTACCAAATCATACACTATGCACATTGTCTTGTTTGTGGACATGTTGCATCTTCCTCATCACGGAGCCTGTCTTATTCTTTGAAATACAGAAGGGCCCAGAGCGCAACAGCACGATTTTCTACCGTTCCCGCGAATGAGTTAGTCCCGCCGGGTTGGGCCACCTTAAATAAAATTGCAAAGCATAGGATATAGATGTGTCTTATTTCTACATTTCTAGAATCTAAAAAAATACATAGTGACCCACTTACACAGAACTGAGGAATGGGTCACTCTATTAGCAAAGACAAAACGTTGGAATTTATAGTATTGTATTGTATTGATTATTCATCATCCATAGGCACTGGCAAGAAACTCCGCAGATTTGTTTTTTTCAACATCCACTTAGTCTAAATTTACGAAAGTGTGAATGAATTCACGAAAATTAACAATTCATGGCAAATATAATTTTATATGCCAAGACTATCCCTACCAACTAACATGTTGCCAATTGGAGCATGCCAGTCCTTAAAAACAGCACCCGTTCACAGCATCACGCCGGGCACAGCCATCACCTCTCTCGATCATATTTTAGGGAAAGAGATAACCCGAACCAGGCGTCACCGTAAGCAAGGACCTTTTAAATTAAAGGAATTTTTAAATTTAAATTATACAATACAGAAAACTTTTTGTATATAATCAAGTGAATAATGATTCTTAATCTAGCACAAGGCACTACGAAAATACAAAATATGAACCCTTATACTCGAACCCATAACTGGAGCAAAACTCACCTGCACAACACAACTACATTTAATGTACCACTTTTTATTATTATTAAGTTTTTATTAAAGTATTTGGTATTGAATACTATGATTTATACGCATACACTATCCTGTTTAAATATAAAATTATATTTAAATCAGTGTAAACATTAACAACGAAAGATACTGTCTCCCACAGCACAGGGTATCCTAGTGTGGGAGACAGGGACCAATGTATTTTTTTATAAACCAACTGCATACTAGATACTTCTGATTGTTTTTATTGTTCTGTTTTCGTGTTTGTAATTATGTGCAATTAACCGTTTTTGGGGTTCCGTACCCAAAGGGTGAAAACGGAACCCTCCGCTGTCCGTCCGTCCGTCCGTCCGTCCGTCCGTCCGTCTGTCCGTCTGTCACAGGGCTGTATCTCAGTAACCGTAACAGATAGACAGCTGAAATTTTCACAGATTGTGTATTTATTTTGCCGCTATAACAACAAATAGGTAAGATTATAAAATAATTTAAATTAAAGGGGGCCCCCATACAAAAAAACGTGATTTTTTTGTTCGATGGTACGGAACCCTTCGTGTTCGAGTCCGACTCGCACTTGGCCGGTTTTTTTGTTTTTCTTTTATACTACTACTTTATTACTTCCTAATCACGGTGGAGAGAAGTAGTTTTACTACTATTAGTTTTGTTATAAACATTGTGTCTAATGTACAAGTCAGTAGTGCGTAGCATTAAACTATCATTATGTGCCCTAGCAGTCGTATTCAGAGTGAACCTATCAAAACTTAGTATGGGATTAGGCCGGGAAAAACTGGTTTAGTCCGGCAATCAAGTTAGTTCTGAATATGGCTGTACGTGTATAGAAACGTATAGCGATAAACCAAACACAAATTGTAATATGCTTGATGTTTCCTTTGACCACAATTTTCCATATCCTACCGTTCGAACGGATAACGAAAACGTAACGCAGTCTACTCAACCCTTCCTTCGAGAAGCGGGCATTGTCGAGCGGATGTCGTTAGCATCAAAGCGAGGGGCCCGCCCGGAATATTATACACAATATCAAATTGCTTCAAATTCATCATGCGATTACCGTGTTTGGGTCCACTTTGTGCTGACGCCACCGAAGGGCGGTCGCCAGCAATAAAATATATTTCCGTCCGCGGAATGTTTAATATGGAGAAAAAGTTTAATAACGTCCTCCGCTTGTTACACGCGCGGGCGGTCAGCGGCGGCGGCGCGGTACCGGGCGGGGGCGGCGGAGGGAAGCGGCTGCCCCTTGGTTATTGCTCTTGGCTCCTGGTGTAAAGAAAGCCGGTTGGCGGTCTATGCGCCTTGGTCTATGACCACGCGTATATGCTTTGTCTCTATTGCGTATTATCTATGCACGTGAATAGTGAAACATTATTATGACATAATTGAAAAACGAGATCGTTGCCACGACTCGTGACAGTACTTGTGATTTGACATCAATAACCACCCGTCTCTGTTGTGAGTCTTGGGCCAACCAATGCCGATGGTGTTTCTTAAAGAAAGTTTTCTGAAGCAATAAAACGCATTAACGCATGAAACGTCCCTCAATTTTTTAAAACAGGTTAAAAACAATTTAAGCTACGGAAGTAGTCCCTGAAAACAGAAATGTTTAACAAGCCAATAATACAGAAGAATACCTCTTTCGCACATGTACAGTAAAGCAGAACAAACGTTATAATTATTCGGCGTAGGTCTCTCTTATTCCTGGTTGAATATATTTATTTAAAAAGTCCTGAAACGCATAGGAGAGTAGAGTGGCTATTTGAGGGGTGGCGCGGACAGGTAGTGCCGGAGGGGCGGCAGGGCAGGGCGCGGGGTGGAGGGGTTGGCAGTCGCTATTACATTTCTACACGGTCAAATATCCAATAATGCGGATCTTTTGTCCGCTCCACCGCGCCGCCGCCGCCACCGACGCGGTGGGCGGCGAGGAACGCAGCCTTCGTCGCGCCTTCTCCATGTTTCAATAAAAATATTTGCAGACATTCGCTGGACGCTCGCCAGAGATTAAACATTCCCTTTAACGGTACTGAGGATATCGTCTGTTCGTGTACAAATATTATCGACAAACATTCACATTGGGCACGTTGCACGGTGCCATCGAAGATCATGTACACTGACAAAATTGTCCTTGTTTATCGCCTGTAGTCGGTTGATTTGTCAAATACCACGAAATATCGGTTTTGGCGTGAGCCTCATTCTTCCTGATCCGAAAATCAAAGGTAAATTATCTTAGACAATGCCGATCACCTTAGGTTCGGAACCCATGTAAAGCTGTAGGTTACTTGCAGTGTAGTTGACGAGTCCGAGTGTGTATGCCTATGTTAATACATATCTAGTTGAAAGCCTCAATGGCCCAGTGGCGCGACACTTCGGCGATCGCTCTCCGAAGTTAAGCAACGCTGGGTCCGGTCAGGTCTTGGATGGGTGACCATTCGACCGTTGAGCGAGGCTGGCCGTGGTTCGGATTCCACGTTAAACTGTAGGTCCCCTTCCTTACTTACTAGGTGGTAGGGTTTATCCCGCCCGGGTTGGTACCATCGCATTGGATGAACGATGGTCGAAGCGGCAATGAAAATTGTCCGTGTTTTCCATCCAGTTCAATGTAGCCGTGCATTATAAGGAAGGTCCTGGCATGGCACCTAGTTCCCATGTGGTGTGTTGGGCTAATACCATGACAGAAGGTGTGGTATTAGCCATCCATGGCCAGTCACATAAAAAAAAAAAAAAACAAACTGAAACAAACTAGGTTAGGTTAGGTGTTGAAACAGTATAAAAATGTCCGTGTATTTCACCAAGATCAGTGTTGACATAATATTAGGAACCTTTCCGGGGCTCCTGAAACGTTATTGCGCCTTCGTGTGTGCCAAGATCTGCAACGACTTTTCACCCGGCGGACTAAAATTGTATTGAGATATTCCAAACAAACCAGACAAGCAAAAGATAATTGAATACGAACTCTTGGCGATCAGGACACCCTTTTCAGGGGGACTCGTTAGGTTTGAATTCTCCAAAGTTCTGGCATAGAGGGCGCTCATCAGTCATCCGGGGAATACACTCATTAACTTAATCGCCTCTTTTAATTACTGCGCAGTCCGCCAGCCTACGCGAGCGCCTCCCGCGCCCGACCACTTGAAATATGACAGCAATTACTTTAATAAGAACCATATTAAATTAGAGTCGTTCGCATTTTTCATCCGCAGCAAGGCACATAGGGCGCGGCGCAGCGCCGCCGCGGCGCCCGCTAAAACTAATTAGATACAAGCCAAAATGTAATATGAAACATGACTTGCATAATACGAGAACGGCGATTTAATTAATTTTCTCGGCGCCGGAAATTAAGATGCGAAGATATGAGGGCGGGCGGGGGCGGTGCGCCACGTCTTGCGCCGCCCCGACACCGCTGCAACACACACACCCTCACACACCCTACACTATCACCCTCACACCCTCACACACCCTACACTCTCGCCCTCACACCCTCACACACACATACACAGACCATTAGCGGCAATCTCACAATGCCAACTGCCTCTATGAAAATTAATTTCAACCACGTGCCAAACGATTAATTAGTAGATTCGAGATTATCTTTCTGGCGCTCCTGCCGGCTGACTCCCCACCGCCGCCTCCCTTCGCACCCACTGCGCCATAGCTGCCTCCACACTGGGTTTTCAGTTTGGCCAGCAAACTTGTGGAACCAGCGTTATTATTTTAATCAAACGGTACATTCAAGTGATGCCATGATTTCCCCTAAAGTACAACCTCGGAGCCTTAGTCGAAGTTTACAAAAGTATTTGCCAGTGCTTACAATCACAGGTAAAAACATAAAATTTATCTGAATTGACGAGAATCTACAATTCATGTCGTATGCAAGAGTTTATGACAAATATAGGTTTACTTGTAAACACCATGCCCGCCATCTAACATGCTGCCAATTGGAGCAAGCCAGCCCACAAACAGCATCCGTTCACGAGCATCACGCCGGGCACAGCCATCGCCTCTCTCAACCATATTCTAGGCTTCCGCTTCTGATTGGTATAGAATTGATCGAATTCCCTCACATATTTTCTCACATCTTAGGCCGGTTACCCTCCCGGTGACGATTGGCTCGACGACGCGACGGTCGGCGTCGTCGCGTAGGCGACCCGACAGCGAACACGACTAGCAGCACGCGCGCCTCTACGTCGCGGTCGCTTGGCCGCCGTCGACCGTCTTCTTGGCCTTGAGCCTTGAGTCAGGTGCTCCCAGGACTCTGGAGTGTCTGAGCCGTCCCTAAACTCGCGCCTTGGTGAAAGTTCAACAGCAAACTTCGCCAGCCAGAGCTTTATTCTAAGAATAGGGCGTGGATCGCCGGCGAACGCTAACGAAAACGATTGGCATTACTTATTTTATTCCATTAGATTAAATTGACGATGGGATGACGAAACCCTGGTAAGTTTACTCTTAAGTTAGGTAAAGTGAATAGCAAGTGAGCAGGCAAGTGAGGGATTAAATCTGACGTTTAGTTGTATCGTACCATGCTAACTATGAAACGACGTGTTATTCCGGCAAGTGAACTTAAATTTGCCAGTTGGCATGGTACGAAATGCAACTAAACGTCACGCTTTTGCATGTTAACCTTCTATACACTTGACGAGTTATTTACCATGGTAACCGCTGGGGAAATTTATCTCGCCGGGTAAACTTGGAAGTGCGTAAAACATTTCAGTTCACTTGACCAATTAACACGTCGTTTCACAGTTAGTATGGTTATAGTGCTGTCTCTACAACAAACACAAAAACAACAATCGTTGTTAATAATATTATATCTGCCTACAGAACCAATACGGTAAAAATAAGAAAATAAATAAATAAAAATAAGTAAATAAATAAATAAAAAATAAGTAAATAAATAAATAAAAATAAGTAAATAAATAATTTACTTATTTTTAATTTATAAATTAATAAGTAAATAAATAATTCACTTATTTTTAACGTATTGTTTCTGTAGGCAGACATAATATACACAGTTAGTATGGTTATATAGCAATTTTAGCTAGAGTTTAATGTGGACAAGTGGTCTTAATGAGAGCAACCTTTAAACGTGATGCTCGGTCTCTTCCATGCCACAAAGAATTATTAGTGCTTAGACTCATAATTTATAATAAGATAGACAATGCAGTCCGTATAACAGAGTCTTCGCAAAAAATTACTAGGCTTCTTAATAAGGCCTACAGTACAGTGTAGAGGAATTCCTGGAAGACGATCTCATGCCGCTCCATCAATCCTAACTGCACTATGACTGAACATTTTTTAAAACGTAAACATTTTTTATTTTATTACTATTGACTGCTTCTCATTGTTATTTATTTGTGTCATGTACTGTACCTATTTAAATACTGATACTTCTTCTGAAATTGCTAATCAAACTAAGTGTGACGAGTAGAAAAATCTATCAAATAACGGAACTATGAACTAAAACTGAACTTGAATCCGGCCGATGAAAAGCGAGAGATCCGTTTAATGATTGGGCAAAAATGCTTTCGTATGTCCGGCTTCTCCCTCTACAGGTCGCATTGCTCAACCGATTCGCGTGACATTTTGTAAGCAGGTTCGATATGTTTATAGAAAAAAAAAACAAAATGGCGGAATATTAATTTCATTTCATTTCATTTTCATTTCATTTATTTATTCATTTATTCATATAAGTTTATTGCACTAAAAAAAAACTCGGCCAAAAGGTACAACTTAATGCCGGAGGCATTTTCTACCAGTCTACCTTTGGGTATCGTGAGCAGTAGTGCGAGTAGTAACTATGGAGAAATAGCTTTAGAGGAAACATAATTCCTACACAATGTACAACAAATACACACTATACTTAAACCTAAATATATAACTTATATAAATGTACATAAACTACATAGATATCAATAAATAAATACTTTATACTACATATATATATATATATTATAAAAACAAATAAAACATGATACTATACAATATAATTAAAAGGAAAAAAAATATTGGCAAAAGAAATAAAAATAAATTCTGACAAACTTAAAGAAGTATGAGGGAGAAAATTAAGGAAATCATAAAGACAGAAAATAAGCTTTAAGATCTATTTTTAAAACATTAATAGAGGGGGAATTTCGTAAATGGGGAGGTAGCTGATTCCACTGCCTCGCAGCGTGCACGGTAAAGGAGTCTGAATACGTGGAGGATGTGTGCGAGGAATTCAACTTCTGGTAGTAAAACTACACTAAGTCATGTCACAATTTGATTGATCCGCGGATTCGATCAACCAGTGAAGAAGAACCCGCAAAAAAACTTCACTGGTCTATATATTATGTTTTTTTTTTGTCTTTTTTTTCGTCCACATAAATGATATAACACAATTATGATTTCATACCTAAATGCTGCTGCCAAACTTAAATTGGTAGAACGGTCTAAAGCAAAGAACTAAGAACTACGAGGAAACAACAACCCACAATGTGAAAGTCTTAATTAATAAATAAATTACTTAACTTATTAACCTAATAAGTTTATTGCACTAAAAAAAAACTCGGCCAAAAGGTACAACTTAATGCCGGAGGCATTTTCTACCAGTCTACCTTTGGGTATCGTGAGCAGTAGTGCGAGTAGTAACTATGGAGAAATAGCTTTAGAGGAAACATAATTCCTACACAATGTACAACAAATACACACTATACTTAAACCTAAATATATAACTTATATAAATGTACATAAACTACATAGATATCAATAAATAAATATTTTATACTACATATATATATATATTATAAAAACAAATAAAACATGATACTATACAATATAATTAAAAGGAAAAAAAAATATTGGCAAAAGAAATAAAAAATAAAAATAAATTCTGACAAACTTAAAGAAGTATGAGGGAGAAAATTAAGGAAATCATAAAGACAGAAAATAAGCTTTAAGATCTATTTTTAAAACATTAATAGAGGGGGAATTTCGTAAATGGGGAGGTAGCTGATTCCACTGCCTCGCAGCGTGCACGGTAAAGGAGTCTGAATACGTGGAGGATGTGTGCGAGGAATTCAACTTCTGGTAGTAAAACTACACTAAGTCATGTCACAATTTGATTGATCCGCGGATTCGATCAACCAGTGAAGAAGAACCCGCAAAAAAACTTCACTGGTCTATATATTATGTTTTTTTTTTTGTCTTTTTTTTCGTCCACATAAATGATATAACACAATTATGATTTCATACCTAAATGCTACTGCCAAACTTACATTGGTAGAACGGTCTGGAGCAAAGAACTAAGGACTACGAGGAAACAACAACCCACAATGTGAAAGTCTTAATTAATAAATAAATTACTTAACTTATTAACCTAATAATTATACATATTGATTATTTATTTCGGGTGTAAATATAGAGATTATAGATCTATCTTCATTCTTCTTCAGGGGATAATAAGGAGAGATATATTTTAAATTGATTGGTGATGGCACCAACCAGAGATGGTGCACTCCATTCTTAGTGGGTAATGCGTAAAAAACGTACGGTACCGGTAAACAGTTTCAGTGTCTTTGTTTCCTCCATTAGATACATATTACACACTCGGATTCGTCATTTTTCGTGCGAAGAAGTTGGTCATTGTATTATTGTTTTTCCATTGATACTTACAAACTAGTTTACAGTGATTGATTGATTACTACTGCTCAGAAAGAACATTATAATAATATATACTATAAATTGGTGAAGAGCAAACTCTTGACTACGATAATGACATCTTATTCTAAATTAATAGGAATTATGATCTCAATTATTCCGGTGTAAAAAAGCCATCGTCATTTTTGATACAAGGTAATATCAAATCAAGTACCGTAAGATTACAAATAAGTCTGTACTTACAGCAACCGTGTAAACCCGAAAAGCTTTCCAACGCAAAATTTTAA
Source organism: Incurvaria masculella (assembly GCA_946894095.1). Taxonomy (NCBI): domain Eukaryota; kingdom Metazoa; phylum Arthropoda; class Insecta; order Lepidoptera; family Incurvariidae; genus Incurvaria; species Incurvaria masculella. The sequence goes on along the minus strand of OX335650.1, from coordinate 21,388,198 downwards.
TTAAATTAAACCTCCTTTACATATTAGCTGAAAGATAATCCAAATAAGATGATCACGTTGGTTTCGAAGAAAGCCTTTAATTTCGCCAACCGATCTCGGAGCAAGATTCGCCAATTTAATTACCTGGGTGGCCGAAAGCTGGCTTCTTCGGACGGGAGCGGATCTTCCGGTCCAATTTTAATTAACGCAAAGGATAATTAAACAAGACAAATAATACTTGAGACATTGCCGATGTGAGTTAATATCCTGCCGCCCCCACTTCAGCCCATTCCCCCCTCCCCCTCCGCCCTCTCAGCTTATTGTCGGAGATTATAATTTGTTATTCGGGAAATTAATTAATTTTATTGTTTCAGCAGCGCTCGCTGAAATTGCCACCGTACCGTCGAGTTGGCTCGGTAGGAGAGTTTTCAAGTGTTGTATAACCAGTGTGTATAACTAACTGGGATGAGTTTATGGTATTAACATAACTTTGGTAAGCACAAGAAAATTAATAACCATTAAAAGGAAAATAAATCTCACAAAGGAAGTGTCGAAAATGAGAGCATGAGGATTTCTGTTGAATGATCGTGGAAAAATGCATCATTTACTGATAAACTATTATTCAAATAAAGTTTATCTTAAAATCAGTATAAAGAAAACAGCTGATTTATGTAATGTGAGAAATTTCAGAAACTGCGGTTTTAAGAGGCTCGTAGCCTAGTGGCGCGGGGACTGGCCTAGCGTACCAGAGACCTGGGTTCAATACCGACATGCACCACTGTCTTTCTCTTTCCGAGTTCGACAAGTGCATTTCGTTACGAATGCGAGCTGCTCCATGGTTCGGAATCCATGTTAAACTGTAGGTCCCCTTCCCCTACTAGGTGGAAGGGGTTTATGCCCGCCCGGGTTGGTACCTTCGCATTGGATGAAAATATGGTCGAAGCGGCAATGAAAAATTGTCCGTGTTTTCCATCCAGTTCAATGTAGCCGTGCTCATAAAGGAAAGGTCCTGGCATGGCACCAAATTCCTTCGGGAATAAGGTGTATTGGGCTAATATCATAACGGTTGTTGTGTGGTATTAGCCATCCATGTCAGGTCGCATAAACAAAAAAAAAAAAACTTATTTTTCTATTTGGCTGATGAAACAGGTACGAACCATTTTATGAAATTTGATCACTTCATTATCCTCGTAACATTATAATGTTCGGTAAAAACAAGTTATGTACATGGATTACGATATGATGTGATGTATAATCTACCGTGAAGCTAAATGTGTATAAAAGCCCTTTTAGAAAATACTGAAAGCCTAGATTTGGACTAGCAAAACATACTAATCGCAAGTATTGCGTCTAATAGCACGAAAAAAGTATAATTACTTATGTTATGTGTACGTTGTAGTGGTTGGCGAGTTCTATATCATTATAATAAAATGTTCTGTCGTCCATTGTTCTCATCAACGTTTTGTTCATCTATTTTAGCACGGACCCACTGGACCGGTACTTTAAGCAAGGGCTACGTTAATGATGTATCGCCATAGGCTGTGGCGGTTCAATTATCCGTCAAAGTACTCTTCCAAAGTTCGCGAGGCGCCGTCTCAGCTTGCCTCCAGCCCGCCCCACCCCCACCCCCCCCGCCTCCAGCGTCGCAGTCATTAGGAGACAAAAACAAGCGAAGGCTTCTCCGGTGACACGCGGCTCACAATGGTGCCCCGAGAGGTTAAGGCACAATGGCGCCAGTGACGTTAATTAAAAGTTAACAAAAGCTGCCCGAGACTAATTGGAAGTGTTACCTATTATCTGCGCACCCCTAGGGCGGGCGGCGGAGGGCGGGCGCACCTGGCGACACCGGCGCCGTCGGATGCGCAAGCGCCGACAAAACAAACAAGTTCAACATCTCCAAAACATGTATTTCCAACATTTATTTCTTTCGGGAAAAAACATGTATTTTACTGAATACATAAAAACGATTCTAGTGTTTTCAGCAGTTTGTAGTGGTGTTTGAGCTAATATCGTAACTCGTGTTATTAGCCAACCATGTCCAGTTAAATTATAATAAAAAACGGCCAAGTGCGAGTCGGACTAGCACACGATGGGTCCCCGTACCATCGTACCGTAGATTTAACATAAAAACATCTCGTTTTTTGTATGGACTAACCTAACCTAACCTAACCTATTTGTTGTTATATCGGCAAAATAAATACACACTCTGTGAAAATTTCAGCTGCCTACCTATTACGGTTCATGAGTTACAGCCCTGTGACAGACGGACGGACGGACGGACGGACAGAGGAGGCTTAGTAATAGGGTTCCGTTTTCACCCTTTGGGTACGGAACCCTAAAAATATTATTAAAAATATATTTATTTCAGGCCAGTGAGTTGAAAAATGGTTGGCTTTTGTTGAAAGAGTTACAATGTGTTTGTATTATCACGAACATAACATATCAGATAAGTGTTGTCTCAAGGTTCTGTGTATGAAATGGAGTTCTTTTTTAAAAACTATAACCTTAAATAACTCCACCAAATTTCGAAGAAAGCACGTACGATATTATTTTCATATCGCAATAATAAGTACTTTATTTGTGAGGCCTTTTCTTATGAGCACGGCTACATTGAACAAGATAAAAACACGGACAATTTTTTATTGCCATTTCGACCATCTTATCATCGAATGGGATGGTACCAACCCGGGCAGGTTTATCCCAACTATTGATGGATAATTTTAATACCGAAAACGAGTAGACTGAATATAATGAGATGGTATCTTTATTTCAATTTGAACATTTGTTTTGTGCAGCCCGACCGTGCCCCTCCTAAGTCTATGGTAGCACCTCCTACAACGGCACTTGCTCGATATTGTTGGTGGAGGAGGTGGAAAGTTGGCGGTTCCGAGTACCCATTCCCTTGTTCAGGGCGGACACTCCGCTACTAATGAGATCAGTTCCACTGGAGTTTCTGCTGTATACATAATTATCTTGTGTCACCGATCATATATACAATACCCAAAAATACATATATAACCCGCGACCTCGGATAAACTATTGCAGCCTATGTATAAATAAACCCACAGACGAAGAGCAACACAGTTTTAAGTAGTCAAATGACGAAATCAGCTGCCTACTACTTACTGCAGCAGTCTTACTTACTGTAATACATACGAGTTAACTTGTTGAATATATGTGACTTTTAGATATAATTAAGTTATATATACTTTTCTTTGCATTGTATGTACTTTAGAGAATATGTTTTAAGAAGAAATAAATAAAAATAAAAACATATAATTAAATACATCTTTATTTACTGCCTCTTTAGCGATATGAGCGGTTGAGAGACCAAATGTGGTCAGTAAAGCGAGACCACGCCCAGCGTATATTTGCAATAATATTACATCGACTATTACAAAGTTATCCATCATATTTGAATTACGTTTGAAAATTCCCTAATTGTAGGTATGAGGACGGCCCTTGCCGGCAGACGAATTTGAGAAACGATTCGTACTTGGAAAGCCTTACGTCAACCACAAAAGGGTGCTCTGATTCTCTGCGGCAGGTGCTCCGGATATAGGTTGGATGGGCAGCAATAAGGGATGTAAATTTCACAGAACAACTTCCATGATACCTATACCGTCCGTGGCTCAGATACTTCAAGCCAAAGGTTCGTTGCGGGTTTCCGCAAGACGGACCGCTCGGCGCTGTAATGAGTCCAAATACACCAACAGGTATAGTGGGAACTACCTGCCCACATGTGGCTACACAGTATTCTATCACCTAGTATGTGATAGATGATGTAGTTGCATTAGTGAAAAGAACCCTAGTAGGATCTCAAGTTTTTTCGATACAATTTTGGCCTTGAACGGGAGGGCATGGACATGATTAATAATTTTTAATTATTATAGAGATAACTGTATAAGAAAGAAAACATAAAAAAACATGTTTTTTTTAATTATAACAATAATTGACGTATGTAAGTCCTGAAGATGAAGCCCATGTGAGGCTCCGACACGTAGAGCAGCAAGTCCTGCGGCTCATACGCGCGGTGAGCCGTCGTACTAAATATTAAAATAATTTATGTCTAATAACAGAAGCATGATGGCATGTATGCGTCAAAAACACTGCATGTTGCAGCGAGGGCGAGCGATCCTTTCGGTCAGCAGTTAGTTGAATGCGGCTCCGATTTAGCGGTTATGATTGAGTTTAGCCTGAATGCGACTGTTCCGCGCGGTTAACGACAGCGGAATGACTCGGTAATGGATCGTGAGTGCAACGCCGACCCACCCGCATCGGTCCCAACTCGGCCGCATATTCATATACAGCACCGCACCCACACAGAGCTAAGAGAAAGCTGTCTCCACCGTCCTGTCACCCGATCCTTATGCAAACCGTTGGAACCACTACGAAGGCTAAGCGTACATTGCAAAAAATATGGAACTTAAATTGACAGTGACTACCGCTTGGTATATCGAATGTATATCGATATGGCTTGTGTCTAGTCGTAACGTTCGTGGCCTAGGAGTTTTGATATACGTTGGCGTGAATTACTTTATTTATCTTGAAGCGCATGTCAATAATTATTGATAAAACATCGAGATGAGTCCGAGATTTTAAGTGGTGATATCATTGAAATTAGGTCGAATTACTAAACCACTGGGAAACTCTGAGGCGTAATATTCAGTTTTTAGTCAGCAATATAGTTCGTTTTTAACCGACTTCAAAAAAGTAGGAGGTTATCAATTCGTCTGTATGTTTTTTCTAATGTTTGTTACCTCATAACTTTTGCCTGGGTGAACCGATTTTGATGATTATTTTTTTAAATGAAAGCTAGTGCTTCCCAAGTGGCCCCAATTTGGTTAAGTTCTGACAATGATAGCTATGAGAAAATCATATAAGTCTTAAATTTGTATTAAGATTGCGCGACAAATGGACGAATAACTTAATATAACGCCAACCGATTTCAGTGATTCTTTTTTTATTGGAAAGGACGTGTACAAATTAGTAAGTGTACTTCAGATTCACAAAAAATAAACAAATAAAAAAAATTAACAAAAAAAATAACCGACTTCAAAGAAAAAGCACTAAAAAGTAAAAAATAATTGCCATTTTTGTAGTTACGATTTTTGTTATTTTTTGAGTCGGTGTCAGCCAAGGTAGCCAAGGTTCTCTTGATTGGCGTAGCGCGTGCCCGGCTGGCGCCGAATCAAAAAATAACAAAAATCGTAACTACAAAAATGGCAATTATTTTTTACTTTTTAGTGCTTTTTCTTTGAAGTCGGTTATTTTTTTTGTTAATTAACTATGAATTTGAAAATAACAACTCGTAGATTCCCGAAAAAATAATGTTTAAATGTAACTGGACATTGATGGAAAATACCACGACTACCGTCATGGTAAGCCTAACACACTAAATAGGAACTAGGTACCAAGTCAGGATATATTTGCACGGCTACATTGAACGAAATATGGCACGGAATTCGGTAGGGGCGATCGAAACTCGTTGGTATGGAGGCGGCAAACGGAAACGGGTTGGGAACAGCCCAGAGCCCTGCGGCACGCCGGCGTTCACACAGGTCGGGTGGAAGGCTATAGGAAAGTAGAATGTTGTGTGGTCAAATGTTTTCGCGATATCCAGGCCGATACCCAAACCTTCGCTATGATTTTCGGGCGCATCGCCCATGTCATGTAAGACGTAAACTAGGAAAATTAGAAGAAGATATTTAATATTAACTTTTTTGGCCATTATATAAATTGTTAAAAGCCGTTCAACATAAAAGTAAAATTTGAAATGAAGAGAATTTTAAGCTCATCTATTTTTTTTTTGCTTTATATAAATAAAAATACAAAAGTCAGCCATTAAATTACATAATAAATAACATTCGTAATTAAGAAATTATAGATATTAAGAAATTATAGAAATTATAGAAATTAAGAACATATTTTAAGCATTTGTACAATAAAAAAATTCCGGCAAGTATTTAATAAAATCACAATTAAAAATAATTTTCCCTAAGACAGCAACAAATAATTAAACATAAAATCATTACTTAAAAAAAATTATCAACAATAAAAACTTAAAATCATGTCACGTAAAAATGTAATATGCCTAAGGGCCTTTTTCACCTACTGCTGATTAGGTTAATCGCCACATATTAAGGGCCTTTGTTAGCAGCTTGCAAACAATACCAATACAAGATAATCAGCTCTTTCGTAATAAAGGCCCTATAAGTGATTAAAATAAATCAGCACTCAGGCTAAGTGTCAAAACTTCGATTTTCGAAAAACAACCACTCCGAGATTATGCGCCGAGTTATGGTGCAGCCTTCTGTGTTGGTCAGACACAGACCGGAAGTAACCACACCACCAGAAATAAGTAAAAAAATCTTTACGACAGATTTCTTGCCGTTTCACTACGACTCAAATAGCACTGATTCAGGTACTGCCGAGTTATTCAGCTGCAAACGAGTTGCGCTCAAGGAAGCTGTAGTGAAACATGCGGCGACCGATCGCCCGCCCACGCCACTATTGTTGCGGGCGGCTCGCTAATGGGGTAATGTGCAAATTCAACGTAAGTTCCTTTAATGGCCGCCAGTAATGGATTTTATTCGGTCTAAATTTGCCATTGCCTTTATGTGGTTTTGTTGAAATGTCTGTCCTTGACGCAAGCGTATCTATCATTGTTATTAAAAAAAAAACTATCTAATAACTAAATAAATAATCAAATCTAATAAGTAAATGGATCTAAATTGGCCCTTTGAAGTAATACGCATTTTTTACGAAACCTGTATTCCAATGTGCACATATCTTATTGTATAACTCTAATAGATAAGTAGTATTTATTTTGCTATGTCAAAATTAATTGGTGCTACGTTTTTATGGTGATTTATTTATCTTTTAATAAAAAAATATGATACACAAAAAAAAAATGTAATGGACTTGTGGCGGTAGACGACATAGGACACCGGCGCCGGTGCGGCGGCAGGATGAAATCCGAGCCCCGGATACCTCGCCGCTCGCCTCACCGCGCGCCCGCGTCCCTGGCACCTACCGGCCACGTCGCCGCCCAACCCAGTCTTAGATAGAAACCCGTGGCGTTTGTGCGCATCGCATTCCGTGTGAGAAGTAAACCTTGACCGATGATACTGCTTTTGATTCCATACCCCACGGGCCTAGAGACTCGGTGCTAAGTGAATAGACAAACACTTACATTGGTGACCCCAAAACTTGTGAACCGCACCTAAAAGGGGGGGTGAGCAAATAGTTTGTGGGACATAAAAAGTTATGGACGAGTTCGGACGCCCGCTGCCTCCGCAGGCGCCCCCGGCGCGACCGGTCAACCCCGCAGCGCACCCTGCAGCGCCCGGGGGGTCGCCCGCGACAGCTTCTCCCCAACAACAACCGCAAGTCCACATGGGCGAATTGGCCGCCATCTCCGTGTCGAACCGCATCCCCGACTTCTGGCGTCAGGAGCCGAAGTTATGGTTCGCACAACTGGAAGCAGCTACGGCTTCCATGAAACTGTCTGACGACCAGAAATGGCAGACAGTCGTAGCTAAGCTACAAATGAAGGACCTACAACAAGTTCAAGACCTGATCCTAAACCGGCCCGAAACAGATAAGTACGAGACTCTAAAGGCCCGGCTGATCTCAACAAACGCTGACACGGAGCTGCGTCGTTTCCAGCGCTTGATCAGCGAGATCGAATTGGGGGACCAAAAACCGTCCCAACTCCTCAGAAAAATGAGAGCATTGGCAGGGAACAAGCTAAGCGCTGAAGCGATAAAATTCCTTTGGGCCGGCCATTTACCCGCCCCAGTCCGGACCGTACTCGCGGTGAGCGAGGAGACCGGACTGGAGCAGTTGGCCAACTTAGCCGACAAAATCATGGAGAGTTCAACCAAAACGGACGTCGCGGCGATCGACGGACGCCCGGCGGCCACCCCAGCGCCATCTAAACTAGAAGAGACCATAAGCGAAATGGCTAAACAACTGGCACAGCTTACAGCCGATATCTGCGAGATAAAGGCCGAAAGGCATCATGTATCACGCGGGAGATCGAGATCTAAACCGGCGCAGAGGACATCACGGAGCTCCAGCCAGGCACGTTGGCAAGAGAAGCGCGCAGCAGCCGATCCCAACTGGCTGTGCACGCCACACTTCAAGTACCGGGAGAAGGCGCACTCATGCAAGCAACCGTGCGCCTGGGCCAAGCTTTCGGGAAACTAAGCAACGAGCAGCGGACCACATCGGCAGACCTCTGCTCTCTGCAAGACCCCAACAGCCGACTGAGAGTGCGAGACCAAGAGACCGGACTAAATTTCCTGGTGGATACGGGCGCAGGAGTATCCGTCTTACCTGTTACGAGGAAGACACTGGTAGCAGCAAAGGAACGCGTACTTTACGCGGCTAATAACACGCCCATAAAAACGTATGGTGATAGGACACTAGTGCTAAATTTAGGGCTCCGGCGACCATACAGATGGACATTCATCGTCGCCGATGTATCGACTCCGATTTTAGGCGCGGATTTCCTCAACCATCATAACCTATTAGTGGACATTAGGAGAAAAAGACTCGTGGACAACACCACTACACTGGAAGTGTGTTGTGTGATGGACAGGAGTGAACTTACTACGGGTGTACAGACACTGAATAGTGAGGAACCGTTACATGAACTTTTACGTGAGTACCCTAGGTTAAGCTCTATATCGAACAATGTTATTCAGACTCCATTACATGAAACCGTGCACCACATAGAGACGACCGGCCCCCCAGTTTACGCGAGAGCCAGGCCACTTCCGCCGGACAGGTACAAAAAAGTCAAAAAGGAATTTGAAAACATGTTGGAACAGGGCATTTGCCGCCCCTCAAAGTCTCCTTGGGCCAGTCCTCTCCAGGTGGTGAAAAAAAGTAATGGAGACCTACGCTTGTGCGGGGATTATAGACGTTTGAACCTGGTGACCAAGCCAGATCGTTACCCGATACCCCGATTAACCGATTTCATGTACCTAGCTTATAACAAAACTGTATTTTCTAAACTTGATATGAAACGCGCATACTATCAGATTCCGGTTTTAGAGAAAGACATAGAAAAGACTGCAATAATAACCCCGTTCGGCTTGTTTGAATTCCCTAGAATGACTTTCGGTTTGAGGAACAGTGGTCAAACTTTCCAGAGATTCATGCAGATGATTTTACATGGACTAGATTTCATATTTATATATCTAGACGATGTACTAATAGCGTCAGAAACACAAACGGAACACATAGAACATGTTAAAGTAGTATTAGAACGGTTAAACAAGTACGGAGTGCAGTTAAATGTTCAGAAATGCTCGTTTAACTGTACTTCACTGGCTTACCTTGGATATGAGGTCTCGAAAAAAGGAATCCTACCCTTACCCGAGAAAATTGAAACCATACTTAAGTACCCCCGCCCAACCACGGTAAAGCAGATGAGACAGTATCTCGGGCTAATCAATTTTTACCGCGACAGTGTCAAGGACGCGGCGGACCACCAACGTCTTTTAAATGCGTATTTAGTGGGGTCCAAGAAAAAAAACGATAAAACGGTCATAGAATGGACACCCACAACAATAGAAGCATTTGAAAGGAGTCGGGAGAGCATCAAAGAAGCAACAGCCATAGCTTTTCCTTCCCCGGAAGGAGAGATGTGTCTTGATTGTGACGCGTCTTCTACATGCGTAGGAGGGACCCTGTACCAACACCAAAATGATGGCAAAAAACAACCATTGGGATTTTTTTCAAAGGCGCTCAGTCCGACGCAAGAAAAATATTCCACATTTGATCGAGAGTTGTTAGGCATATATTTATCGGTAAAACACTTTAGAAGGCTCATCGAAGGACGACCTCTCACAATCCAGACCGATCATAAGCCGTTAGTTTACACTTACCAAAACGGCGCAAGCGATAACGACACACCAAGGCGCATTCGCCAGTTAGGATTCATTTCCCAGTACTGCACACGCTTAGTACACATATCGGGTGTAGATAACGCGGTCGCCGACGCGATGAGTAGAATTAATTCCATTAATTGCCCATCGCCGTTAGACTGGATCGAAATCGCAAGTAAGCAAATTACGGATAAACAACTCCGGGAGATAACAGTTAAGGACCCCTCCCCCGTTACCAGAATGAACATACCCAGTAACGATTCTCAGGTTACGTTATATTGCAACATCGAGAACGGTAATCTACGACCTTATATACCAGAGCAATTTCGAGTACAAGTATTCAACATTGTGCACGGAATAGCTCACCCGGGAATCAGAGGCACACGCCGTTTAATAGCCCAACGGTATTATTGGCCTGGGATGAATAGCGACATTGGTAGGTGGACAAAATCGTGCATTCAATGCCAGCAATCAAAAGTGACCCGACACACTCATTCACCGTTAGGGACATTTGAAGAATCAGGGCGCTTCGAGCATATACATGTAGATCTAGTCGGACCACTACCCATATCGAACGGATGCAGATACATAGTCACGATCGTAGATAGGAGTACATCATGGCCAGAGGCAGTACCCGTCCCAGACCAGACCGCGGAGACTGCAGCGAGGGTCGTATACGAAACCTGGATTACACGTTTTGGCTGTCCATGTCGTGTCACGACGGATCAAGGTCGCAATTTTGAATCCGATCTTTTTCTGTCGCTCAGTAAGATAATGGGAATGAAAAAAATACGCACGACAGCTTACAATCCTAAAGCTAACGGTAAGGTCGAACGTTTTCATAGGGGAATGAAAGCCGCGTTGATGGCCCGCAGCCACACAGAAAGTTGGTCAGAGGAACTACCTACAGTACTGTTGGGCTTACGTGCCGCATTACGTGAAAATGCAGACGTAAGCGCAGCACAGCTAGTATACGGCACTCAGCTGCGTCTCCCAGGCGACTTCTTCGATACCCCAAGACTGGATACCGGCAATCTGGATGAAAGTTTCGTCGGCAGGCTCCGCGCGCACACCGAAGGGATAGCACCAGTGCCAGCCCGAGAAGCCCGTCAAAGCTCAACCTTTATACATCCAGACCTTAACAAAACATCGCATGTCTTTATAAGGAATGACCGCGTAACGAAGCCATTAACGCCTCCGTACTCGGGCCCATTTACTGTCAAGAAAAGATGCGAAAAATATTTTATAGTAGATTTACCACAAGGTGAGAAAGCTGTCTGTATTGATAGACTTAAACCAGCTTTCATCCTTAACAATTCAAGCGGACAGGACGGCATACAGCAACATAACGCGAATAACACCGCTCCGCAAGCGCATTCCGCGCCCGCCGCCGCCGCGGCGAGCGGCACCGAGGGCACCGACGACACCTCGGCGGACGGAAGCGCGGCACGGGCACATACGAAATGCACACGCAGCGGCCGCGCGATCAAAACGCCGGTCCGATTTTCATAACACGATAATTTTATTTTAATACTATTTACTCGTAGGTACCTATTCCATAGTATAAGGGCAGGTGAAAATGTAAAAGGAAACGGAATCTGATAAAATGCGAAGTAATTTTAAGATTCTAGCATTCTAAGCACTTCAACCCATTTTTGAGAATGTATAGCCTATATTATAAATGCGAAAGCTATAAGGTAAACGAAAAGTAATGAAACAAAGAATTAATATGTAAATGTAACAATTATTTTTATTGATAATATTTTTTTACATGTACACAAGTTAACAGTTTTAGATGACAGTTTATTTCCCTATATACATGTATAGATTAACTTTAAAAAGTATCAATGTGCACTTAGAATATACTTTATACTTGTTTACAGGCAACGTTAATATTAAGATTCAATACCCTAGTTATTAACACTTTAAACCTACTTATGTATCATGGTTAATCTAAAAACACCGGTAGATAACACTGTTTACAACTGTTAGGTTTAGAGAAATAAACATACAAGGTGTGATAAAGTTCCATGGGGTAATTAACTAGGCTGGATGTCACACTACGCTCGACGAGTACTGGGGAACAGTAGGCTGGACCAGATGCTGAGGCGAAGGTCGCATACGCGATACCTCTTTCCGAACGCAAGCCGCCAGCCGTTGTTTCACTCGTCCGAAGAATAGGTATAGTAACACCAACGCGATAAGCAGCAACGTGAGACCAGATGCCCACTCTGCCCAGGAAATAATATCACGCCGAGGTTCCACCTCGACGCGGTTTGAAGTAATCTTGGCCCCGATTATTTCATCGTGCTCATTCTTGCTACTTGAACCACCCATGGTCGGAACAGAGAACGGCACAAACGTACTGAGTTAGAATAATAAAATTGTAATGACAATCTTCGAGATTTACCTGATACTTATAGTCATAAGAAATACGGTGAAAAGCAGGTCAGACCGGCATTGGCCGAATGACATACAAATAAACTGTACATTCAGTAACCTTGCTAAATAAATGATTTATTTTGCTAGATTACTAACGTAAGTAAAAATGTTTCCTTGTTCCCGTTTGAAATGTTTAATCTGTTCATTGTAATAACATGCTAGCGCAAGCAAATAGGAATGTACCTATAGCCGAGCTCCCGATGAATGCGGATTCAGCAGCGCTCGCGCATGCTTATCGCTAACGCCACAGTAGAAACAAGGTACAGTGCGGTAGACCGCATTACCGACGTGGCCACAGTACACATTTAGTACAGTAGGTGCACTTAACTTTAAGATTATTTTTGTATAATTTTTATATAAGTTTATTTTGGGGAAGGAGTGATGTGGCGGTAGACGACATAGGACACCGGCGCCGGTGCGGCGGCAGGATGAAATCCGAGCCCCGGATACCTCGCCGCTCGCCTCACCGCGCGCCCGCGTCCCTGGCACCTACCGGCCACGTCGCCGCCCAACCCAGTCTTAGATAGAAACCCGTGGCGTTTGTGCGCATCGCATTCCGTGTGAGAAGTAAACCTTGACCGATGATACTGCTTTTGATTCCATACCCCACGGGCCTAGAGACTCGGTGCTAAGTGAATAGACAAACACTTACAGACTGATATAGATAAGGTCTTTCAATTCACCAATTTCTTTAAACAGTTGCTTCAATTTACTAGCAAAATTAAAGTACATATTTTGGAAATAGATAAGTAAAAAAATATAAGTTTTCATGAAATGATTTGGCCTTTTTTTATGTAGCTGGACATAGATGGCTTATACCAAACGGACCGTCAGATGTTAGCCTAACACACCACTTGGGAACTAGGTGCCATTCCAGGAACTTCCTAATATTGCTTGGCTGCATTGAACTGGATGGAAAACACGGACAATTTTCATTTACAATTACCATCTCCCTTAAGTTAACAATTACCTACCAAATAATGTTATTTAGATTTTGACTTTGTGAAATCTATAATGGCTATACCTACTGCATATGTGTTGCTGTCGGTTACAAAATATAGAATTATGACCATTTTGATTAAATTACATCCAACAATTAAATCATGGATTGATTCACCTTTCCCTAAGAACCAGTTCTGTATTAATTTTAGTAGTTTAAAAATAAATGTATATAATTAAGGGTGTAGTGCACTTTTTCTGGTTATACTATAATAGTAATGGTTGATTCAAGTCTCTCTACTTTTTTTCTTCAGGCGAAAAATAAGGACGGATATATTTTAATTTTTAAATTATCTCTAACCAGTGGTTGTGCACTCCTCACTTATATCAATCACCTCTATGTTTAAAGGTTTATCCGTAGATTTTTTATTCATTTAGTGTATGTATGTATTAATATGTAAAATATGATTGTATTATGCGTATATATTTGTAATAATTTTATAAGTTTAATATATTGTATTATATAAGAAGTTATTATAGATATAGGCAGTTTATATATATGTATATTATTATTTATATGTGTTATAATTAAGTACTTAAAATTTAATGTGTTGTATAGATGTTCTGTTTTTTTTTTCTCTTGTTATTTGCGCCTACCCTTTTCTGTTCTCAATATTGTAAGGTAGGCTGGTAGAAAATGACTTTAGGCATTAAGCTCTACCTTTTGTACACTTTATCGTGCAATAAACGTTATTATTATTATTATTATTAGATTTTCTAGGTGATGAGCAGGAGTTTCATAATCTGCGTTTTAGCTGTTTACGATAAGATAGGTATTAGCGAAACTAGCAGGCTTATTCCTGGCATTCCGTAATCAGTATTCAGAAAAACTGAGTCTCGAAATTCGCTTTAATAACAGTTTTGTAAGCGATTATATTGACGAAAATATACCGTATTACATATCAATTAAACAAGATTTTCCGTCGCAAAAATCGCTTAGAAAACCGCTATAAAAACCGTTTTATAGACTCAGGATTCCTGATTCCCGATTACGGGATTGCAGGAATAGGCCAGCTGCGCGGCGCAGGGGTCGGCAGGGTGCTAAGTAATCACTCGACTGTGTACAAACTGTCCCATTACAATGTCACGGATAGCGGTACAAAGTTTGTGCGGTGAAGTGAGGCTTCGCTCTAACATCTTTTCTCTCCTTGCGGATGCTTTCAGCGATAATGGACTCGTCTATACTCTTCCGCCCGACCCCGCCCGCCCTCCGCGACGCACTTCCTCACCCCTGTCCCCCCACACCCCTCGCCCCTCCCGCCTGCGAGGGTGAAGTTATATCCGGAAGTCCACGCCGATTGTATGTGTTGTGTGTGAGTCCACTTTTATTTACAATAAATTTACAATATTTTTTAAAATTTATAATATCACTACATAGTAAGTAATAAAACAAAGTCGCTTTCTCTGTCCCTATATCCCTATGTTCGCTTAAATCTTTAAAACTACGCAACGGATTTTGATGCGGTTTTTTTTAATAGATAGAGTGATTCAAGAGGAAGGTTTATATGTATAATAACATCCATTAAATATTGGAGAAATACTGTTATTTTTGAGGTTTCCAATGTGATGTCGTAAAAAAATAATTTTTTTCCGCTTACATTGCAAACGCAGGCTGAACCCTACGAGATTTATCAAAATAATGTATTAAGTATTGTATACATTGAAAAGGTCTACAGAAAACTCCGCGATGGTATATATCTATCTCTTATGGATATCCCACAATAACATTTTTTTCTCATTTACTTTTTACGACAAATAATGGCTAATTTTCGAAGCGATTTTAACCAATACAGCATTAATCCTTATCCAATTAAATACCTTAAATACATTGTTGATTTAATATAGATCTATACGGCCCTCTACAGCATATGATTTAAATGAATATATGTAATGTTTGCGGCGGTACCGGCCGGCCGGGGCGGCGGGAGCGTGCCTCGGAGGCTGCGGTTCTCCCTATAGCACTTTGAATTTATTATTTCTCTAATATCTAATAATCATGTAATAATAATATCTAAGTTTTTTTTTATTTCAAATATCTCAATGTAGGAACTCTACGTAAAAATGGTTTATTTGTGTATCATTGTGTCAAAATAATTTTTTTTTAAATGACATTATGCCCGTGCAAAGTCGGGACGGGCTGCTAGTTTACAATAAAGGCAACTTGTGTTTCATGATTTATTGATTAATTTTCTTTATTTATTAGAAGGAAAACTTGCAGCTCACATAACCTCAGATACACATATTACAATAAAATAAGACAGTAGCCTAACACGTTTTCACAAATAAAAAGTACATTAATTTAATGGCACCTAGTTCCCATATGGTGTGTTGGGCTAATACCATGACAGAAAGTGTGGTATTAGCCATCCATGTCCAGTCACATAAAAAAATAAAATTGAAACGCTCTTAATTAAAATAAACAAAAGGGAATTGGAAGGGTGTGTGTGTGTGTGAGGGTGAGGCTGTGAGGGTGTGTGTGAAAGGGTGAGAGGGTGTGATTGAGTAGGGTGAGTGTGTGTGTGTAAGAGAGAAACAGAGGGTGGGTTACCTGCCATTTTAAGTGTGCACGAAAATTAATATAACAAATCAAACATATAAAAAAAAACAAGACAAATAACTTAACACAAAATTGCTTTACATTTATTTAATATATTCTGTGTGATTGTTGTTTTTGTGTTGGTTGTAGAGATAACGACAACAAATAATACAGAACACGAATTACGAGAGGTGTCATGGGATAACCGTTCAATGTCGGGCCGAATAACGTTTAATAACCTGCAATTAAATACGAGATTACGCATAAAGTGTTAGGCACCTATTTTAATGAAATGCACACTCTTGCAGGGCGCTTCGTTTGAATTTCGGTCCCGACGCATTGTACTGCAATTATTAGTATTATCTTTGGTACTGCATTACATTAGGAACTGTGTTCTTTTTCACGAAGAAAAAGATACAAGTAACGGTCTTATAAATTCGGTTATAAAGTAATATATGTTGACGGGTCTTTGACAGCAAAAGTGTCGCTCGGACACCCTTTCCCGTGTACCTCCCATCCGCCATAAGCGCGATAAGGAAGATAGTTTCAGCAAGTTCACCAACATGTCCGCGGGTGGACGGGCACTCGCATCCACTCCAAAGCCGGACAATACACTCAGTTTGCATTCAATTATGGACAAGGCAAGAGTTACCGTGGGCAGGGTTTCGGTAGGGGGCAGGGGGACGCGGGGGGGGGGGGGGTGCTCTCCCACCCGCGGGGGCGGCGGGGAGGACCAACAGGAAAACAGAAATGGAAAATGTGTGTCGCTAAGTTGGACGGTGTAGGACAGGGTTTGGATCTTTGCACGGCTAATGGATTGATGGGTTAGTCTTGTCAGTGGCGCGGGGGGTGGGGCCGGGGGTGGCTGGCGGGAGGGGGGCGGCGGCTCGCGGGGGTGGGGAAGTGTTCGGGGATGTCGCCGGCTAATGCAAGTGACCGACGTCTTTGTGAAGACGAATCTATTAGTCGGGAGCACTTTGTGCGGATAAGTTGGAGGAGGAGTTTCTCGATTACTAAGTAAGGGTTGAGAGAGGGCAGTGGCCTTAATTAAAGCCTTTGCTAGAAAGTTCACGTTCATTTCAGTATTACACTACTTGATTTACTGTTTTTTAAGGTCCCGTCGCAACTAATGGGATCCATAAGGTCCGGCACGGGTGTTTGTCGGTCACACGCATTTTGCCCCGAATTGTTCTGAAAGGTTGTTTAAAACGTCAAACTTACCTTTTGAGAAAAGGCTAGTTTTCTAAAGCACTTTTGATGGCTATGCGGAATGCATGCATGGATTTGAGGATCATTGTATGATTAAGAAGGGCGAATTTCTTCCATGCCCATATGTGATGGCACCGTCAGGTTTGAACACGTTCGCGCGTGACTGTTTTTTTATTGACCTAGGGCAGACTAAAATCTTAAGCACAAACTGTACAAAAAATATGTTTCATGGTTCAAGAATCATTCAGGGAAAGGCAAGCATTATACATTTGATTAATCTTAAGACTCTATTCTCATTCAGGAAAATTAATATGTGTCTGTAGCACAAGCTTCAGTAGTAAGCATTACAAATCTGCCCCCGGCGACTGGGCGGTGGAGGGGCCGGTCCGCGCGGCTCCGGCGCGGCGGCGGCGGCGGAGGCAGGACACGTCGAGGCTATAGGGTGTTAGTGCGACGTGCGAGTAATCCAGAGGCGACCACCATAGTACGAGAGCGGACCGTCGTCAACCCTACGTCATCGAGTAACACCATGGGACCCATTTGTGGTTGTGCGGATTAGAATAGGCTTCCTAAAAATACTAGGTTGCCTGACCCAAACCTGGAACGTTTTGTGCAGTAGGTAATATTAAATCACTTTTTTGGTAGAATTTAACGTCATCGAGTAACAACATGAGACCTAGCACAATCGGTAAAGGTCATCAAGAAAAGCTAAAAAAAAGTAGGTTGGCTCGTCCTACCCTGGCACGTTCTGAGGTTGGCCGGTTTTAAAATGTCAAAAAATAAAAAAAAATACGTCATCGAGTAACAAGATGACAATACCACCATTCGATAGTCTTATGAACATACTTCATAAAAAAATTAGGTTGGCTGCCCTCAGCCTGGCACGTTTCCTACGCGGCCATGTTGAACGTCGGATGCGCCCAGTTCTTATATTCATCAATTGTTAAATTAATATAATATAACAGTTTTGTGATATGTCTATCTATAAACAGTGATGTTTTTATTGATCAGAACTCATCTTGAATAGGGTAAAAAAAACCAAAATGAAATATTTGTGATATAGGTACTGATTGATTACGTGATATTAGGGCATTGTCGTATCTAATTATTAACTAAGTTTAACTCAAGTTAACTTTAGGTTATGATGCACATAGTTCCGCATACTTGAAGAGTAAAAACCGGAAGTTTCATATACATATGCTTTCGGAATCTACCGTATGGATCATTCAACGTAGGGAATCGCAACTCCAGTCAGCCCATGCCTACGGCATTAGAGGCGCACGCTTTAAATTCTGCCACGGGCCTCGTTATTACAAAATTTTAATCAGATTGTATGTAAACATAACGTAATGAAGATTTTTTAATAGTCATAATAAAATAAATCGCCACAAAACTTAAACCCATAAGTGAAGTATCTCAAAGTTACTATTCTTTAATTCACATGAATTTAGGGTAAATATTCTAGAGTATATTTCCATTCTTTAAACATTTCAATGTATATGTTTTCTATAAATATATACGCAACGTTGCCGGGTCTATACAAAAGTACATGTCCACATCGTCACTCACATATTAAGGAAGTTTAGTAAGCTTTGGCGTCACTCTCTTTTCTTTATTTACGTATCTCTTTTAATTTATCGTAACAAAGTTGCAATGTATCCAAACCGAAGCGGAATTTTAAATTAACAGCTCTTAAGTCGTAGGTATAGTTTAAATAATACCTGAAAAGCTCTGTAAAAATATTTATGTATTAGTTATAGAAAACATATACATTTATATGTTTAAAGGATGGAAATAACCATGAATATTTAACCTAAAGTCCTGTGAATAAAAGAATAGTAACTTTGTGGCGATTTATTTTATTATGACTATTAAAATTCTTCATTACATTAGGTTTACATTCAATCAAATTTGAATTATGTAATGAGGAGCTCCGTCGCCGAATGTAAAGCGTGCGCCTCTAATCTCGTAGGCATGGGCTGACAGGGGTTGAAGAAAGGACCTTAAAGCGATGCACACTCCAGTGGCAACAAGAAAACATTTTAAAACCTGTGTACGATTTAGTCCTTCTGATGAGTTATTATTCTTACAGCAAAAAAAACGACATAATATTAAACCTTTAAATGCTACCACCTACAAAAAAATAAGAGTACAATGGTTTGAGAACAGTCAGTCAATCCGTCAGCGTGTTTGCGACCACTGTGGGACATACGCCTCTCCAATCCTTCTCCAGTCCTACCGGCCCTCAGCGGTACGGACCCACTGCTTTCCCCGACGCACTTGATGCCGTCTTTCCACCTGGTGGGTGGTTTTCCCACACTCCGTTTGCCTGTCCACGGCCGCCAGTGTAGGACACGGTTACTCTAACGGTCGTCATCTCGTCGGCTGACGTGACCAGCCCACTCATAACTGGGAGGACGCACTGGTCATATGTTCGGGTCTTTAAATTTTGCGAAAGGTCAGACCTCAGAGCGAATTTAAGCTTTCCGAAGGCAGCCCAACCCAGTTGAATCCGTCGCTTAGCCTCCAAAGACAGTCTTTGTATACCAAGCCGCAGGATTTGACCGAGATAACAATTTGTCCTCCCGTCATACCCTCAGTCGCCATGACCTTGATTTTATCCCGGTTCATCTTCAGACCTACCTATCTTTCTACTACTTATCTTTATAAAGGTCTTCCAGCATTGTTTGAAGCTGAACTCGGGAATTTGACACAAGAACAATGTGATCGGCGAAGCGAAGATGACTGAGGAAAATATTAATTAACGTTGATACCCATGTTGTCCCATTCAAGCGTCTTGAACACATATTCCGATGCGCTTGTGAAGAGCTTGGGTGAGATCACATCCCCCTGCCTAACGCCTTTAGCAAGAGGGATGGGTTGGGTATTTTAATGAAGCCTCACAGTCATCGTCGCGGACCGATACAGATTTCGGAGTACCTCGATGTAGCGGTGGTCGATTCTACACCTCAGGAGGGAGTTTTCGACAGCCCATTTTTCAGCTGGCTGGATCACATTTTTATTTCTCGTCGAATATCCGTGTTTAAAATTATTATATGATTCCGGATAATTTCTCACATAAAAAATAGTTCTTTGTACGTACACATCATACATAGTATGCAATTTTAGGTTTTTAAACAAAGGCGTGCAAACAAGTGCGTCCCATTTAGAGTGTGTAATTATCCGAATTGCTTTCTTTTGTAGTCTAAATACTGAAACCGCTTCCAGTGAAGAACCCCAGAACTCAATGCCATAGGTCATGACAGAGTATAAATAACCGAAGTAGGCACTCTTCAGGGTATTCAAGTCACAGCATTTAGACAGGGTTCTGAGGCAATAACAAGCTTTTGTTAATTTATCACAAACATGTTGAATGTGTTTGTCCCATCGTAACTTTTGATCCAACTTGAAGCCTAAGAATATAGTAGATGTTGCAAACGTTATGACTTCACCGTTATATTCGATAAACATCTCATCATTCACTTCATGTTTAATATTTTTCATCTTAAAATGTACACAGTGTGTTTAAGCACTATTTAACATTAACCCATTTGCTGCGAACCATTTACCCAACTCCTCAATTATTTTTGTTGTTTTTGTAAGGAGTGTTTCAATACTTTTATCAGTAACAATTACATTTGCGTCGTCAGCGTAAATTACTATGGTTTTCGCGAGAAGTACTAGCATAGCGTCTTTTGCAATGTCATTAATAAAAATAATAAACAGCAATGGTGCCATGATTGAGCCTTGAGGTACTCCGTAATCGGTTTCAAATAATCGTGATACAGAGTTATCGATAATTCCATTTAGTCTGTTTTTATATCTTATATTTACGTTACTTTCTCACCCACATTTTCTAACCCAACCTCATCACAAACGCATCGGAATATGTGTTCAAGACGCTTGAATGGGAAAACATGGGTATCAACGTTAGTGAATATTTTCCTCAGTCATCTTCGCTACGCCGATCACATTGTTCTTCTGTAAAATTCCCGAGTTCAGCTTTAAACCATGCTGGAAGACCTTTATAAAGCATCGATAAAGGTAGGTCTGAAGATGAACCGGGATAAACCCATGGTCATGGCGACTGAGGGTATGACGGGAGGACAAATCGTTATCGACGTAGAAGTGATCGAACAGGTTGAAGAGTACGTTTTTACGAAAATTTTAGTGCTTTGCGAGGTCAAATAAAAGTTAAAATGGCTATGTTACGTACAGAGTACACTAGATCTGCAGAATTAAAGCTTCAAAAAAACTCACAGACATTCTGGGGGTATGTGCGTAGCTTACATTCTAAAGGTGGTTTTGAACCGTGTATATCTCAGCAGGGCGTACCTCACCGAGGTCCGGCTGCCGCTCAAGCCTTTGCAAATTTCTTTCAATCCGTATTCTTACCGAACATTCCAATACTGGACCCGGTTGTCGCGCAGCGGGCAGGGACGGGTGCGGGTGGAGACGCGGGCGGTAGTCGCTATGTCAATATAGCTACTATCACGAGTGCGGATGTCTGTCTCGCTCTCAGACAACTCAAGTCACGTAGTGCGATAGGTCCTGATGGTATTCCTGGCTATGTGTTGAAAGGATCTTCCGATTTTGTAAGTGTTCCTCTCCTCCATATATTCAACCTAGCTCTCGAGTCGGGTGTATATCCACAGCAATGGAAAGTGACACGAGTAACTCCGATACCTAAGGGTAGCGACAAATCAAATGCGGAGAACTATAGACCGGTAGCAGTGCTCTCAGCTGCTGCCAAGATTTTTGAATCGATTTTACACAGTTACATTTATGAGGGCACTGCACCCTACATGTCACAGGAACAGCATGGATTTACACGAAAGCGCTCTGTCGAATCAAACTTGCTAGTCATCAGTCATTATATTTCTGAGAGTCTGGACAAAAATACACAAGTAGATGTGGTGTACTTGGACTTCCGAAAAGCATTCGACAGAGTTGATAACGATATTCTACTCCATAAACTCAGTACGGCAGGTTTCACACCTAAGCTTCTAGTATTATTCGCTGAATACCTACGAGATCGGCGCCAGTATGTAAGGTACGGGTGCTACGAATCTGAACCTTATAATACCCGATCAGGAGTAAGTCAGGGTTCAGTCCTGTCTAGTCTCCTCTTTAATATAATGATTGATGACATTGTAGGGTTGACAAGCTTGGTGTCCTGTATTCTATATGCTGATGATTTGAAGCTATTCTTACGTATTAAGGATGAAGCTGATTGCGAGGTTATTCAACGTACTCTTGATGTAGTGTATCAGTGGAGCATCACAAACAAACTAGCTTTTAATCCTGAAAAGTGTATAGTAGCATCATACACTCGCTCACTCACACCACTGATGCACGACTACCGCCTGGGTGCTAAAGGAATTCCCAGGGCGACAGAAGTTAAAGACCTCGGTGTTGTTTTTGATGCACACCTCACCTTCAATCCTCACATACGAGCATTAACAAAAGCCTCATTTGGCAAGCTGGGTTTCGTACTGCGAAATGCCAAAGAGTTTAAGGATCCGATCGCACTAAAATTATTGTTTAATACGCTTGTCAGATCTAAGCTAGAAGCGGGGGCAATTGTCTGGTCTCCACATGAGGATCACTATATTCTCATGCTGGAGAAAATTCAAAAAAGGTTCCTGAGATTTTTATATACTCAGATAAACGGGTATTACCCTTATATGTACCCAACAGCATTTTTACTCGGGATTCTGGGCTTCAACTCACTTGAACTTCGGAGATCCCGGGCATTAATGCTGTTTGGTTTCAAAATTCTGATTGGGAAAGTTGATTCGCAAGCTTTACTACAGCTGGTACTAGCACTGAACGTGCCTGATGGTTACGCTCGACGGCGGAACGCACGTTTGTTTGCCGAGATCGTGACGCGCACCCGCTCTCACTACTGGTCGCCCATATGTCTCGTCCTGAGGCTGTTCAATGCGATGCATCTGTCAACACCTGAATGTGATGTGTTTGTAAATCTGAGAAGGACGTTTGAGAGAGTGTGCACGACATTTTTGGAAGGCTATTTGAAAGTTAACTCATCCATAGTTAATTAAATGTCTGTTTTTTTTTTCTTCCATATTGAAATTAAGTTTGCTACATTTTACGCCTTGGTTTCCTGTTATGTAAAATGTATGTATTTGTCAAATAAATAAATAAATAAATAAATACAAATAAATAAATACAAGTATATCTCGGTCAAATCCTGCGGCTTCGTATACAAGGACTGTCTTTGGAGGTTGAGCGACGGATTCAACTGGGTTGGGCTGCCTTCGGAAAGCTTAAATTCGCTCTAAGGTCTGAACTTCCGTAGAAATTTAAAGACCCGAACATATGACCAGTGCGTCCTCCCGGTTATGACATGACGTACGGGTGTGAAACGTGGACTTTGACGGTCGCCGTTGTCCAAAGGTTAAAAGTTGCCCAGCGAGCAATGGAGCGTGCAATGCTGGGAATATCGCTACGGGATATGGTACGTAAAGAGGCAATCCGCCGACGTACCAAAGTAGTCGATATTGGACACCGCGTGGCTAAGCTCAAATAGCAGTGGGCTGGTCACGTCAGCCGAAGAGACGACGACCGTTGGAGTTACCGTGTCCTACACTGGCGGCCGTGAACAGGCAAACGGAGTGTGGGAAGACCACTCGCCAGGTGGGAAGATGAGACAAGTGCGTCGGCGGAAAGCAGTGCTTCCGTACCGCTGAGGGCCGGGAGGACTGGAGAAGGATTGGAGAGGCGTATGTCCAGCAGTGGATGCAAACACGCTGACTGACTGACCGACATTGCGAAAATTGTACCCATGTTCTCGAAGCACAGGGTCCATTTCGGTGAAGATATTCACACACACACAGAGCACAGCGGTTGTGTGACACACTTGTCACACAACCGCTGTGCTCTGAGTCTCAATGCTCTTGCGACCGATTCCAAATGCACCCACACAAATGCACCAAAATGAGCATGATGCGAAGTAGCTTGTAGACAACGATTTGTGTGTGTCGGCTTGCGGTACACTGTGTGGCTTAGGATTCCATCCAATCGTCGAGCAAAAAGTACTTCTAAGAACGCCAAAGTGCCTACCTTCTCACAATCTACTGTATATTTTAAATTTGTGTGAACCTAATTAAGATGAGAGATGAAAGCGTCGAGTGATTGGCGACCATGTGACCAGATTGAAATCACGTCATCCACGTACCGTACCTAAAACATTGACTTAAGAGGTGAAGTTTGCAATGTGCGGTGTTCCAGCGGTTCCATGAAAAGGTTTGCCACCACTGGTGTCACTGGTGATCCCATTGCTACACCTTCTCGCTGGATGTAGTATTGTCCTTGCCACAGAAAGTATGTCGTAGTGAGACAATATGGCAGGAGCTTGACGCACTCAGTGTCGATGTCGTTGCTGATGACTAAGTTTCTGATGATGTCGAGGGACTCTTGGACTGGTACGTGTGTATACAGCGACTCGACGTCAAAGCTCACTAATAGATCCATGCATGCCAACTTCACTGTAGACAACAATTCCACAAAATGGGCCGAATCTTTAACGTAGGACGACGTCTTGCCAGACAGGGGTTGAAATATTGAGGCGACATGTTTAGCGAGGAGGTAGGTAGGAGCATTTATCTGGCTGACTATTGGTCTAAGGGGGTTCCCGTCTTTGTGAATTTTAGGAAGACCGTAGAAGCACTATCACCGCATTTCCGCTACCACCTCGACCCACACCTATGACTTACGACCACGGCGAGCCTAGTTGTCAGTCGTCTGCTGCGTATGAACGTGGCGGACAACCTCCTTGACAACTGAACGATCAGCTCGATACGTCGGCGAATGTCTCCTCCCGCCGCGTGAAAAGCCATATTAATTTTCAAATATATTTAACGACAACGGTAACCCCAAAAGTATCACAAGTAAGGTTATTTCTTTAGTTATAGCTGAAGATAGATCATTTGCCGTATTTAATACATCACAATTCACATTACGTATTTGGGTCCCCAGTGCATTAAACTCGTTTTACTGTCATTTAAAAGTAGGTTATTGGCTTCACACCATAATTTAAGTGAGTTCATAGCTTGTATAAAGGACTCCCGTAGTTCTGATATACGATTTTTTTAAATTCATGATTTGTCATCCGCACATAAAATCATATCATTATCTGTTGCGATGCAGCTTGAAATATCATTTATAACAACATATGAAACCACGGTCTTAGAACTGAACCCTGCGGTATACCCATAGTGATTGATTCTACATCAGACTTAGTACCGTTTACTTCACAATTTTGTTGTCTATTTAATATATATAATTTACAAATACCTCATTTATTTTCCCTAACACCATAAGTGTTCTAGTTTTCCTGGAAGTATTTTGTGATCTACACAGTCAAAAGCTTTTGATACATCACAGAAAATGCCGTAGGTGCTCATAGATTTAACTAGAGAAGTTAAAATAGATATTAACATCAAGGCAATGGCATCTCCTGTTGACCTACACTTACGAAATCCGAATTGATTATAATTAATAACACTGTGAATGTAAGGACACAGGCCGATAATTTTCAACATCATTATGAGATCCCTTTTTAAGCAATGGTATTACCCTAGTAATTTTTAATAAGTTTGGAAATGTGCCATATTAAATACAATTCTAAGAGGTTCTATAATACTGCCCCATATGGACTTTAACAGATTCAAAAGTGACAGACTTCTTATTGCGTGGTAAACATATTTTGAGTTGCTCTAATGCGAGATTTACAATTTATTGGATGTATTTAGTTGTATCTTGAGCGACAGAAGAAAAATATTTGTTGAAATGATTTTTTTTGCAACCATTGCACGCAAACTATCAATATATCACAAATATTTCATTTTGTTTTTTTTTTACCTATCCAACGTGAGTTCAGATCAATAAAAACATCACCGGTTTATAGATATACATATCACAAAACTGTTATATTATATTAATTTAACAATTGATGAATATAAGAACTGGGCGCATCCGACGTTCAACATGGCCGCGTAGGAAACCTGCCAGGCTGAGGGCAGCCAACCTAATTTTTTTATGAAGTATGTTCATAGGACTATCGAATGGTGGTATTGTCATCTTGTTACTCGATGACGTATTTTTTTTTATTTTTCGACATTTTAAAACCGGCCAACCTCAGAACGTGCCAGGGTAGGACGAGCCAACCTACTTTTTTTTAGCTTTTCTTGATGACCTTTACCGATTGTGCTAGGTCTCATGTTGTTACTCGATGACGTTAAATTCTACCAAAAAAGTGATTTAATATTACCTACTGCACAAAACGTTCCAGGTTTGGGTCAGGCAACCTAGTATTTTTAGGAAGCCTATTCTAATCCGCACAACCACAAATGGGTCCCATGTTGTTACTCGATGACGTAGGGTTGACTACGGTCCGCTCTCGTACTACCAGCAGCTCGGGGCGGGCGAAGCGCGGGGTGGACATGCTGCACTAATTTCCATCTCACATGTTGTACGAGGGGTGTGATTTATTTTTTACTAGTCGAGGTTTCCAGCTCTCGACAACAGAGACAAACCTAACAGTGGCAGTGACAACCTACCGGCAAATAATATATAATGAACTACCGGCAGTGCGATTACGAAGCGCAAAACGATGTGTAGGCTCTGGACCTACCCCAATCTGACGGTAAACTGACAGATTTTGTTAACACGCTTTTATATTAGCTTGGGTTGTATCTATGTAACGGAATCTTTGAACTTAATTTTCACCAGTTTCCAGAAGTCTGATTATTAATTTGAAACTTTGCATACGTATCAAGGACCGATGACAATGCAATAATTTCATAACAGTTTCCCATTATCCTTATTAGGACCGCCAGGATTAATCAATTCTTTTTTTAACACGCTTTTATTAGCTTGGGTTGCATGTATCTATGAATCTTTGAGATTATCTGAGATTGTCAGCATTTTGCTACTTTTCATAACTCTCCTCTGTTAGACAGTTGCAAATAGAATGATTGTTACATTTACTTTATCAAGCACCCCACGCTTTTTACTCTGAATTGAATTATTTTGTTAATAACTGAAACTTTATTATAATTTTATCTTGAGGTGATAAATTCTGATTGATTGTTCGATCTTCTACTACTGTAATATAAACTCTTTAAAATTAAAAATTATTTTCTATTTTTTAGTTCGGTTAGCTATAAAAGCGTGTTTTTTTAGTTTTTTTAAACTATTATTTTGTATGCGAAAGTTGTCAGTTTGGGGTAGGTGCAACATCTGCATCACATTTCGCGCTTCGTAATCGCACTGCGGGTCCAATTATTGTGAATTTAAACCATCCAGGGACGCGCTCGAACACTTTCAAATTCGATGCGGCCGTTAGGAGTTCAGTGACGATAATCGAGAAATCGTTTAACACACATTTATTCTTCATTAAGAGCTATTTTACTTCTACTTAAACAACAGGACATCCCTAGCTATTCTTTCGCACAGTGTCCGTTGTCTCCTGGGGTGCTCTTTGTCTTTATTTAGTTTTCAATTTCGTCTCGACTTCCCCCCGTCGACCGTGCCCCCCCCCCCTCCCTCCGCACCGGGATTCGGTTGGTGCTGGCTGCTGCAGGCCGTCTAGCTCATTTAGACGTGTGCGCTCACCGCGAAGGAGCGAGTCATGAAAGAAACGATCAAAACGATGTGTGAAGTACAGAGATGTGCGAGTGACTGGACCACCGTGTCTGGCCAACACTGGCTGCATTGGCCAGCCATCGTGGTGAAGGTGACTTTCCTCCGGTAGAACGCCATTTATTGTGGAGATGCAGGATAAGCTAAACATACCGAAATTATTTTCTAAAATACGATACAAAAAATGCTTTCTAGAAAGTCAAAAGAAATAACTTTTTGAGGATGACTTTGGAATATAATTTTTAATTAACGGCTTTATTGAGCAGATGATAAATTCTCTTTCCTCACACCATTTAATGGAATCAAAAAACAGAATGTGTCACACAAATTCATAAACTGCTGATATACATCCAATTAAAAAAATAGATTCAAAAATATATATTTGCACTGTCAAGACTGATATTTCTCGTATATTCAGTTTAGCAAATGCATTCCATAGAGCATTTACTTCAGACTATGTTGTGATAAGGCAAAGCAACGAAACATTCATCCACGTTTTAGTGATGATATATACACTGACGGTGGGCGCCGACCAGTCAGTGTGCTCACGAACTCGCTCAGTCCTGACGCATTCGAGTACCAACGTGTCGGAAGAACTTTACAAGACAAAAGACGGAGCAAAGATTCGATGTTGGCCGTCCCGAATTCGTAAGGGAACTTTCAGACCGGGCGCGGCGCTACCATCAGTGGTATCACTAAAACGTGCCTCGCTGCTGCTCGTTGGCCACCCCTGCCCTTTCTTGCTCTATGGCTCAAGGTCAGGTTCACCAGGAGACGTCGCTTGTCCGGCCGCTCTCGAGTGCACGGCGGCGCCGCTAACGCGCGACGCCACATAAATGGCGACTTTACGGCGTCAGGACGATGCGGTGCGACCGGGGAGCTGCAGCGTTACACAAATTGGTCGTACAATTACGGGTACGACAACGTAAGCTTTGGTCTCTGGTGACGCTAAATTTTGTTTAGTCATTTACAGTCGTATTCAGAGAGAACCTGTCAAAACTTAGTACGAGATTAGCACCGAACTAACCATACAAAGACCGGTTTAGTCCGGCGTATTAAAGTTAGTCCGCCTACTTTGAATACGGCTGTATGTCTTTATAAGGAAACAATATTCTCACGATATACTATTTTTGGTGTTTACATAACGCTAATCCCTCATGAATAACCACAGCCAAAAAGTTATTACGCGTTCTTGCCCACAACTATGGTGGTTTTAAGTTTTTCATTATTAATTTTTTGCACTCAAATGACACACATGCCCAAAATGTGAACACGACAAATGCCCTAAATGTGAAGACGAACTTTCTCTAAGATATCCACAACATGAAATAACTGGTGGTTGTACAGAATTTTTCAATAAAACACAAACAAACTAAGTTACGAACAAATAGTTCGGAACTTCAGAATAGTCTCCCTGTCCCCCTACACAACGATTCCAACGTTGCTCCCACGATTGGTCCGAAGACAGCACTACGATTACAGCTTCATTGATATCCTTACGCCGCTATGATAAGTTCCCTCGAGTTGCATTTCATCATGGGGATACGGGTGGGTACGGCAAAGTTAGAATGCCTTTTTCGCCTAAAACTCTTGCACGATGAACGAGGGCCGGCGCGTTGTGGTGGAAGATCCAGGTGTTTGAAAGTCACTCATTATCAATAACTAGCGGCCCGCTCCGGCTTCGCACGGGTATGAAATATATCTGAATGGCTCCCGCCGCCCCGTCCGGCCGGTACCGCCGCAAACGCTACGTCCCGCAATTTTTAAATCTGTAATATCTTCGAAAATATTTATTTAAATCATATGCTGTAATGGGCCATATAGATCTATATTAAATCAACAATGTATTAAGATATTTAATTGGATAAGGATTAATGCTGTATTGATTAAAATCGCTTCGAAAATTAGCCATAATTTGTCGTAAAAAGTAAATGACAATAAAATGTTATTGTGGGATATCCATAAGAGATAGAAATATACCATCGCGGAGTTTACTGTAGACCTTTTCAATGTGTACAATACTTAGTACGTTATTTTGATAAATCTCGTAGGGTTCAGCCTGCGTTTGCAATGTAAGCGGAAAAACATTATTTTTTTACGACATCACATTGGAAACCTCAAAAATAACAGTACTTCTCCACTATTTAAAGCATGATATTATACATATAAGCCTTCCTCTTCAATCACTCTATCTATTAAAAAAAACCGCATCAAAATCCGTTGCTTAGTTTTAAAGATTTAAGCATACATGGGGATATAGGGACAGAGAAAACGACTTTGTTTTATACTATGTAGTGATTTGACAAATCTCGTAGGGTTCAGCCTGCGTTTGCAATGTAAGCGGAAAAAAATTATTTTTTTACGACATCACATTGGAAACCTCAAAAATAACAGTACTTCTCCACTATTTAAAGCATGATATTATACATATAAGCCTTCCTCTTCAATCACTCTATCTATTAAAAAAAACCGCATCAAAATCCGTTGCTTAGTTTTAAAGATTTAAGCATACATGGGGATATAGGGACAGAGAAAGCGACTTTGTTTTATACTATGTAGTGATTTGACAAATCTCGTAGGGTTCAGCCTGCGTTTGCAATGTAAGCGGAAAAATGATTTTTTAAGCTATTGCATAGCTTCTATCGAGGGCCTTCAGCGCGGGGACCGAATCCAGAAATTCCGTAACGAAAAAAAACCTCAGGCTCCCCACTCCGACGGGCGATGCCGGTAGTGCTACTTCACACCAGGGCGAGCGGGGCCGGGGGCGGCGGCGGGAGCGGCGGTGGGGGCGGGCCGGCATAACTTGATACAAAATGCTATGCAATAGCTTTACCGCGGCAGTCCCCGAGTGCCACACGTCTTTTTTTATGACATCACATTGGAAACCTCAAAAATAACAGTATTTCTCCACTATTTAATGGATGTTATTATACATATAAACCTTCCTCTTTAATCACTCTATCTAGTAAAAAAAACCGCATCAAAATCTGTTGCGTAGTTTTAAAGATTTAAGCGAACATGGGGATATAGGGACAGAGAAAGCGACTTTGTTTTATACTATGTAGTGATAACACACATAAAAAACAAACGAAGCGCGCCATTAATTTTAAATTTCGAATGGAACGAAAGAATGGTCCCTTATTTCTTTCTAGCCATATGTTTATGAACCACCCAGTATTGCCAGTTCCTGAGTTATATGCAAATTGTCAAACTGCATATGCAGGGTGTCGTAATGGCCAGTACATTAATTTCGCCAGCGATAATCCTCATGTCAATTCAAAGTCAATTATGATTTTGTGTAGTGTAATTTGCTACAATAATTTTAATATACTTTTGAGGAATATGACTATAATGAAACATTAGATTGGCAACCCCGCTTAGCGCGTGCCGCCAAGGTTGCCCCCACAGCTACTCGTACCCCCGCCCTCGCTCCCGTCGCCCCGTCTCCGCACAATACCGCTGCATGATTCGCTTGTTCAGCTATCTTTATTCGTTAGCGCTGATTGAACCTCGGGCTAACTAACTGCCAACTGCGCACAGACAAGAAATATGTTCCATTACGATGTGAACTCCCAGGAACAGGTGGGAGCACCAAGTGACAAGTTCCATTTGTTTACTGGATTCAGCAGGTAAGTGCATTTCGTCACGAATTCGGGTACACCATGGTTCGGAATCCATTTTAAACTGTAGGTCCCCTTGCTCTACTAGATGGTAGGAATCAAGGCAAGGCAAGAGAGCAAAGCACCGTGGAAACCCTAATCTTATAGCGATTACAAATGTAAGGCTATAGTGCACAATCATGCACAATCCCTGGTTAATATTATAATTATGGCTATTGTAGATCTATCTACTTCTGGCGAAAAATGAGGACGTATGTGTTTAAATTTGAAAATTATCGTCAACCAGAGATTGTGCACTCCACACTAAGCCAAATAAACCTAAAGGACTTGAAGTCCAGAAGTACCAAGAAAGCGTGTCCCTCAATCAGATTTCCTTTAAAAAAATATCACAAGTTAGCATGCCTCTTAAAACAAACCAAAAAAGCCATGTTCTCATAAAGAATACGGAGGGAAAGCTGAGCCTCATAGTAAAATGGACTTTCTTCTTTTCTGTGGTTGGACCCAGCAATTATTTTTAGAAGAAAATCAAATTTAGCACATTGGAATAGTGGTTTTCGAATAACTTCCATACTATTTCTAATTATTTTTTCTTTGATTGCGCTCAGGTAAAGACCACAATTGACCCCTCGATCGGGACACCCCTCCAAGTACGATCGTTCAAAGGGAGCAGAACTCGTGAAAATCGAATGTCCACGTAGCAGCGAGCTCACCAAGTAACAAGTTATTGCGTCTGTCCTGAATTCATCAGTCACTCATTCGTTCAGCTCTGCCAATAAAAACAGCAATCGATATTGATTGGAGCTTAAATGAGGCAACGTGGGGGATGCGGAGCTTGCGTTGGCTCCGATTCTCATTTGTTCTTTCTTTTGAGATCAAATTGTCATTTGTTTATCCGTTGAACTCGACAGTACACAATGCATTTTTAGTTACGATTTAGATGGATGTGCTCTTTGTTAAATGCTTAAATGTCATTTGGTACCATTTTCTTAATAAAAACCATTTCGTTTAAATAAAGCTACGTTCTACTAAACGTTGCGTTCATCTTGGTTCGATGGCTGTCGAAGTGCACATGGATAAATGGAATGAAACGTAACTACTAAAAGATAAAAACTATTCCTCCATCATCGGCGCAATTGGCAATGTGCTGCCGCGTTCCCCCGCTGAATAGCTAGGCCGATCTTCCGCCTAAGATAACTGGGCGTACGTTTGTCACCAGACGCCTCAATGAGCTATGTAAATACTAAGCTCATTTGCTAGATAGATAGGATAGTAAAATTTTGTAAGGTAGGCTGGTAGAAAATGACTTTTGTACATTTTTATCGTGCAATAAATGTTATTATTATTATTAGATTTTGTCGTCTGGGCTCCAAAGATGGATACATTGATTTACACATAACACGAATGCTTACGGTAATTTCCGTGGGGGAATGATCTAGCAATCAGTTGATGGCAAGTCAACGGGCTCACGAGCCGTTCGGTGTCCAATTGCCCACCACTGGGAACCGTAAGATCCAATATACTCAGAGTTCCCTTAGAACAAATGTCCACAATCTTCTGTTTGTACATCTTGCCCGTGGTCCCAATTGAAATCCGAGACTTGCACATTTCTCCGCGCACCACCGCTAATTCTTCCGCCGCCCCCGCGCCCGTGGACCGCCGTATTTGTCCAAACGGTTATGTTATTACAGCTTTAAGTCCCCGTTTCGCCGGCGAGGAAGGAATTGCCCTGATTTTTCTCCAGAATTGGCCATCGCGGACGCCCGTCCTGGGCGCGCGTGAATCTCGCCCCTTTTTGATTAGACCTCGTCGAGATGTCACTGTGAGAGCTTTAGTGTCACCGTAGCGAGCTCATTTGGAGCTATTTTATTGGCATTAATTCAGTGAGTAAGGGTTAGCGGGATGGCCGTTGTAATGGTCACTTAACTCGACTTTCTTTCGTTGCTCTACCTTGCTTATAATACGTGTATCTTAGAACAGTAATGCATTAAGTTATGTTACCGGTCCATTGAAATTTACGAGGAACTGGCATTTAATTAAACATATTTTAGTATCCTAGAAAAAAATGATGTAAATTCATAATTGTTACATTGTTAAATTTCTTGAGATTGAAAAGTAAAACGGTTTCAAGTAAAACGTGCTTAAAACGTCACACAAAACTTTCCATTGCTCGTCGGTATTGTAACAACGGTGCTCGTAAACTAAAATTTTCAATTTCGTGTCATAGATTATATAGTACTACCTGCGGTACCCGGCTCCGTTCGGGCTAGTGTCGGTTAAATTATTTCATGGATAAAAAGTAGCCCACATGGCTAGGCCAAAATAGGGTCAAACTGGTCTAGGACGATGTATTCATCTACCAAATTTAATTGAGATCGTTTGAGCTGAAATCACATGATTTAATGAGAATTATCTAATAATTCCCATTTAGAGCTTCGTTATTCGCTATTTAAAAAAACATCTAAACAAACGTCAAAGTCAATTGTCTAAACAAAATAAATAATTAATACCTTATCCACTATGTTTTTTTTTTTCAAAATATTCGCCAGGGTCTCGGGTCTGGCAAGACGCACTACTTTCCAATCTTTTCACCGACCTGTGTAACCTTTTCCCTACTTTCTGCATGGCCGGATTATTAAAGTCTTGATTGAAGGTTGTTGCTCCAAGTCATGTCGGTGAATGCCGCCGTAACGCAGGACTCTGGACTGTCTGTAAAACTTCTTATGCTGCAAATAATGCTAAATCTGAGTTTTATTGATTGTTACGAAAATGACAGTACGTTGCTAGCTACGTTCACCAGAAACCATACCGTAACCCGGTTAGATGTGGAGAAGGATAGGCGGCGATTTGTTGTAAGACTTGAAGAAAACATGAGAAGTTTATGATGGGGTCACCAGAAACGTGAGCAAGACAGACGGATGTAATCAGTGCTAAGCGGACTTCGATCAATACAGCTCTGCGTAGACGCACATGTTTTGTGGGTAGACAAGATATAACTAGTGGCTTTCTGAGATGTAGGCTTCGTGAGTCTGTCTTTTTTTACATTTGGCATTTTTTTATTTCAACATTTTGGATTTTTTTTTAAAACTGGCTCGACTATAAATTGGATAAAAGTATCGAACCAGTTTACAAAATTTCACGCGAATCGGTTGATAAATGCGACCTGTAGAGGAGAACAGCCGGACATACGAAAACACTTTGAAACGGAGACCTTCGCTACGCTCGGTGAAAAACCCATGGACGAGCGATTTAGTGTATCCCTCAATTTAGTGCTTGATTCTTAGTGATTTGTAACTCGTAATAGAGGCTGGAAGTTTTTAGCATTCAAAACTACTATGGGTAGTACAGAGGTACTATTTATTTCACTCTTCTATATAATCAAAAAAACTCGCGAAGGCTCTACCAATTAGGTTATTTATTTTTTCAAACATTCATCGAAGTCCGAGGAAGGTTATTATATGGATGTATCTAAGCTATAATTGGACCGGGAAGGTGGCGCTGCCGTCGGGGTCCAGATTTTTTTAAACTGATCGTTTGAATAATAAGCCAGCGATGATGAAAATGCATTTTATCGGGCTCCGCTCGGGTGAATGTCCAAAAAGAAATCTGTCTGAGCGGAGCCGTGAGCCTGGGCTAGTTACAAATAGAAAAGCATTTCCTATTTTCCACAAGGAGCGAATTTCACTATTTCAACCAACAAGCCAATACACTTAGTGATCTCCCCGTTCCCCTCCCCTGCCCGCGCCGGGCGCCGCCGTGTGTGTATCCCATTCAGCAGCGTGTGCGTTGATATAATGGCGTCCCGTTTCCTTGATCCAGTCCATTCCGGCGAGATCCATTACCTCGCGAGTGGCGGCAAGAAGCAATCTCATTGAATGACCACCGCCCCCGCCGCCTTCGGCCGCCGCCTGCCGCCCCCTCTGCCCCACGTGGGGCGGTCATACCGTCCTACATGCCGCCGCCTCCGCCGTCGCCGCCTGCGAACCACATAATGTACAGCAATGATATTACTGTCTTCGTTTTTTGTAGTTTAATTCCTTTTCTTTTAAAGTAGTAGTTATTGTCGTCCCCCAAGATGAATAGGACAAACTGTAAAACTGGAAGTGTAAAATAACATTTTGGTAGACCTCTAAATAAGTTTTAATACTATGCATGCAGTAAAACTGAGGGTTTGCAAATAGTTACATCTACCTTTCGGCTAAAACCGATTCGATAATGCCATTTATTTGAAAGTTTTAAACATATTTAGACAAAATGGTCCCTCTTCATTGAATGTTCTCTGCCTTGACTTCCCAATTTAATCAGGGTTGCCGCAAACAGCAAATGTACGCAATAAATATGTATGCTCAACTAATGTATTGGTTTGTTTTGCACGAATATTGTCTTAGCAGGAGTTGTGAAAAGAACCGCTCAGTCTGCGGGTTAGTCTTTAGAAATAATGTGGCTGATTATACATGTTGTGCTTTAAGTAAATAAGAAACAGTGAGGGCATAACTTTTTGAAAGTAAGTGCTGCAATTATATTTCATTCTAGACTTTTTATTTGCAGATAAAAAATTAAAAACGGAACGCCAAATCTATCAAACATTTGTTAACATGTGTTAATGCAAAATATCATATATAAAAAATCCAGAAAGTAGACCATTTTCAAACTGTTTCCAATTACATAATAATGGCTGATATTTAATGTAAATCTATCTTAAATCCAAAATGAAAAAAATGATCTGTGTTAGATCGGGAAAAAAAACGATATGAGTAAATTTAAACGGTTTATATTAGATGTTCGTGATTACATTAGATAAATCTAAAAATGTCTTTTAGATATTCCAAGCGAGAAGGAAAATTCTCCATCCAGCACTTATACCTAAGCTAGTAAGAATTATCTATGTTATATAATATCCTTATTTCTTTTTAGAACATTGTTTCGATTAAATGTAATGTGAATTTTTTTATATATATTTAATATTAAAATAAGGTGATACAAATATAGAAGCCGAGAGAATTATATTTATCTATTTTATAAAATAATGCGTAGCGATTAAGATACGACTCTTCTGTGGACTGACATTCCAGTGACTCGGTGATTCCATACGATCGGCTATACATACATTCAACGGAGGCTAGATTGCGTCATTATCTCAAAGTTGTACGTACACTATATTTATTTCTGACATTTCAATTAGTATTTCAAAGTTGAAAAGGACAAGTGATATAAAAGACGTTTTAATAAAAATATCATTGAATCTTTGTATTTATGTCCTCCATTAGATGTAAGTATTGGTAATACACATTCAAATTCGTCAACAATATTTTTTGTTTGCCGCTTCGATTACTTCTGGCGTAAAAGTTGTTTGAATTGAAAAGTTTGAGATGTTACATGATATGTAGTGATGCGCTGACACCAAGAACTTAAAAATGCCGTCCGATAAAATAAACAAAGGAGAAATAATAATAAATAAATAATAATTTCCAAAAAGTTATTTTGTACACAGATTCTTGGAAGTTCAAACAACACCTTTAATGGTTTTTATTTCAAAGGACATACATAGCCTTCTCAAAAACCGGCGTGATTAAGCTCAGTATTGTGAAAATAACTTGAAAAAATAATAGTAAGTGCTTAAGATGGGCCCGTAAGCATGAGAAAAAATCCCTTCCTATACAAACGTAGTTAAAATAATTTTAAAACCGCTGTTTAAATTTGCCTGATATTTGGGATATAATATCAAGCAACAAATATCAATGCATCGAAAAATGTATCCTCATTTCAGAGAAAAAAAATGGATGAAGATTTTCTTTTATATGTTAATTGACTTGCTTTAGATTTTTCAGCAAAACACAGATATTTACTGTCGAATTTTACAAACCAAATATCTAGCAAATTGGTAGAGTATTTTTTAAATGATTAGTAAACTATGCACGTTGTATGTGGAACACAGCTTACGGGCTGTTTTTAAGTGCTAATAATTACCAACACTGATCTTTGAGTTTTGCTCTTCGTTGCATTAAATATCTCCACGGCAGGTGAATTTCAACCGTATGCTTGTTAGAGATGTAGGTGGCAGGCGCGGCGTGAGTGGCAGCCCTGCAGGATGTCCGCGGTGGGCGGAGGACGGTCGCGGGAGGCGGGGAGGGACCGCGGTGGCGCGGCGCCGGGAACATTGCCGCAGGATTCCATTTGGATCTTTTTGATAGGTTTGTGCGAACCACTTGTTATTTCGGAGCCTCCGCACCCGCGGTGGCGCCCTCACGTAGCCCGCGTCAAAAATATGAACTATTCGTCTGCATCCCTCTCAGCCTCTTTCATATTGCGGCTTTCCCTTAGTAATGAGAAAGTTCTCATGCAGGAATCTTATTTCTATTTTTATTGTGTAGTTCAATCACTTAAACCTTTGTCCGCATTAGTTGAACTAGGGTATATTTGAAAAGTGACGAATCCAATATTGCGTGTGCAGCTAATAGACAAAAATATTATAATACTATGGTGCAGAAGACCATAGAAAATACGTGTGAAAAAAATAAAATAACTTCATTTGTTAATCTAAGAGTTATTCTTTCGTAATTATTCTTAATTATTATTATTTTGTTTTTGTAGTAAGCACTCACTTTCACTTAATGTGATATTATGGTTTTTTCCGCAGCAAGAAAGTGAAATAAATTTAATTAATCATAACTTTTGACTTATTTCAGGTATAACCACGGAGGATAGAGGGAGAGAGGAGATGTTTTTAACTCATATTACTAAGGATCGCAGCGTGACACTGTGCGGGGGAGCGGGGGGAAAATCGCTTCATGGTGGGGTCATGCACCGCCCATTTTTGCGAAATCCATCTACGGGAAGAATCGATATTCTGGTAGCAGCTATTCCGAGAGCTTTTCTTAGTGGTTACAAGACTACACTAGATGGCGCCTTTTAAACTTTACTAAGTCTTTATTCTTAAAAAAAAAAACCTTAGAAATTTAAACTATGCCTTCGCGCGGATTCAAATAATTTTAATTTAAAAAATTCATTAAAATTTGCATCATGAGATCAACATTTCTAACCGCAAAACGAAAATTATTGCGCGCCATCTATCGGCACATAGCAAGAGCGATAAATCGATACAATGCTCGAATATTGACTCATATTATAAAATATGAGGCGTTTTACTGACAAATAAAACGTAATTCCACCTACAAACTTTAGATTATTTTGTCCTGTGTAATGTTTGCAATATTTACACAAAATCTTATCGTGTAATCCACTTTTCGCCGAAAATTGCGCCGCAGACCATAATATTGTCCCACAACCTAACACCGCCAGCGCCATGTCGCGAATGTCGATAAGCCACGTCTTCTTTATCACGTGGGCTGTGACGTAGAGACCCACTTGGTGGACACAGACCCAGTTTGCTTAGACCATCTCCTCTCTACCTCTATCCTTCTTGGGTATAACCCATAGACATTTAATGAAGTTAATTTTGATGGGGATGTGCTTATTAACCCCGCTTTGGAAAGTAACTAAGGTATAGGATTTAATTTGTAGAAACATATGCGCCGAAAGTCAGTTCTACAGTATGGCATGGCGTTTATACAATATAAGACCTGGGGGGTTACCATGGTAAGTCTACTCGCCAGGCGGAATGCAGGTGAATAAGCAAGAAAGTGATTTGATCTGGCGTATAATTGAATTTCGTGCCATGCTAACTGTCAAAGGACGTGTTATTCGACCAAGTGAACTGAAATGTATGAGTTGGCATGGTACGAAATGCAACTAGACGTCAGATTTTTTTCATTGTTTTGCCTGTTAACCTTATATTTATGTGGAGAGTTACGAGACATTTAGGGCAAAAAAGGTACGTACCATTATGTTGTATGGCTTAAAAAAATCGGCCAAATGCAATTTCAGCTGCCTACCTATAACGGTTCATTAGATACAGCCCTGTGACAGACGGACGGACGGACGGACGGACTGACGGACCGACGGGCAGCGGAGGCTTAGTAATAGGGTTCCGTTGGCACCGTTTGGGTACGGAACCCTAAAAAATCGTCCTCACATTGTCTGTTGTGTGTAGGTATTTACAAAAATGTCTGGGGACGAATGGTCAACCACTGGGTACAATGATACC
Source organism: Incurvaria masculella (assembly GCA_946894095.1). Lineage (NCBI taxonomy): Eukaryota > Metazoa > Arthropoda > Insecta > Lepidoptera > Incurvariidae > Incurvaria > Incurvaria masculella. The sequence continues at coordinate 21,348,742 of OX335650.1, read as the reverse complement.
TAGAGATTTAAAAATTGTCTTGATTGGTTTTAGTTATATCACAAACGCTCATACGATCAGAACCATTATCCAGCTAACCCTGAGACAACCACTCCACTGTCACTCGATATTTCCGTAAATTGGCGGAAATGGATCGAAAGCTTTTATCCCTTTTGTCCCGGCTCATACCTGACGCACCACCCCCCTCCCCGCCCCTCCGCCCCCCCACTCCTGCCGCCGCCGCCCGGAGTGTGATCCGCTCGCCATAATCCGCCAATTAGTTGCGACACATCCGTTCCAAGGGCGATTCCGTTTCTATCACGCTTTATTGGCGATTTTTAATACTGATTATTTTGATTTTACTATTTTCATATTGATAAACGCTTATATGATACGCATGCTATGTTTGTGTTTGCCATAAATTATACATTTGTTTATAGTTTTTGACCGCTTCCTGTCTAGATAACGGTAACATACGGTATACTGAATATCATTTATTATTATTATTAAAAGTATACTAACATCTTGATACCCGGTAATTTTCTGTTTTTTATAAGTATTATTAGCATGTACAAGCATATTAGCATATTACAAAATAATTTGAATTTAAACTATTTTTGCATCAATAATGACGAAACGCATCGTACACATGAATTTAAATTAGATCTAGTTCTAGCTGTTACTCAGAATCTCATGTAGGAATCTTATTCACACATCATTTGCGCCCCACTTATGTTGTTATTGCACTATACTTTTTTTGTGGCGTGTTAAAGAATTTTCAATCAATCATTATAATAGTGAAAACTTGTTAAGCTAAATATTTATAATATTGTTGATTTTTCTCTCACAAATTGTAAGCTGGAAGTTTTTCTGAACTATAAAAAAATAATTACTAATAAGCTGAAATAACTACACAATATTTTTTTCTGTCATGTCACTGCATGAATTATAAGTACTCCCCACATCACACATATCCCGAAATACCCTGCAGATGTTGTTTTGTTTGTAATCAAATAATGCCCGTTTTACCACCTCCAGCTACAAAAATCCCAAAAATTAACTTTCGGGTACACCATGTAAATAAGCAATGTAACCGAAAGTTAACTATCGAATTTAAGGTAGCTGGAGGTGGTGAAATCAGGTATTAGAGAAGTAAAACATGTTGAGTAAAAATACCATAGATAATAGGAATGCATGCATGCGAAAAAAAATATGATTTTTTAACCGAAAGCAGCGTTTTCTATTAATTTATTTATCAGGTAATTCAAACAGCAATAAATACAAATTTTGTGCAAAAAAAGCATAACATATTTACATTTATTATTCTATATTATTGTCTTAAGGTGGCCCAACCCGCTCATCTCCCCATACAAAAGGGGAAAGAAGATCACGCCTATATTTCTTGTCAGGGATCCAAAATGTTGCTCAAAATAGCTTTATTTGATTGAACTAGATGTCTGATGACCATTGGCATTGTAAAATTGTGTTTGGTTTCCAAGTTAGACGGTTGAAAGTTCGGATTTTTCGCGCGTTTTACACAATAACTTTGGAGGTGGATAACGCAATGATAAAGTAAGAACATCTTAAAAAGATTAGTCATCAGACATAGCTTATTTAATCAAGATTTAGAATCTATTTGGTTTTTGTAAGATTTTTGACTACAGCGGTCGTGGTTTACTTTTAGCTATAAAACGTTTTGAAATTAAAAATTTCGTAAATCTTACCAAACCATACACTATGCACATTGTCTTTTTAACCGACTTCAAAAAAGGAGGAGGTTATCAATTCGTCGGAATCTTTTTTTTTTTTTTTTTTTTTTTATGTATGTTCACCGATTACTCGAAGACCCCTGGACCGATTTGAAAAATTCTTTTTTTGTTCGAAAGGGTATACTTTCTAGTTGGTCCCATTTTTTTTTTATCAAAATCGGTTCAGTAGTTTGGTACTTAACTATACCAACATCGAATTTCTTAACCCTGCGAACCCAGAAATGTGATTTTTTAGATACAGTAGCTTTCTTTTCGGGTGAGATTGCTCAGTATGAGAGGTTTTTTTTTACTTCAACTGTTGGGGGTATTCAAGGGGGTAAAAGAGGGCAAATTGTACACATTTCTATCTCTAGAGCCGCTGAACCCAGAAATGTCAGAGTATGTTTGTTTTAGATGGGAATGCTTAAGAAGAAAATATTTTTGGAAATTATACTATTAGGGGGGTAAAACAGGTCAAAATGAACACATTTAGGCGAAAACCACTCATGTTGAGATCTCTGAAACCAATTGTCCTCGAAACTTAAAATTTTCAGTGACTTCTTGTTAAGACGAAAATGCTCAGTCACAACGGATTTTACAAAATTCAACTGTTAAGGGGGGATAAACGAGGCCGATATGTACACATTTTCATACAACCTCAACTTACGCAAGAAACAGACTATCCGGAACGATGTAAGGATGAGAAATTCAGAAGCTCAGCGGTTCCGGTCATTCGTTGTTTTGTCTTTTTAGGGTTCCGTTCCCAAAGGACACCAACGGAACCTTATTACTAAGCTTCCGCTATCCGTCCGTCCGTCCGTCCGTCACAGCACTCTATCTCACGTGATCTCATCGTATCAATTATCGTACGTATCAACCGTGAACCAATGAATCCAGATAGTTACCGGTCTACCTTTCGTCAGAAATGAGATTTCTCAATGGTTTCATTTCTGCTAATGCTCGTTCATTGTATTGTATTGTATTGTATTGTATATGTATGTATATCTTCTTTCCACTTTGTATGTGAAGTTGAGCAGGAGGGCTCGCCCACCTTGAGTCAAAAGTTACGCCACCACTAAAAAGCAAAAAATAAAATATTTTTAAATAAAAAAAGGACCGCCTTCAAAAAAACCGGAACTAAAAAGCAAAAAATAATTGGTTACTTTTAATTCATGTACGAAAAGCTATTTTAATTCTAACTAATTATGTACAATTTCTTAATTTTTAATCATCTTTTGAAGTCGGTGCCTTGGGTAGACGTTCTTTAAGGGCTGCAAGTAGTTAGATTAATATCACCTATGGCTAAGAAAGAAATATAAGTAGGTAGCTACTTACATTTACCTACTTGAACAAAACACAAAAACAAAAATTAAATAAACAAACAGGTCGGAAAAACGTATGTAAGTAGGTATTTAGGCAAGTACTTTGTAATTTAAATATGCCTTATACTTAAACTAAATACCTAACACAGTAAAAACAAAATATTTACAAGAAAACCCTACGAACGAACCAATATAAAAACAACGACCACTTATATGATAAATATTTAGGTAGGTGTAGCTTGTACTTTTTATTGTACCTAAATACCTACACAACACAAAACAAAAAAAAAACAAATATAAAAAAGAACAGAAAACAATAGGTAGCGACTTTGAGGTGTCTGCTCTCAACTACGTGTCAAAACGAGTGTGCGGTTAGTACATATCTCACCAATTTCGGCAGAAATCGTCTCGTTCAGACAACGATGTTGCAGGGAAGTACCAATCAACACAGAGCAGCGAATTAACGTACTCCTTCACCAGTGCGCGCCTTTATAAAGCCGAAAGTACTAATAATCGTTGAAACCCAATTTCAGTACGCTGCGCTGTATCGATATCAGCTTGCACGTAAACCAACGCTAAGGGCATCTCCAGTTAGACGAACGGTTGCTTAAAATGCTCTGTGGAATACGATGTCTGTGGACCAATCATTGCTGACTCAGGTTGTTTACGCTCTCGTAGACTTCGGGTGTGTTCGGCTGAAATAGTGTCTGTTCGGTCAGCAGCGCGCGAAGCGAACTCTACCCAAGGCACCGACTTCAAAAGATGATTAAAAATTAAGAAATTGTACATAATTAGTTAGAATTAAAATAGCTTTTCGTACATTAATTAAAAGTAACCAATTATTTTTTGCTTTTTAGTTCCGGTTTTTTTGAAGGCGGTCCTTTTTTTATTTAAAAATATTTTTTTGTGGACAGGTTGCATCTTCCTCATCACGGAGCCTGTCTTATTCTTAGAAACAGAGAAGGTCCCATAGCGCAACAGCACGGTTTTGTACCGTGCCCGCAAATGAGTTGAGGCCGCCGGGTTGGGCCACCTTAAGTTATCATTAAAAGGGAGCAATGAACTTCTGATAATGAGCGATATATTGTTATCTTTTAGTGTACCAAACATTTGTTTAACTTTTTGGTGATGTTAATGATGATGTGTGGAAGCGGAATAAGCAAGCTCCCAACTCTGGAGTATGACAGCTCATCATCTCCGCTCGCCCAATGGATGGAAATCGGAGTGCTTTTCCGACAACGACGATCTATTCGGAGCATGTTATATCTACTTAGCAGAACATGTTTTAGTATATATGATTAATGATACATTTCACGTGAGAGCTGCCAAGGAGCCTGCACGACGCTGAAGTGGTCCTGACATCAACGAAAGTGGTGACCACACAGTGCACCGAACCTCCTAGCAAATGGAATACATAAAGATGAGAAAACTATATAAAAATAACATGTATCTAATTTTTCATTATAAGCAATAAGGCGAGAAAGGCACACGTCAGGTAGGCGTCAGTGTGGATGGTCGATATTATCAGCATCCTGAATCCTCTGATAATAAAAGAAGGAGTTCTGCCATCTCTGTCATCGATTTTCTAAGCCCACTATTTAGAGCTCTACGAGAGTAAGTGGACTGTAGTGTATGCAATGTGATTGAGGTTTGACTCACTAACCTTTTCGAAAAAACCTTCCACGAACTTTCATCCCGCGCACTGGCTCAGGTTGGCGGCAGCGGCGGCAGCGGTGCGGTGCAGTCTCTTCAATGGCTGGTGGTCACTGAGGTCACTGTTCTCGATAAACGTAGACTATGCAAAAGAATGATCTTGGGTTTGGTGGATCTGCGACGGGACGGCCAGAAGTTGGTTCGCTCGCGCGCGAAAGTCAGTTCTCACTCCCGTTTGATTCGCGCCGGCCGCGGCACGGCGACGCGTTGGTCACGATGCATGGACCAATCAATTTCGGCGGCAACCAATACGCTGAGACTTCGGGCCGTTTCGAGCGTATTTGAAAGGGAAAAGTAATTTCAAACCTCAACCGATTAATTGCAATTTGAATTTGAAACACTTGAACGTAAAGTACCTAATCGAAATTGTGCAATCACGTTGGATTTGAACCTTCCGTACGGAACACCCACCAACCCAATTTATGGCACATGCCACACGTAACATCGTCGCAGAAGCTTTGTTGGTAGGAACTGACTTGGGGAACGATTTTCGGCAGTATGTAGCTGGAATGTGTGGCAAGGCACACACACAAATCGGAATTCAGATTTCTATGGTAGCAGACGACCCGCGTCCGGCTTCCTATAAGATCATATTAATGTGGTCAATACGACCATACGACGGCGACGCTCGTATCACTCGTTTACCGTGATACAAATGCGGCAAAGGATTCCCATGTTTAATTCACTCGACGGACCAGTCACTAGGCCGCAAGCTGGGTTGAACTGGATAGACTAGGAGGCCGCGACAAAAATGGTAACGATAACGTAAATGGCTGAAACTGGGTTCACAGGATAAAGACCAACCCTATGAAGCTAAATGTGTCAGTCTGCCTGTTCCAAGCGGTTGCGTTACGTATATAAGGCGCCTTAAAAATTAGTTATGGTGACAAAAAATATATATGATCACGGAATATTGAGGAGGCAGGAAGTGAAACGTTTGTAAATTTGTTCCAGGACCGCTGTTACCGTTTTACTTAAGACCTTTTTGCTCCGCGAATGTAAAACAGTCGCAATTGGCTATCCCTTCTTAATCGATAACCAAACAACAAATCCACATTTGTTTAGTAAATATGAACCTTAACGTAATGACTCTATGTTGGAATTCCAATACTGTTTGCAATCAAATGTTACGTCACTTTCGAACACGGCCGAGCGCCTCACACGCACGTGATCACAAACAACGTAGCGAGACATGCCCCGGCGAGCAATGCGACGCCGCGACGCCATATTATTTCGTAATGCATTTGTCGTAAGTTTTATCGCTATTCATGTAAATGAAACTTACCGGTGATACGAAACTCCTCCATTATGAAGGTTGTGCACCGGCGGTCGTGTTTGCACGTTATTATGGCACAGTACGGCATTACTCCTTTTAAATTTTAGATTGTAACACGGATAAGTTAAAGCACAGGACAGCCGCAGAGGAGTGAATCATGCGCGTATTAAGTGAGCGGGTCCCCGCTAAAGACCGGCGCGCGAGTTCCGCCCACTTCACAATTCTTACCTCCTAATTGTTCTGTGTATATGATAAAGTAAATGGATGCAAAAGACGAAGCATGAAAGTATCAGTACATACTTGGTTAGCAATACAAAAACTGAAAAAATGTTTGCTTGCATTTTGTAGTTATAGGCGATTTAGGTTACAGATATAACTTTAAGTATATTTAAGTATTTAATTTAAAAATCGACCTGTTATTGTTGCATAATTTATAGGTATCAATGTTTCTAGACAATCAGTATATTAATCAGCAGGTACATACCAACATCTATTTTATATAGCCAATGTAGATAACGCAACCACTTGGCGCAGGCAGACTGACATATTTAGCATCAGAGGGTTGGTTTCTAACATGTGAACCCAAATTCAGCCATTTACCTTATCGTGACCAAAAATGTCGTGACCTTCCGGAATAGGAGGAGGCCTATCCTCGTTGTTAGACTGAAGAGACCCTGGAAAAAGTTTCCGGATGGGGTCTCCAGAACCTGCGAGCAAGACACTGGGAAGCAGACTCCGTTTAGTGCGGCTCCCACCTTCCAGTAAACAATTTTGAGGTTTGATGACTACGTTCGATTCTTGGTGTCGAACTGATACATGACTTTAATTTCGGACGCCATATTATCAAGGATAAAGCCAAGCTCGCCTAAAAAAAAGCTGGGAGTCCTCAACAGAGTGCGTCATCCTCGCGCGCCTAAGAGGTTCTGACGCATACCATCTGCTTCGTTCAAAATAAAACAAAAACACATCAAAATCTATTGATTTTTTGCGATCATAATTATTTATTTGATATGCACGATGATGTCACAAAGTAGTTGAATGCTGAAAAATCGTAGAAATACAGGCGTCAAATTGACCAGAGCCAGTCCCAGTTGTCGTCTAAATTGGCGTTTGCTGGGGTTGAATGTATGGAGAAATTGAAGAGCGCACGCAGTGGGCGTTAAGCGAACTAACATTTGCGAGTCCGATTTTAATTTGACAGCTTGAAGATGTAAAACCACAGAATATTGAGCAAAAACGTGTATGGAGTTTGACGTTTTTACGTAAGTTCAAAGTTCCGTAAACGCCAATTTAGGTGACATCTCGGATTGACCACTCGAGAAGTCAGCCACTCAGAAGTCTGTATGTATACCGCTGGACGACTCAGACTCGGCAGATGTTGTTTATCGGGCGGCTCTATTAGGCGGTAACCGGACACGGCTGGGCGGGCGGCGGCAGGCGAGGGCGGGCGGCCGCAGCTGAGTGCCACTACAAGTATCCGCTTTCAACTCATTAGGCCCGCCGCTGGACACGTGACAGTGGCTCCGGCACGCGTGGAGACGTCTTCAGACGGCATGAGGGGTCCTACTGTTGCCGGGTGTTCGGAGACACTATCGCACCTACACAATACAATGAAGGTTCTAGAATGGCACCTGGGTCCCATGAGGTGCGTCAAGCTTAGATCGTGACAGTAGCCATCCAGGTGATTGCATTATTACAATTCATACACACAGGTTATTATTTTTAAATATGTGAACGGAAATAGATTTTTGAGAACGTAAATATTTTTTCCTTTTTTGTTGATCAAGAAATTCTAAGTTCAGAAAAAAAACAAATTCGGCAGATAAAATCAAGCTTTTCTTATTCTCTACAATTTACTGTTTAAGATTGTAAGAGACGGAGGAAACAGACACGAGCTATTGTATGGACCTCGATCATCTAATTATTCCATAATGTTTTAAAGGCAATTCCGCACTTTCGTCCCCGACGTGGTATGCCCCAACTTCTGGGGGAAAAGGACAATAAATAGGAATGTTGCGCGCTCGCGATTTACGTTTGCAGGTGTCTTCTTCCGTCGGCGTGGGGGCCCCCTGGGGTTGCAGCAGGGTTCAGCACAAGACTCTTCTATTTATGCGACTTTAACATGAAATCTAAAAAGTTTCTTCGAGCCCTCAGTTTTCGAATGCGAGGTCCTCGTCGTAGTTACCAAAATATGCTCAATTACTACAAAATCGAGCGTCTGTCATGCAGACGAAACGTTTTCGACTTAATAACATTATATAAAATATTCAATAATATAATAAAATGCACGCCACTCCTAAATCTAATTTCAATTAGAGTTCCTTCATATACGACACGATCGAATGCTCTCTTCCATCTCAGTAGAACAAGAACAAAGGCTGGTCAACGGAACCCAGTGTATAGAATGTGTAAAATTTACAATGAAGGGCAAGACGAATATGATATTTTTAACGATTCCATCGCTAAATTTAAGAAACGTGTTAAAGTTAAATATGTAACCTAACAGAAACTCCTGCTATACAATGTCATTGTTTGTTCTGTGTGTAACACTTCACTTTATATGTAACTTTATCTGTGTTTTTATGTTTTTTTTCTATGTATTAACTTACTCTCATGTGTTTTTTAATTACTTACTGTAGTAATGTCATCTAAACTATATAATCTGTTACCTGTGTTTTAGTGAGAAATATTTAGGATATAGGCTATTGTTAAATTTGTTACATTTCTTTTTTACTGTCATTTGGTCTATTTCTGTTTTTTCTCCATAAATAAATAAAAAAATAAATAAATAAATCTCGCGGTTTGTTGGGGTCATTGACACACCCATTCGTTTACGCTATGTTTTGGCGACTGACAGGTCGCCTGCGCGCGCGTTTGTTGCCAGGATGAGATAACAAGGATGAAGATCGAACATCCGCAGCACAGCATAATAGTATGAAGATAATTTTGAAGAATGTTCAGAAAAAAAAAATATGTGATAGTGAAAATGGATAAGAGTAACACATTGATTTTAGTTCTGTGCCGCTACTAGAGTCGTATTCACTACGTATAATATTCACAACGTATAATAGTATTTTTTTCCAAAAAATTAAAACCATGCATATCGTATAATATTCACAACGTTGTGCATGAATAAAGTTTAAAAATAAAATCAACTCTTTGCATCATGCAGAACGTATAATAGTCACAACGTATAATATTCCTAACATGAATTCACAAAAAAATAAAACCACGCAGAACGTATAATATGCCAAGAAGCACTGCATAAAGCGCCCTAATAACGATACGTTTAAGGCTGAAATTGCTACGAATCGATATTTGCTACAATTTAGAAAGGCCTTCTTACGCTAATTGAGACGGTTATATACATAAGGGCGCTTATCGTATGAAAACTTTTTGGATTATATGATATGCATGGTTTTCTTTTTTTGTTAAATAAAGATCATAATATTATACGTTGTGACTATTATACGTTATGCATGGAGAAATAAGTAATTTTATTTTTTAAACTTCTTCATGCACTACGTATAAAATTATACGATCTGCCGATTATACGTTGTGCATGGTTTTAAAATTTTGTTAAAATATGACATTATACGATCTGCATATTAGACGTTCTGCCGTTCCCCCCCGCTACTATACCAATGTTGCGCTCTATCTCTGGGCGCTCGTATCATCTCCCTATGTAAGTATTGTCAGCCCAAATGTTCCGAAATTATTTATTCGGTTTAAGAAGGATACGACGAGAGGAAACATTGTAATTTAGAAATCTTATTAATTAATTAAAAATCTCTCTTATGACCCAAACCATATTGCAAAAAATATAAATTTGTACAATCTGGAAAAATCAAAATCGACATTGCATAATCTTCATCTCATAGTACGATTCAATATTATAACAAGTCATAATGTTTTGAACTCAACGTTGACTATCATCACTACATAGTATAAAACAAAGTCGCTTTCTCTGTCCCTATATCCCTATATCCCCATGTATGCTTAAATCCTTAAAACTACGCTACGGATTTTGATGCGGTTTTTTTAATAGATAGAGTGATTGAAGAGAAAGGTTCATATGTAATATATAATAACATCCATTAAATAGTGGACAGTAGTGTTATTTTTGAGGTTTCCCATGTGATGTCGTAAAAAATTAATTTTTTTCCGCTTACATTGCAAACGCAGGCCCTACGAGATTTATCAAAATAATGTACTAAGTATTGTACACATTGAAAAGGTCTACAGAAAACTTCGCGATGGTATATGTCTATCTCTTATGGATATCCCACAATAACATTTTTTGTCATTTACTTTTACGACAAATAATGGCAAATTTTCGAAGCGATTTTAACCAATAAAGCATTAATCCTTATACAATTAAAAACCTTAAATACATTGTTAATTTAATATAGATCTATATGGCCCTATACAGCATATGATTTAAATTAATATTTTCGAAGATATTACAGATTTAAAAATTGCGGGACGCAGCGTTTGCGGCGGTATCGGCCGGCTGGGGCGGCGCGGCGGGAGCGTGCCTATAAATAGTGCGTCGGAGGCCGCAGTTCTCCCTATAGCACTTTGAATTTAGCTATCGGAAGCGTTTATTATCGGAGCTCTCTTATATCTAATAATCGTCTAATAAACATATCTAAGTTTTTTTAATTTCAAATATTTCAATGTAGGAACGCTACGTACAAAGGGTTTATTTGTGCATCATTGTGTCAAAATAATATTTTTTAAATGATATGATGCCCGTGCAAAGCCGGGACGGGCTGCTATAATATTATAAACTGTAATCTAATAAATTGTACGTAAATAAAACCAATTATGTTAACGATCTACTTGAATTGGATTTGAAAAACGGTGAGATTATAGCCTTTGCAGATGACACAGTTCTAGTTTTTAATGACGAGACGTGGAAAACGGCTCAAGAATTACCTGAAATGGGATTATTAAAAGTAAAGTCATGGTTCGATCGGAACATACTAACTTTGAACGTCAAGAAAAACCGAACTCTTTTATTTTCAATCACCAAAAAAAATGTCCATCAAACCCTGAACTCAGAATTCATACTTGTCTGGCACCTAAATTTATGACAAACTTAAAATCTCAGAAAATGTTAGATACCTTGGTATAATAATTGATAATTCATTAAATTGGCGCCTACATATTGGGGCTATAGCACAGAGATTACGAAAATAATTACATTTGTATAATACGCGATGTCCTAATGCTCCAGTATAAGATGATGGTCTATTGTGATCTAGCTCATAGTATTTTGAGATATGGAATTTTAGTCTGGGGGGGCGCTGCTAAAACGATTCAAGATCCCCTTTATAAAACACAAAAATCTATTCTTCGTGTTCTATTTAAGAAACCTTATAGATAATTTTATGTATTTAATGGATACGACATTACCGTTATCTCATCAATTAGAGTTTCAGCGACATCTACATTTTAAGCATTGTAATCAGATTTTGAAAATAATCTGAAACTCTAACCCTATAGATACTCAAGCGCCTCACTGTTTCGAGAAACTAAGATACTCCCAGTCCGGCAGATCTATATACATACGATCATTGTCTATTGTCACGAAACCACCCAACTCCACATATTACCTCCAAATTCGCACCAAACTCGGTCGGCATCACGTTTTCGTACTCCTTCATTCAATACAATTTTTTTGCAGAGATTTTTCCCATTTACTTCTCCGCGAATGTATAGTGTCTTTCTCAACAGCCGTGGCTCGTTAACTATTGGGTACAGAATACGCAAAATACCACAATTATTGTAAACAATGCACAGATATTCTTTGAAATTAGAAAAAGGAGATCATTTCAAAGATTAATTTTCAAAAGACAATTTGTCACGTTGCCGAAGCGAGTCCACCGTTGTTCGTAGAATAAATCCTGGTGTTCCATTTCCTGCAATTATTTCAGCGGAAATGGGATTTGGGATTAGAGGCCGCGACGCAGATTCCCGGCCTGATACGGCGCGGGGAAAAAAACAATTAAGACCGGAATTAATATGATCGCATCAAGACGAAAGTGGGGGCGGGGGGTGGAATGAGATGAGAGAGTGGGAGAGCGATAGGTGAGGGAAGGGGCGATAACTAATTATATTCAAGGTATTATAAGAGGCCGTATTCATAATAAAATTGCGGTATTCAAAATTAGCACTATAGACACGAGGATGCATTATTTATAAAAACCGGTATGGGTGGCTTTTCTGAGAGACCAAAGGTACTCAGAAAAGCCAAATCCACCTCACCTCGCGGAACCACGCTTAGCGAGGCACCACACCTGCGGAGACTATAGCTGAGATATTGAGTTTGTTCAAATAACGCTTGAAGCCTCCTAGGTTATAGGAAAATCATGGTGCTGGCTGGATATCGCAAAGGCATTTGACTGGGTCTGGCACAAGGCATTGCTTTCCACTTGCCGTCCTATGGCCTTCCAACCGATCTATGTGACTGGATCGCCGACTTTCTGCATGACCGAAACATTAAAATCTTGATTGATGGTTGTTACTCCAAAGCCATGTCAGTGAATGCCGGTGTACTGCAGGGCTCTGTGCTGTCCCCAAGACTTTTTCTGCTGCACATTAATGATATGCTCAATGTGGGCGACATTGAGAGATTAAAGAATGGCAAACTAAACTTTCAGAGCGGATTCGGGTGAAATTGGCATGCCCGAACTACGGACAATAATTTAGCAAGACCAGATGGGTAGTATGCTTTGTAAAGGACAAAGCACCCGTAATCGAAGAGCACGTATGAAGAGGTGCATACCTGTTGAACAAGCGAGAGAAGGATCCTGGTATCGTACCGCCGTGGTGCCTTATCGGACTACCTCCACATATGTGATGTCGTACAGCTCGTGGTGTAGGAGCTAGAGAACTTGCCTTTCTTGGGAAAGGTTATGAGTTCAAATCCTCGCACCAGTCATGCACCACTTTATTCCTCTTTCCGTGTTGGATAAGTGGATTTCGTTACGAATACGAGCTGTTCCATGGTTCGGAACCCATGAAAAACTGTAGGTCCCCTTCCCCTGCTAAGTGATAGAGTCAAGCCCTTCTCGGTTGGTACCTACGAACTGGATTAAACTATGATAGAAGCGGGGATGAAAAAAAACAGTGTAGCCGTGCTCATAAATGGAAGGTCTTTCGGGAATGTGGTGTGTATTGGGCTAATATCATGACGATAATTGTGTGATATTAGTCATCCATGCCAGTTTCCATGAAAACATATAACACACTTTACTTATATTAGATCGATAGCATTAAGCGCTATATGCCTACTTATTATTAATGACATCATACAGTTGATGTGTACTCTGTCTATTTGCACTAATTTTAATCACACTAAAAGCAGAATGACAAATTGTTGACATGTCTACTAGTCAAAATATCCTCCTAATAACCAATGTACAATCGAACATATACATAAAATAACATAAAATATGTATTACCACATATATAATTATAGGAACACTCTCCCATTGTGGCGTTGTTTCCAATTCAAACAAAAATAGATATAATTTGAAGGATGACAAACTGAACCGAAAATATAAATGTGGATGTACCTACCAGCGCGTTTGCATAGGCGTATCGCTCACAGCTACAAACCAATTAAAGTTCAGTCAACTATCTTCAGTCCCTATATTCACATCTGGACAGAGGCAACAGAGGCATGAGCACAGCCGCGCCGCTCTCCACCCGCGCCCCAGTAATGGGAAAACTGCTCAAGTGAACATTTCTCATTAGACGGGTCTTTTGCCTGCATCTCCTTTCTGAGGCTCGCAGGCCACCATCACGCTAACGCGGTCGCTGCTGAAGCACTAAAATCAAACAATGCCCGAAACCTGTGAGTTAAACTGATATAGTTTAGGTTTTCAGGAAGATTCAGCCTCAGTGGCCCAGTGGCGCGACACTTCGGCGATCGCTCTCCGAAGTTAAGCAACGCTGGGTCCGGTCTGGTCTTGGATGGGTGACCATTCGACCGTTGAGAGAGGCTGGCCGTGGTTCGGATTCCACGTAACGATGGTCGAAGCGGCAATGAAAATTGTCCGTGTTTTCCATCCAGTTCAATGTAGCCGTGCAATATAAGGAAGGTCCTGGCATGGCACCTAGTTCCCATGTGGTGTGTTGGGCTAATACCATGACAGAACTTGTGGTATTAGCCATCCATGTCCAGTCACATAAAAAAAAGAGAGAAAACAAGGTGGTTTCTTCAGATTGTGCTGCTTTTAGATTTTATGTTTGATACATCTTTTCATGTAAAAAAATGTTTAACTGTAATCTATATATGTATTCTGTTCATATATATCTGTGTCGTGTGGGTACCGTACTGCTATGATGCAATGTTTTCAGGCCCTCCGATAGTAACAATAATTAATGGAAATATGTATAATCGACCGCGAAGCAAGGCACATCCCCCGTTGAGCGAAAGGTGATTTGAAATAGTTTTCAAATAAATTATTTGAAATGGACAACATCAGTTCATTTGAAAATCTATGATGTCCTGAAATGATCTATGATATTTTAATATATTTCTCTAAAGTGATCTAAACGCAAACATTAACATTATTCAGAGTATAGGCGTGCTACCTTCATTACCAGGATTATCTCCCGACTAAATCGGATTTTGTTTGGATAGTCCGGAGTTTTAAATTTTTACAGTTCACTCTGAATACGGCTGTTTATGATTGTTTGTTGTAATTGCTCTTATGAAGAACTAGTTTTTAATTAAAATAAAATGTTTTTTAGCTTTAGGCCACTACATCATTATTGTAAGGAGATCATCAAACCTGACCAAAAAATTATAAATTGATACATGAATCTGATGCGATCAACTTTACTCATCGCATCGCTCATCCCGCCCAGCTGCCAGGGGGGTACACATGCACAGCCTCTCCTTGGCCGCCCCCGGTGTAACTCGACATGAGCAACCCCCCCCCCCCCGCCGCCCTCGCATGCACCACCCCCCTTCATCTAAATGCTAATGATCTTGTGATCACATCTCATATTAGCTGCGTCGGCTGCTGTTATTATTAGTAATTGGCATCCACTCCCAACAGAAACTTCGTTTGCGACTTTGCCTGATAAGGTTGTTTATTTTTTTTTAAAACCAATATGTATTCAATTAATAACTACTTTGGTACTGAAAACTAAACATTCTAAGCTCTCTAAGCTAGGTTAGGCGGATCCGGCAGAAAATATGTAAAACGATGCATTTCCACGCCCTTAATGGTTCTAAAAACAATTAAAATATTTCCTTCAAACCGTCGCCTTTGACCACATTGCAAATAAAAGATTGTTTTTTTTTTCTCTCTTCATTAAAATAGTAGTTTAGAGATAATTTTAATCAACATACATATTTTCGAAACTGAGTGGTATACATTCAAGGAAATAGACCGAAAAAGGGCTTTTAAATATACATATGTACATGTTTTTCAGCTCTGCTGGTACGGTAGGGACGCCCATAATAAGATTCTCCACAGATCGTATATCGAAATATATGTAGGTAACCCGCATAAAATAAAACTTCGGGTGAAATAAATAGAAATATTAATAATTTGAAATTTTGCACTGGTTCCTTGGAACATGAGCTGAGCAACTCGGACAGACGGACGGATATATACATGCCTTACCGTCCTTTTATTATAATTAATCAAATTACGGACTAAAGCAGTAATACGTGCGTCGGTCATGCCAAAATAAATTATATACTCTTTGCTCATTTGATTGACAACGGCATGTTATACATTTTCGTAAAGATTGGTTCTTTACTGATCAATTCGACAATAGAATACTTGTGAATTCTAATAATTTTTTTACCCATACATATATGACGTTATAAAATGTTTGTATGTGAAATAAATGATTGTTGCGATTTTAACCTGCAAATTTTTATTCTATGAATACATATGTTTTTCTTTGAATTAGCTACTTCGTGTTTATTTACACAGGTAAATCTGGGGACAAGCTTTTTTATCATAAACATAAAATATGTAATGTTAAAGGTTCGATTTAATTTTAAGTTTATTTTCCTCTTTTTAGAGCATTTCAATAAAAGCTTGTTTTTACGAAGGTTTTTTAATATTTTTTGAACTTAAAAAATAAAGAGAAATATTGTTGCTGGAAATATAAAGCAAACTGAAGTGGTATTTAACATTTTAATCAATCAGTGCCTTCAGAGATCATACATTTTTGTGGATTGTGTGAGTACTAGATCCGTCGTATATGCGAGAACAATCTTTTCATATATTTTATTAAAGAAATAGTTGTAATGGAGACATTCTATCTGCCCCGAGAGCAGGTTAACTATCAGATAACTGATTTACACGATACAATTAGTTAATAAGTTCAAAACAGGCGTAAACCAGAAAATATGAAACCTAATTTTGACGAATATTTCTCAAAACTTTTAATATTTCTATCCTGGCTTCAATTTTTTGATCTTCATCCAGTCGTCGAAACGTAGGCAGCAAAGACAATAAGAAGTGTTCATCTTCGTCTACTGGATTACTTTTCTTCGTTTGTTCTAATAGAACACGCAGAATATTCTCATAAGGCTTCCTAGATTCTGTCAAGTCAGTGTCCTCATTATGAATTTCATTCTTTATCTGAGCGGAACACGATTCATCTTCTAAGTTGTCATCGGTATCCTTATTAGGCTCACAATCTATGAATACAGATTCATTTGTGGTAGTTTCTTCAATGTTATTATTTGTTCCGGAGGCTGCATTCACGAATCCAAGCAAATGTGAAAACACATATTCTCTTTTTGGTCCTTTCTTCATCGAAATGTTTGATCGTTTTCTTTTATTTTTGTTGAAGGAATCTTTGATAGATCTCCATTTCTGAGATATGGCTTGACCTGATAAGTAAAAGATTAAACATTACTACAGAATGGTGGATTTGTAAGAAACTGCGTATAATACTAAAATGGCAACACAGAATCCTGTCTACAATGTACGTCTATGAGTGTAGATCTTTTAGCAAATATAAATATCATGGCATTAACCATCCATGTTTCCAATATACAATTAAGTATTTAATTAAACTGGAAATGGATGGCTAATACCCCGACATTTACAACCTGGAAATAAAAGATAGAAGTAAATACCGCTACAACAAATTCGTGAATTGGTTTCGATTTTTATTTATATTTTTTTATCGGTCAATAATGCTTAATCCTATGATTTTTCAAAAGAACAAACAATTATGTTATCCCATTGTCATTTGTGACTGTGGGATGGCCGACAGTTATACGACAGTGTTCGGTTTCTAACTTATAAGGCCAGAAAGTTTGAATTTATCGCGCGTTTTAATCAATACGTTTGAATGTGGATCAAGTACCCAACGATGAAACAAAAAAAAATCTTAATAATCTTAGTCAGTTTAGTTTTTGTTTGATTTTTGACTATAGCATTCGTGATTTAATTTTAGCTATAAGTCGTTTTATAATTATTATTTTTTGTAAATCTGACCAAATCAAACACTATGCGCATTGTTTGCTTTGGGAACGTGTTGCATGCTCCTCATCACGAAGAATGTATTATTCTTAACACAGATACAGTGCCAGAACGCAGTAGATCGATTTTGTACCGTGCTTGCGAATAAGTTATTCTCGTCAGGAAGGGCCACCTTAATACGAAATAAATAAATAAATAAATCGGAAACAAACAAATTACTAAAACCTTCAAGTAAGAAAACCTTATACCGACGTATTCAGAGTGAACTGTCAAATGTTAGTACGTGGACTAGTTAGTCCGAACCGTACAAAAGTGCTATTTAGTCCGGCGATAATTCCGTCCACCCACTCTGAATACTACTGATAGTGCTTATAGTTACAACTACAAATGCTTTCAAAACTTGCTCCTTATGAGTTCGATAAAGAAACAACCTACTAATTTACAGATCATTCATGAGAGGTCATATCATTCCATCCATATCATCATATCATAAATTTCATGAAAGAACTTACAATACGGTAAGTAGCAACCAACTCAACGAATTAACATACCTAAAAGCTCTTGGTTTTCTTTGGAAATCGTAGACCATCCATCAACAATATTTTCATAAACAATCTTCCACGACTTTCTTCGATGTTCAATGTATGTCATACCTGAACTGGTGTAATCACTGACTTTGGTATAGAGAACTGGATGTTTTTTCACTTCTAAAATCAACTTTCGTGGATCTATTTCGACTTCACCAGCCATTTTGCGGAACGTAGCGGTGATAAAAACGGAACGCGCCCACTCTCGGCGAAGGTCAAGCGGTGACTGGAAGCGACCTTGCGGCTTTTTGCCGCAGTGACGTACATTCCCACCGCACTGCGTCCTACCGCTGCGTGGCATGTTCGATCGCGGTCGCGTGGTCGCGGCACAGAGTCGTGGCACCCGCGATGTCATGCGGCGTTGCCGCTCTGACAAGAGCGTCGTTCGACCATAGACCTGCATGCGTTCGACTTTGTGTGCTCGCATAGCCTGCTGTATTGTTTCGTGTTTGTGTGTGGCACATTGTCTTTTTTGTGGACATGTTGCATCTTCCTCAACACGGAGCCTGTCTTATTCTTTGAAACAGAGAAGGTCCCAGAGCGCAACAGCACGGTTTTGTACCGTGTCCGCGAATGAGTTAGGCCCGCCGGGTTGGGCTGCCTTCCATGAACTACGAATCCCTTAGTAGTATTTTAAGAGTTGCAAGGAAAGAAATGCAGTGGGCCCAATTGTATTCTTTTTACGGGCCGGAACCCACACAGTATGATGTTGTCTAATGCAGAAATTGAATGTCGATATATTTGCCCAGAGTTGGTGTAATAAATAAAATTGAATATTGTGTCATCGCTATTATTAAATCCACATAGTTACACATTTTATAATAATGAACAGCGATATAAAACCATTTTAAAATATCTTAATCGTTTAATCTGTGACCATGTCTAAAAACTTTTACACATAAATTATTACTAATTACTACACTAGCTCTCGCACTTGGTCTCTTTGGACCGAATTCATCAACGTTATTTTACAGAATGGGACTTTCCTCAGAAAGATTTAAAATCCAGTCACTGTCACACATATTTTGGCGCACAGACTTCACTAACTTTCTTGTGTATGATTTTCTGAGGTTCACTGCTTCTAGAAACACCCCTTATTCACATAATAACAACCAAATCAACACATTTGAGTCAAATCACGAACGAACAAATCAAACGCACTTCCTAGCTGGCGGCACTAAGCATACTGAAAGGCGGGCCGGCACAATGTCGGAGCCATCTGCGCGTCGGCCTACGACGCGACGTTGCCGAATTTCTACTTCACGTCTTGTAACACACACACAAACGAAAAACAATACAGCAGGCTATGGTGCTCGTGATCATGCTTCGTACACAATTACTGTGTTATTACCCATGAAATTGCTAGGACAATATTGTTTTAAACAAGCGGTTGCGACGAAATACTGCTAGGGAAACTAGAACATTATGGTGTTAGAGAAAAAGAATTAAGTATATGTAAATCATATCTATCAAATAGAAAACAAGTGTGTGATGTAAACGGCACTAAGCCTGATGTAGAATCGATCACTATGGGTGTACCGCAGGGCTCGATTCTGGGACCATTGTTCTTTTTTATTTATATTAATGACATTTCAAGCTGCATCGCAACAGACATCGAGATGGTTTTATTTGCTAATGACATATCATTAATTGTAAAAGATCAAAATATATCGGACCTGCGGGTGTCCTTTATACAAGCCATTATACTTTATACAAACTCACTAAAATTATGGTTTGAAGCCAATAACCTTCTTTTAAATGTAAGTAAAACTAACTTAATGCCTTTTGTGCTGGGGACCCAAAAACGTTATGTGAATCATGACGTTTTAAATGCAGCACATGATTTGTCTTTGAGTATAACTAAGGAAATAACATTTCTTGGTGTAGTATTTGACAATCGTTTTACATGAAAACCACATATTGACAAGCTTGCTGCTAAGCTTAGCTCTGCATGCTATGCAGTAAAAAAAATTAAGGAGCTTTGTGGTTTAGAAGCTGCTAAATCTGTCTATCATGCCTATTTTCACAGCATAATGTCATATGGGCTGATGTTCTGGAGTGATGCAGCTGAAGTAAATCGTATATTTGTTTTGCAGAAAAGAGCATTGCGATACATGCTAGGCATGAGGACGAGAGATTCCTGTAGAAAGGTGTTTGGTGACGTAGGAATCTTAACTTTGCCAAGTGTTTACGTTTTTCAAAACACCTGCTATGCAAGAAAACATATAAATGATTTCACCCTTAACTGTGATGTTCATAACTATAACCCAAGACACAAGAACAATGTTAAAGTAATTAGTCATAAATTAGCCAAAACATCTAAGAGTTTTATATGCAACAGTGTTAGATTTTATAATAAATTGCCCAAAGAGGTGAGAGATTTATATGAAAATTCTTTCAAAGTTAAGGTTAAGAAGTTGCTAACACAGAAGGCTTACTATTGTATTAAAGATGCCCTAGCTGATAAATTTGAATTTACTGAGATTTTGACTGCCTGCCTATTATTATTATTACTATTTTGACTAATTTTATTTTTACTAATTTTTGACACCTGATACACTTTGTATATTTTCTACTTTTATGATAAGTACTACTTGTAGTATGAAATTACTAACCAATCAATTTTGATTTGATACAATTTCGTATCAATAATGACGAGGGCTATATACACCCGAATTTTATTTTATTTTATTTTAGTTAAGCATTATTAGTTTCTCGGTATTGGTCAAAATCTCATATAGGAATCTATTATTACTTTATTGATAGGGCTGCTCTCAAACCATTATACTCTGAATTTTCTGTAGGTGGTAGCATTTAAAGGGATATGTAATTATGTGATCAGCTGACTGTAGTAGTTTATGACAAAACTTATAGTATTAAAACCTAATGTGCAAGTGTTTCACAGTGTTGTGTTGCCACTGGAGCAGTGCATCGCTTAAGGTGGCCCATCCCGCTCATCTCCCCATACAAAAGGGGAAAGAATATCACGCCCATATTACTTGTCAGAGATCCAAAATGTTGCTCAAAATAGCTTTATTTGATCGAACTAGATGTCTGATGACCATTGGCATTGTAAAATTGCGTTTGGTTTCTAAGTTATAAGGTCCGAAAGTTCGCATTTTTCGCGCGTTTTAAACAATAACTTTGGAGGTGGATTACGCAATGATAAAGTAAGAACATCTTAAAAAGATTAGTCATCAGACATAGCTTATTTAATCAAGATTTATAATCGATTTGGTTTTTGTTCGATTTTTTACTACAGCGGTCGTGGTTTACTTTTAGCTATAAGTCGTTTTGAAATTAAAATTTTCGTAAATCTTACCAAATCATACACTATGCACATTGTCTTTTTTGTGGACATGTTGCATCTTCCTCATCACGGAGCCTGTCTTATTCTTTGAAATAGAGAAGGTCCCAGAGCGCAACAGCACGGTTTTGTACCGTGCCCGCGAATCAGTTAGGTCCGCCGGGTTGGGCCACCTTAAAGGTCCTTGCTTACGGTGACGCTTGGCTCGGGTTATCTCTTTCCCTAAAATATGGTTGAAAGAGGTAATGGCTGTGCACGGCGTGATGCTCGTGAACGGGTGCTGTTTGTGAGGACTGGCCTGCTCCAATTGGCAACATATTAGTTGGAGGGGATTGATTGTCTTTGCAAATAAAATGATATGTGTCATGAACTGTTGCATACGGCATGGATTGTAAATTTTGTGTATTCGTGTGAATTTAGTGTTTTACCTATGTTTTTGTTAAAATAATTGACAAACACTTTTGTAAACTTAGACTAAGTGGACGTTGAAAAAAAAAAAAGCGGACTTTCTTTCCAGTTCTTCTTCGCTGTGTTTTGTTTTTCTGAACTGGCCAATGCTAAAATATGACAAATCCGAGTGCAGTGTACTGTCTATGGATGATGAATAAACAATACAATACAATACAATACAATGCAGTGCAGACGGCGACAACAAATATTAGACCTGACGAACAGACATATCCCGGATATTTAAGTAAGGAAAGGCATGGCCGGCTTGCTCTGTTCCAAGTGCAGGTGCACGGCATTCAGATTAGTGTGCAGCCCCCTTATGTTCGCAAAAGAGCCGGCGTTGTGCGCCGCTGAATTTACGTTTTTTCTTTAATTTTGTACTGTCATTTTTAGTCAAGATTTGTCGTCAAAGCGGAACTCTCTGGTTTCGCCACTATCTACCTGGGATGGTGAGGAACTGACTCGATGGACGGAAGGACCCTCGGTCCCACCGACAGTGGCCGCCGGGACCCCGGTAGTCGGGTCACCAACCGGCACGATGGATCACTCAGAGATTATGCGCCGAATGATGGAGCAGCCTTCTGTGATGGTTAGGAATAGACGGGTTTGAAAAAAAATTAAAACTGAAATACGCCACAGAATAACGCAATCCGTTCTGTCATTCCATAGTAGTGCACGAAGCGAAGTGCCGAAGTGTGGGTGATAATTAAGATTTCTTTGACGGGACTGAGAAAATTCCGTCCTAGTGAATAACAAAAAAAAAAATGTTGATAGGATCACTACCAAACTTCATAGGATCACCGCTAGACTGATCGGAAAATCGGCTATAATTTTGTTTAAAATCGGATAAGACGCCGTTATCTCATTTTGACATTCATCCGAAAGGAGCTTCTAAACTTCCAAACTGCATAAGATCTTCCTCTGGACTAATCTGAGGATTTCCTGAAAATAATAATAAAAATCGGTTATGCCTTTGGAAGTCATAGGGAACATACGTACATACATACATGCATATCCAAACACATCAAATTTTAGGGTCCAAAAAGAACAAGATCCAAAACCCAAAACATCTAAAAATATGTATTTTCGTGTGTATATTAAAAAGCACAAGAACAGACCTAACCTAACCTAACCCATTCTTCTCGAACCTAACAGTTTTGGGTGCTATGGGTTTTGGAATTTATGAAGCGTCCCCGAATTTTATATATAATTTTAGATTACTTCAAGAAACATTTCAAAGTCGGACGGCTTTTTAACTGACAAATGTAGGTGGGCGCAAACATTTTAAGAAATCATGCAGAGGTCTGGAAGCCACCCACAAAAAAGGTTCTTGTGTCTCTCTAGGTGTTCAGGGGGCCGAAATACAGGAATTTATTGTTTTTAGGTAAAGGGAGGGGCCGGGGGGGGGGGGTGTTGGAATGATGGGGGGAAAAGATATAGGGAGTAAAGACAGCCCCTATGGAGATGTCTGGGTTATGATATAAGGGGCTTTCAATTTTTGAGAGGGGGATGGAAACAATGTCGAAAATTTTAAGAGAGGTATTTTTGTCGGTGCAGACTGCACGCATAACTGTACAGAGGGCAAAAGTATAATGGTTTGAATTTTATTGTGGGGAGATGAAAGAGGACCAAAAACCAACCCTAATCCCCACAAACTAATGAGAAGTTCTCTCATTAAGAACAATGGAACATATACTTAACATGAAGACTATTTAGTGGCGAAATAATTTATTGTTTGAGCGCATGGATAATCGCGTTTAAATAGAACTCCGATCGCTTACATTTTTCAGACATCCCAAATGCTGATGTCGTTTCAATTAAATATCCTAAATACGTCCAGCGGCTGCTTATAAGGTGAGCAGTTTCGTCAGGGTTGCCACACGAGACTTTGTTAAATGCAGCTGATTATTTTGTAATATTCTTGAACAACGACTTGAGAGCAAGTTGATTTAACGGGAGCAACGTGACGTTCCTCGTTATGGTGCAAAACATAAAGATAATTGATGTTGAAGTGGCTGAATATAAGCAAAACTTAAAAAAAAAAACTCAGTTACAGCGCAGGCGATGTATTGAAACCATCGGGCATTTTTATTTCTCATTCGGGACAAAAGTTAACTTCAAGCTTGTGTGCAAAGATTATTGATCATTATTAGAGCAGGAAGGGCCTAGGAAGCACGGACGTATCTTTTTCTTTCTCATTCAGGACAGAAGTCAACTTCAAGCTTGTGTGCAAAGATTATTAATAATTATTAGAGCAGGAAGGGCTTAGGAAGCACTGACGTGTCTCTTTCTTTTTCATTCAGGACAGAAGTCAACTTCAAGCTTGTGTGGAAAGATTATTAATAATTATTAGAGCAGGAAGGGCCTAGGAAGCACTGGCGTGTTTTTTTTCATTTTCATTCAGGACAGAAGTCAACTTCAAGCTTGTTTGGAAAGATTATTAATAATTATAAGAGCAGGAAAGGCCTAGGAAGCACTGACGTGTCTTTTTCTTTTTCATTCAGGACAGAAGTCAACTTCAAGCTTGTATGGAAAGATTATTACCTGTTAGAGCAGAAAGGGCCTAGGCAGCACTGACGTGACAGTATCGTCATACATGACGTACTGAGCTCCGGATGGTATTTATTCCCGCCTCGCCTTAGAATTATTTTACTGCGTGCACTACTCTACCCGCACGTATGGCAGCCCACTGATATTTTCCCCTTGTAGGTGTACAATGGTGTACGTGTTCAATGAAAACTCGTCGGAACTTCATCTATGTAAGATATTTTAAATAAACTCCAAGTGTACTGCTCGCCAACGAATTGGCTGACTCGAAATACATCGACCGGACTGTTCTTTGAGAAATACTCCTCCGACCATAGATAATAAGGACGGAGATATGGCATCTAGCGTGCCTACTATGAAACCCGCTGTCTCCAATTTTGAAAGACGTAGAGAACGTTTTTGTGAGTGGGAACTAACTTGACGAATGCATATATATAGCACGTTAGCATGCGGTGGCGATGTTTTGACTGGTTTACATATGACGCGCCGCCGGATTCCCATACAATTCTATGGTCACTTTGACCATAAGGCGGAGATGCGGTATTGACCGCATGCTACTGCTCCTTCCTTTCTCTTCATTGCCTCCGATCCATAAAAAGATTTTAGAATACAAAAAGCAAACGGCAATGGACAGTGAGTGAGTCATTAATCAATACTAACTTCCTGGTTCTGGCATGGCACCTAATTCCGTCGGGAAAGTGGTTTATTGCGATTACATCTCATTTAATTTCATTTATTTATTCAACTTCTGGTAGTCAAACTACACTAAGTCATGTCACAATTTGATTGATCCGCGTATTCGATCAACTCAGTGAAGAAGAATCCGCAAAGAAAATTCACTGGTCTATAAGTTTCGTCCACATTAATGATGTAGTTAATGGTGTAGCATCATGACGGTAGTTGTAATGATAAGCCATCCATGTCAGGTTCCATAAAAAAATCTATGGGACACATCCTACATCAAACAGATGGAAACTAGCCCTGAGTTCTAACAAGTAACGATTGGCAACCCTACCTCACCCCGCGCACCCCGGCGCTCTCTCGTGCCGTTTATAAACGGTTTTATTGCTTTCGGAGCAACCGAACATTATTAAACTTTTCCAATTTCGATTTATCACGTAGCTGTCGGAATTTAATACCGCCCCACCTTACCTTCTCTCCGGCCGCCCGCTCTCGCCTCCGCCGACCGCCCCACCCTCCCCGCCCGCCCCACTCACTCAGGGCGGCACTTCTATTTAGCACTACTCTTCGACAACATATGCCTTCTCTGCTTCTAATAACATAAGCTCCAGAAGTAAGACATTTAATTTATTGATTAAATCGTATGCTATTATTTAATTAAGTTTATTACGTTGTCTCCCTGATTTTACTGTGGTGCGTTTATTGGAAACACGTTTAATTTTTTATTGTTATTACTGGTCGTTGCAAACTTTAAAAAAACCTATTCGTAATAAGAGTGCTTTGTTTTACAATATTTCTAATTGTGGAACTGCTATTTGTATGACAGTCTATTGAGATTCGTTTTTATTTTAAATCTCATGTCCATCTATTTCTATCATGCATGTTTATTTATATATCTATATCAATAAAAATTAATCGCCGAAATGTATGTAATTCAATAACTTACGAACGACTCCACCAAATTGGATAAAAACATGTATTTTTGTATGAAATTCTTCATAATTAAAACGTTTTGCTATCACCATTATGTTTCTGGATAGCACATAAAATATAACTTTCAGTTTGACAGAACTGCTGTCACATCTTTTCATAACAACAGCAAATGTCGCATTGAATGCATGGCGACTCCATGATTGAATGTTAGTATTTTGCGAAAAAGAAATGAATTTTTATTCGATATTTCATTGGGTCATTCAAAACCGTAAAATGTATTGATTTGGTCTTTTGCAAAGATGGGGTTGATGTCTGTTCGTGGTTTATTTATTTGGAAAATGCCATCAGCGAGGCGTCGAAATATGGATTTAGGGAATGTGGATTTAATCTTAGATGAAAAAGAATTTATTTTTCATCTAAGGATTTAATAATGGATTTAGCATTATAAATGTGATAGTAACTCTATTGGTTGGACGGATCTTAAAACAATTTTGCAAGCAAATATATTGTATTCTGCGGAATGACATTGGCCAGTAGTATGATATGCTAACAACTTAACCTTGCTTCGGGCATGGAGGTGGTTTCTTTGCGGGTTCTTCTTCACTGGTTGATCGAATCCGCGGATCAATCAAATTGTGACATGACTTAGTGTAGTTTTACTACCAGAAGTTGAATAAATAAATGAAATGGAATGAAATAAAGAATTTATTCGGGTACCAATTACCCGATTTAGATGTAGTTTGTATTTCAGTCTAGCCTAAATCTACGAATTACTTACTTATAGGCTACGTAACATCACTCTAAATTACCAGAGGTGTGAGCAGCGGGGGTAAATTTATAACAAAACGTTAAGTGGACTGCTCCTGCATGTACCATGGAAATTACCGGAGTGACCGGTGG
Organism: Incurvaria masculella; assembly: GCA_946894095.1. Lineage (NCBI taxonomy): Eukaryota > Metazoa > Arthropoda > Insecta > Lepidoptera > Incurvariidae > Incurvaria > Incurvaria masculella. Next base: position 21,321,819 of record OX335650.1, on the reverse strand, counting down.
GGTTAAAGGCTCATAACTTGCGAACTACTCATTCGATTAATATGCGGATTTGATCTATTACTGAGATCTATAGGCGCGTTCAGGTTTCGGATGGGGACCGTTTTGGACGTTGAGGCTTGCTTTGGTACGTATTCCAAGTAAAAGTTTAGGACCCCTTCCTTAATAACTAGGTGGTAGGGTTAATCCCGCCTTAGTTAATAAGCATCGCACTGAATAGAAGTTGAGCGAGGAGGCAATGAAAAAGTTCGTGTTTTCCATCTAGTTCAAGGTAGCCGAGCAATATAAGGAAGGTCCTGGCATGGCACCTAGTTCCTATGTGGTGTGTTAGCCTAATAAGTGACGTCCAGTCTGGTATTAGCCATTCATGTCCAGTTAAATTAAAAATAAAAAATAATCGGCGCACGCCGCTATGGACGCGAAGGACACGAGCCTTCCAAGCCGATCTTCATTAGGGCGGATGTCTCCTGCTCTCGCCCCCCCCCCCCGCCCCGCCCGCCTGCAATCAACCCGCGGAGAGCGCTCCCCCCCACCCCGCCCGCCCACAACTCTACCGCTCATTACCGATCAACTTCCACTCTCAAAGGCAGCCCCCCCCCCCCTCCCGCGGTGCCTGCCGGCCGGGCCAGGGTTGCGTGTGGATGTGATCGTTTCAGGTATCAGTTTTGATTGGAGCGCGTATGGGGACTATGTGATAAAAAAACCGGCCAAGTGCGAGTCGGACTTGCATACGAAGGGTTCCGCACCATCGTACAAGATTTAACACCAAAAAACCCTTTTTTTTTAATGAAACGCCCTTTGGATTTTTATTATTTTTTAAAATTACATATTTATTGTTATAGCGGCAAAATAAACACAACCTCTGTTAAAATTTCAGCTACCTACCTATTACGGTTCATGAGATACAGCCCTGTGACAGACGGACGGACGGACGGACGGACGGACGAACGAACGGACGGACGGATGGACGGACGCACGGACAGCAGAGGCTTTGTAATAGGGTTCCGTTGGCACCCTTTGGGTAGGGAACCCTAAAAAGTGTCTGGGGGGGTGTGTGTGTCAACGTAGATGGCGCCACGGTCGTTCGTATCTATTACATATAAGTTTAGGTATTTATTAGAAAAAAATACCCTATTATAACAGTTGACTTACGCAAACAGCTGTGGTAAAGCCGCCATTTTGTTTCATATTTACTTTTTGAAAGAAATAAATTTTTTTAGTAGCTTTCTGTCTAGATAAGTGCGCCCCAAAAGTCTTGTCATTAGGTTCAAGTGGTGGTGTTGAGGTCGGTATAGGCATTCACTACCATTCTACCTTAGAGAGGTGCAGTGAGACGGGCAAAAAAATAAACGTAAAACTAATTCTAATTCATTTAGAGAAAATATTAGTTAAATATTTATTTTATTTTATATGTTTTTAGGCCTAGTAGATTTCTATATAATAAGTAAATGGTATGTCATAGCAATATAACACCTTACGAAAATTGTATTATACCGTAAGAAGATTTTTTATTTTGTCACATAGGTATCTGCCTACACCTCATGTAGAGATAAGTGTGCAAAACGTGTCAGTGACATTTAACAACTTTTCCACTATGCTTTACGTAACCGTAAAGGAAGAAGCTCTGGGATTGAAAAGTTTATCACTGTAGTCATTCCTTCATATTTAATTTGTAAATTCGATTACACCTCCACATTCTCAATCACATACGATGATATATATTTGTGAAGAGACAACTCATAGATCACCCTCGTGTCCGTGTCCTTGATCTGCGAAAATTGGCCGGTGTCGATGTGTGGGTGAGCCTCCCTATCCACACGCGGCTCGCTCGGAACCGTCTCCTGTCACGGGAGGAGGCGGCGATCGCGCTCGCGCCGCGAGGCGGTACGGCGAGTGCCCGCGAATGGATGTTCGGCGGCGGCGATGCAATCTGCTCACATTCAGCGGCCAATCAGGCGCCCCCTCCGCTCCCCCCCCCCCCCCGCGCCGCAACCGCGCCGTCGGGGCAGCTCGCCACACGTCAAGAACGGGCACGGCCGCACTCAGGAAGCTGCACTGAGACGGTGTTTTGTTATTGACTTGAGGACGTACATACATACAATAACTATCAAATATATTTTGTTCTGGAACTATGTTCCTTATCGTGCGTTTGGCGGATGAGGAGCTAGACGGATGAATGTGTGCGAAACTTTTCCTATGAAAGCGACAGTGACACTTTTGCTGTCAAAGGGACAGAGCTTCAGTCCTTCTGTCAAGCTCGTGTGTCTTTGAACGTTTAGGCAATGTTTAGATGGCGATCCAACATCTGACTGCACTGGATCCAACATCTGACTGCACTGCACAGGATCGCCCCCCAGTGGGCGATCCTGTGCAGTTTCAAAGTTCAGACACTTCGCTCGGGTTAATGTTTTTTTTTCTATTCGCGAGCAAATCAAATTAAAATTGCAGGGTGAGCACGGAACGATTTTCTCTCAGTCCCGTCAAAGAATAATCAAATCTGAAGTGCCATCCCATGCTTCGGAACTTTGCTTCGTACATTACTATGGGACGACAGGACCAATTGCGGTATTCTATTGAGTATGTCAGTTTTAACATGCTTTGTATAATTATCTACTCGGGTAGTTTGAGGGTGGGTAGGATGGAGAATTGAAACCTAATAATAATAATATAATAAGTACAAACCGGAAGACGTGTTAGAAAAAGATGGCACTAAGCTCTATTGGGATCGACCAATACA